>QVAJ01000222.1:840771-873444 GCA_003546035.1 Mixornis gularis | reverse complement strand
AGTTATGTGGACTTTCCTGCAGGAGACAGTTTAAATAACTCTATTATTAGTTTAAAAGAAGTTAGTATTTTGTAGCACATATGACAACTACTTATACTAGGTTTTCCTAATCAAAGTTTTACTTGCAGTGGGGTAACATTAAGGAACATTTACCACTTGCAGCATGGCTGCCTTTTGTGCAAAAACAATGTGCAAATTAGTGAGAACTTCCCAAGGAAATTAATATTATTTCTAGATCTGTTCACTTTAGTATGAAAGATGATTAGTTTAATGACTCAAGTGTTTAAAAAGAAGTTATTTTCTCACGGCTAAAACCTATTTCTAATTCACTTAGCAGAAGATAACTATACTTTGCTGTTTGAAAATTGTTTGAATAGTTTTGCAAGTTCACTGCATTTTGAAATCAAGAATYAGCAAAACATAACAAGTCAGTTATTTAAAAACACACTCTTGAAGTAAACTGTAAAGACAGCCTTTAAAAGACAGACATTTGATCTGGACAGAAACTTTGTTCTGTACAGGCCAGATCCAGTTGGCCAAGGGCAACTGGATGAGGTTCAATAAGAAAAGTGCGAGGTCTGCATTTTGTTCACAATTACCRGGCAGCACTAGCAGATGGGGGCAGAATGACTGGAAAGCTGCCCAGAGGAAAAGAACTTGGGGGTGCTGACTGACAGCTGGCTGAACAGTGGCCAAGAAGGCCAGTGTCATCCTGGCTTGTATCAGCAATAGTGTGGCCAGCAGGACCAGGGCAGTGATTGTCCCCSTGTACCAGGCACTGAGGTCACACCTTGAGTACCATGCCCAGGTTTGGGCCCCTAAATTGAGGAAGGACATGGAGGTGATGGAGCAAGTCCAGAGGAGGACAATGGAGCTTGGGAAGGGTCTAGAGAGTAAGTAGTGTGAGGAGTGGCTGAGGTTCTGGGGGGTGTTTATCCTGGAAAAAAGAAGGCTCAGAGATGACTTCATTGGTCTCTACAACTGCCTCAATGGAAGCTGCAGAGAAGTAGGGATAGGCCTCCTTTCTTAGGAAACTCATGACAGACAAGAGGCAATGGCTTCAAGATGTGCTAGGGAGGTTGAGGTTGGACATCAGAAAGAAGGACTGGAACAGGCTGCTGAGGGAGCTGGTGAAGTCACTATCCCTGGAAACATCCAAGGAAAGTCTGGATGTGGCACTTATYGCCATGGTCTATTTACTAGGGTGGTTCAATCACAGGTTRGACTCAATCATCTTGGAGCTCCTTTCTGACCTTAATGATTCTATAATTTTATAAATTCAGTCTCACTAATTGAGAAATTATTAAAGTAACTTTGTAGTTTCAGGTGCCACCCCATTACAGTCAAAATCAAAATTCTCATTTTCATCAAAAGTGATGGAATGAGGATCTTGCTGAAGCCTAGGATAAGACCAAAACTTCTGGATGCACAAGKTATATTGCCTGAGGCCCTGCCCTACCGTGTGGTTATGTTCCTACAGTGTTTGAAATACACGCATGCATATTTGTATCATCTATATCATTTATATCTTCTATATCTATATCTACATATCTGTCCTCTCCCAGATCCTTGGCTCCTTTCAAGGGTGCCCATTGTTAAAAGATTAGTTGAAAATAATCCAAAAGGTATGAAAGGTGATGAGATTGGGACTTTAGGTCACCCACTTAGTGCACTGTGCCAGAAAACAGAYGCATACATTTCTGAATCTTTTATGGGAATTGCTCTGTAGACATGCAAGGCACACCTCTCAGCATCTCAGTTAACTCAGTTAACCAATGCTTTATCTTTCCCTTTCTGGTGGTTTAAGCTATGAACTAAATACCACATAGACACTTGCTCACCTTCCCCTGGTAGATTGGGGGACATAGTCAGAAGAGTAAAAGTGGGAGAATTCATGCCTTGAGTTAAAGGCAGTATAGTAAGTAAAAGAAAAAGAAAAATAAGGCAAGGAATTAATTCAATATTTCCCATGGGTAGGCAGGTGTTCAGCCATCTCCAGAAAATCTGGGCTCTACCATATTTGACTTGGACTTGGGAAGACAAACACCATCACTCAGAATTTGTTACAATGCAAAATGATTGTGCTATTTGTGTAGAAWCACAAAAATGCTTAGTGTGGTTTACATTGAATTCAATTATTCAAGCATCATTTTGTCATGTCACCTGTGAAGCTTCCTTCTGTTTTGTACTATTTTACTACAAACTTTCCAACTTTCACAAAAATGAAAAGATTTCATTGTATTCTCTTATTTTGATGTTGACTATTTTAAGTTAATATTAATACTTGAAACTCCATGATATTATTCCCAGATATAATCATAACAACAGTGTCTGACAGTAGGACAGAACATTTTAGTTGCTGGTCATTCAATTTAGTAGAGAAATTTATACYAATATCTGACAGCAATATTTCTTCTTATTCTTTTGCTGTAATTAAAATCACTTTTTGCTTTAAACATGGTGTGCATAACCAAGGTGTTAATGGTTGGAGTAGAGACAGTAGAAGAAAAATATATTCCCTGTTGTGAAGTTAATGCCACCTTGTAGCAAACGTTATCTGTTTTTTTATGTTTAGTCAGCTCTTAGAAAAGTGAGAAAATTTCACAGGTGCCATGTAGCAAAACCATTTTTGTGTATACAGACCAAGCAAATGGAGGAGCTGCAAAAAAATGAAACGTATCTGATTTTGCTGTGTGCACTGGACTTAGGCAAGGTGGTTGGCAGTAACACACATGAGATATTTGAGAAAACTCAGCAGAGATCAACTAACCCCAGGTAAAATGCAAAATGTGATATCATTTTATAGACTTGTCATTAGGCAAGCACTGAGCACAGTTTTCATCTGCAGTGAACACATATCACTGATATTAAGAGAAACAAAACAACCTAAAACCCACCTYGTGCAGAGGTAAGTAGCACTTTGTGCACAAAATGAGGTGTATGGTATTGCTTTTTCTTTGCCACTTTATCTAGTTTCAATTCTGTCTCTATWACACAAATAGACTCCCATTAGTTGTACTTCATTATAACTACATTATACTTTCCATGCTTCATTGTGTTCCTTTTAGGCAAAATAGAAATAGCCCATTTCAAACCCTGACTAAATTTAATGGTAGGGAGTCTTTGCAGCAGCTTCAGAGGTCATTTAGGATCAGTACCTTGGAAATTCAAATGTGTTCTCCTTTATAGTAAAAATGGAAAATTTTAATTTCAACCTATACTGAAATTATTTGGATTTGTTTTTATTTTTCTGTTTTATCTTACTTAACTAATTATCAATTAAAAGGGTGCTGGAGAAAAAAAGCCTTGAAGGCCATCATTACTTGRAGTTAATTATTTTCTTAAGAGAATTAGTGGCTAAACTATGCTGTACTCTGCAAGAATCTTCCATTATTATTCTGGGATTTAGCCAAGGCASAGTATTTATTTATATTGGTGACATTCAGATTCTGAATGATTGTTTCCCTTGTGATGAGCTATATAGCCGTCTTCAGTAAGTGTTGAAAAACTAACCAAAACAAAACAAAAAAACCCCTACACCTGTAGGATGTGCCTCCTGGCAGCCAATTCAAAAACCCCAAAATTTTTTTTAAGAAGTACAAGTCATTATTCCTATCACTCAGAGAATCTTTATACCCTTCCAAAAACCAGGATTTGTTCTTCTTGCTCTATTGCCCATTCCAACCTACCTGAGCTTCACTACTTCACCAACTAGAGTGAGTAAGCGAAAAATATTTGTAAGCCTCACGGTGCAGGAAAAAAACATCTCTCATCCCAAAGTGCTGAGATTTTTGATTCTTTAGCCTAGGTGATGCTAAGAAAGAGACTAGCTTTTGCTGGAAAAYTTAGATGAACCTCTGAGCTGGATTACTTTAACAGTTTGTACTTGCAATGCAGTGTAAGAAATGTTTCCAAAGACACACTGTTTTACCAGTGGTTCTGTCTGCTCACTYTGGACAACGGGGTTGATAATTGTTTGAAACTGTTCACTTTGCTCTTTGTTAAAGTAAATCTTTAGCTGCCTGGGGTCCTCTAGCTTATGAAATACCTGCCTCGAACAATGAATGTTTTTTGAAACAGCAGTTTGTGGTTTGTGTGGAGATGTTTCTTGTTACGCCTCAGAACAGAATGCCTGAAAAGATTGCATTGCTATGTTGGTCCTTAGCAGAGATCTGTGTCCTGGTAACAGATCAGCAACCCACAGCAAGCTCTGAAAAGTAACACCCAAACAAGCAACAGTGTAAGTATCCTCTGACATTATTGCTTTTCAGGTTCTTCATCAATGAAAACAACACCACTTTTAGGTTAATTAGCTAGTTCTATGAAAAGATCACAGAGAAATTATCTTTTAAAAAATTTCATTAGGGGTTTTTTTCCTGTCTGTGCTTTGAATAGACTTTTAAAGGTACGGCAGACTTTTTGTTAGTCAAACCCTTACATGTCTATTAAATTGTTCAGTTATTTATTTTTTTATTTAAAGCTATTATATAATATATTATCTCACTTATTACTTTTTGAATCAATGTAGTAAAAAGTATTAACTTAAATTAATGTATTCATGACAATGTCCAGGTCGGATCAGTGAAGGCTTCTCTTGACTGTTTTTACCATAGTAATTCATATTCATACAAAAACTCAGTGAATATGAAATCCAAACAACTCCTTAATACGAATAAAGTTCTTTAATTTACTTCTAACATCTGAAATGATGGATAAATGAAGGATGAATATACTAACTACTCTGTCATAAAAGAAGTTCTACATTCATAATTTTATATYTATTTTTGAAAAGGTAAGCAGAAGTTGTTATTGTAGGGACAAGTATAATTTAGTTAAGAATTCCAAACTGATCTTCAGGTGTATTTATCCTAAGTCTCTGGAAAAATTTCCTTCTTTTTGAAGCTTCTTATGCTAACTGTGTAGTTAAGGTAGGTCAGCACTACTCTTTTGTCTGATATATTGCTATGGTCCAAGTACTGAAACTATTTACATACTATAGAGTGATTCCGGAGAAACTGGAACTCCCAGTTCTAGAGAAAGAAGAGATCCCCATCCCTGGAAAAGTTCAATGCCAGGCTGGATGAGGTTCTGAGCATCCTTTTTTAGTGGGAGGTGTTCCTGCCCATGGCAGCAGGGCTGGAACGAGATGGGCCATTCCAACCCGAGCGGTTTTATAGTTCTGTGAATAGTATTAGCAAACAGGGCTTGTTTTCAATCAAAGGTCTGTAGATTTTCCGCAGAAAGGCTGCTGAATTGTGAAATTTTAGTAGTCATTGATTTGAAATGCTTGAGTTAATAAATTTAAAAATTTCTGAATATATATGCTATGAAGCGTCTCTTCATCTGAAGTTTATCCAACTAACTGAGTATATAAAGTATAAGCTTCTTATTCTTTAAGTACCAAGAACATTACTCTTTGTGTAGTGCACAATGATATTTATAATTGCTTTGCAACATCTCAGCATAGCGCTTGTAATATAGCAAAATGCAGCTTGCAAATTAGTGTAGAGTTCCCCTCCAAATAAAAGTGATCATATGTAGCTCTACGTTTGACTTCATTAATATTGAGACTTTCCTTCTRACTGATCTGGCATTTACGAGCAGCTTTTTTAGAAAGCAGCATTTGTTGCTTTGTCAACACAAATTCATTCTGWAAAGAGTTCAGAGTTATCAAAGGTAGACTTATTAAAAAAAAAAATTGGAGAGTTGAAAAAAAACCCCAAATTATCTGTTTTTTGAATAATCAAGTAAGATCCTTTGGAATTTTTTAGTGGGAAATTCATGAAGACACACTAGGAAAATATGATCCATAAGATATTAAGCTGTTCTACTTGTGATAAGAAGAGGTTATCTGAAAGTTTACCACCACTTTGATCCACTGATGAAATTGTGAARTCATGAAAATAATTATGTTTAATTGGTAAGGGAATAGAACCTCACTGCAGAGAAGTTGTACAAAAGATTCTTCTAGGGTACAACAATGTGCTTATGATCCACGGCTTTTTTTCTTTCAGACTTTTAACTGTTGGGGAAAAAAAAAAGTGTTCCAAGGAGTCTGAGCATTTTTCAATCCATAAATGAACCATTAAAAAAAGCAATTAAATATACTCCATGTTAGAAAAATTATATCCATTAATTTTGCATTATATTATTGTTAAAAATATGGAAAATATTTCTTACTATTTTAGATATGAGATGCTATCACTTTGAAGAGGCAGACTTCATCTTGATTTAGATCTATTTTGTCATATTTGCTATAAGCATGGAAATTTTCTAGAAACTGAGATTTTTTATTTCAACTCCTGTGAAAAGTTAATTTGTGTTATTTATTTTTTTCTTGTCCCTGTCATGCTTCTGCTTCCGAAGTAATTCCTAATATTTACTCTACTGTAATCTCCAAGGATTTAAAATTTCTCAGTACCATGTATGATGACAACTTTGCTGTTGCTGAAGTACTTTTCCTCACGAGGAGTGCAAATCCCTTTGTTTAAATCTGCCAATGAAGTCTTTAAATTAAAACAATGATACTTGTAATAATTCTGTTTTACCCAGAAGCTGGTAAAAACAGAGGATGAAGGAATTGGTAGAATGGAAWTTTTTTTTATGGAATATGCATACATTCATATGTCTGATTTTCAGTGCTGCTTCTAACCTGTTTCTCTGGTAGCTGACACTGTAATCTCCACTGAAGAATAAAGTGATTTCACTTATTCAGATTTACCGTTTTTTCTTGTGGTTCAAATGCAACGGATTTGAGTCTGAAAACAAGATTACAAATTTGTAGACTTTAAACTAGTGTCCTTGAGTCATAAGAAGTCAATTATTTTTGATACTATGAAAAAAAATTTTCTGGCATAAACTAGTATGTATCTCCCTGAAAAACTGTTTCTAGATAGCTTCAATTCTCAGATATCTTTTASAGTATTATCATATCACCGCTCCTCAAGCTGGGCAGAACACATGCAGCTTGAATTATTGTTTTGCTCTTCTGGAGTGTCAAGAAACAGGAACGCACAAACCTGTTAAGTTTTCACTAAGAAGATGTTCATGCAAAGAGCCAATCAAGTATTGCTTTGCAAATCTAGTCCTGTTAACCAGATTACTGTGCAAAAATCTGGGRGGATCTCCGCATAAGCCCATACAGTCTTTACTTCAGACCTGACCCTCAGMTGAGCACACCATTCTCATTCTCCTCTTTCATCTGTTACCAGTTTTGTCTGTATTTTCTCTAGACTACTTCTGTTCACCTGGGTTAACATGTTCTGGTCTCCTGCATGTTGTGAAGCCTTATCCCAGAGGCTTTTCTCTSGGGGTCTTGAGTCTGCCACCCTTCTCTATCACTCTGGATTTCAGTAGACATATCTTACTATTCCTAGTGGAGATACTTGAAGGTCCTGTCTGTACTAGCTGTACTGGAACACCCCAAAGATGAATCTCCATTGTGAACAAGCCTCCTTTTCAGTTCCATCAGAACAACGAAGAAGATGGGGATGGAAGGCAGTAGAGCAAAATTCATGTATTGTCTGGTTTGTGTGGGCATACTTATCACCAGGAGCGGATGTTTGATGCCTGACAATCATGAGTGTTCATACTGAGCAGAGGCAGGAAGAAATTTTCTCATGCACCTTAATTGGTGATTACTCACCCCTGTAACAGATCCTGGCTGGAATACTGGCAGAGCACAACTAATCGTGCCTCCTAGTACTGGCTCATTATCAGCCTTAGGTAGGAGCAGATGATCTGTAGCATCTTGTGCCTGTGAGACAGTGGGAAGCAGGCACTGAAATGTTTCCAAAGTACAGTGTATCAGGCCAAACTGGTCTCCTGTCCCTGTGCTGAGCTATTCCTGGCACTCCAGTGAGCACTAGGTAGAGTCAGCATACTGCAGTGCACTGTGTCATCCTTGGTTACTCAGAGCCAGGAGCCAGTGGTTTTGTACAGGGTTAAAATAKCTGCCCAAGCATATATAATGCATGTAGCCGTTCTTTCCACTCATTCTTGGCAGGGAAAAACTTTGAAATGGTTTTGGTCATAACTGTTGTGATGTTAAAAAAGTTATTATTTCTACAGTACAGATAAATATCATTATTTTAAGCACAGTGACCGCAGATGACATATAATACCACATATGACTCACAAACATTTGAATATCCCATTTAAAATTCTATTATATTAAAAGACATCAAAAGCTGATACAAATTGCTTTTGTCTGCTCAATATATTATCATATGTCTTCTTGAAGTGATTAATGAATCAGGTGTGTTTAGGGTTTTTTAAAGCATCACATGAACTATATTTATTCTAACATGATTAGATTTAGATACTTCTAGTCTTGCCTTAATGCTACCCTTGACAAATTTATGTTCAAACTTCTAGTGACTGGGCTGAAACATATCCTATGAATTTCTGCTTTGAAAAAGAAGAAATAAACCAACATTATAACAGGAGCATAAAGAAGATCTTTTGAAGTAAATTTTCTGTTCTACTGCTTACTATTGATGTACCAGAATTTGTAACATAATCAGCTATTTTAAATGGAACATAAAAAGGATGAAACCRTGTCTGGGTTCTCTACATGGAATTATATATGAAAAGATTTCACAAGAAACAAACTATGTTGCAAAAAAATTAAGAAATTCTAATGCAGGGAGATGATAATCTTGTACTTAAAATATTTAAAATTAAACAGGGTTTATAGTGTTTGAAGGAGTCTTCCAGAAAACCTCCTCTCAAATTAGAATGTAGCATCATTTACAATAACAATTATGTTTGATGCTTGTTACTTTCATTTGAAAGAGTTGTAGAACAGGGATTATTGGGATTTACTTAGTCTGTTAAATTGAGAACTTGAGGAAAACTATTTATTCCATCTTTCATAAGAAGATAAAATACAATAAACTTATCCTATTTATCTAGGGTTTTTTTTGAAGTATTCCTTGCACATTTGTGATGATTTTTTATAAATTTTCACACAGCAATAACGGAAATCCATAAAGAAAAAAGAAGACCTTTGCGCCATTCTTAAAATTTGCCATTATAAAGCTAATACTGGAGATGCCCACTCACAGGCTGGTAACCCTTGCTCTTAAGAGCAGCAGCATCCAGAATTTTACTCATGTAAAGACACAGAAAGCAGTAGAAAGATAATATAAATTGTCTATTTTATCCATGAACTATTAAGTCTATGGTTTGTGAAAAACTTTTATAAGTGAGACACTTCAGTGTACAGGTGAGATGCTCCCATACTCCTGCMCTATCGTGCATTTCATGTACTTGTGTTGGCCCAACAAAATCAATCACAGGTAGATAATCCCACAGTAGTAGATAATTGTCTGTTGTTTGCAACAGCAGAGTAGAATCCCAAGTAGGTTTTCACTTTGAACTATATATGTATTCTCAATAGGAATGGGAAGAGGGCGGGAAGAAGATGAAATTGCCTTCATTTTAAGGTATTATGAGGTCCCTCCAAGTGCAAAGTAAACATGTCTACTACTTACATGGGTAAAGCTGATGGCTTTGTGGGGAGCCAAACACCTACACACAAAATTTGTTTAAAAAACTTTGCTTCCAATTTTACAAAATAGACTCTAAGGAGTTTCATTTTACTTCAACTGGTAAAGGCAGGTTCAGTTGCATTGCGAGCTATTAAAACTAACAGAGGACAATAATGGAGGATGCATTCTAGTAAGACTGAAATGATAAATCAGAATGGCTGTGACTTGTACATTAGGATAACTGCTGGAATAAAAGTTGCTGGTTTTCTTTTTGTAGACGTGAATACTTAAAATGGATGATTTTAAGGTAAAAATACTGCAACCTTATGAGAGAAAATTTCCAGTCTTGGTTTTTGGCTTCATTTTCATTGAAAAGTAATATATTTTTACACAGAGCACTTGCTTAAAATCACATTGTGGCAACTTTGTACATACAGGATATATACAGGATATACAGGACAGTAACAGCAACAAAATTTCACCCTGATATATTTTAATAATATATTATTCCTTGCTAATTTGTCACATCTCCATAACTTTTTTTTGGATTTCAAAACCCTGCATGGGATATTCTAAAATAAATTATATGTTGACAACTTAAGAAGACTTGTAAGAAAAGAAAGATTTGGAGTACAACCACTGAAGTCCTCTAGGAGTAGTGAAATTTGTAAGGATACTTTATTCCATCTTAGCACACAGCCATAAAATACAGATGACCTACTTTACTGTCGTACTTTCATATAGACACACATTTCATACATTTATTCCAATGACATATTTTCCCAGCAACAATATGAAAGCAGCCATCCTTTTTCATGCTCTAGTGTACAGGCCAAACGAGTGGAGAGAAAATGGCAAAGAATTTATAGATTGTTTTTTAAGCTGTGTGAAAAATGTAGTAGAGTCTACAMGGGGCTAAAATCTTTGAAGAAGCTATTGCATAATAAGGTACAGTATGAATTTAGTAGATACAAACTCTTTCACAGCAACCACCTGTTCACATCTGATATTAAACTGCAAGTGCAGATGGCTCACTCTTCTGTCATCATAAAAGCAAGTGCAAGTTTCCTCACATTTCCTCACATTCCTCACATAGGAAACAGCAGCTATATAACAAGGAACAGCTGATTGATAAAAAATTGTTTTTCTTTCCGTACATCGAACTCCAAAAAANTTTTTTTGGCAAAGAAAAAAATGATGACTTGCTTTCCATCCTGCTTTTAAGCCTATTAAAGGTACCTTTTCCAAGTAAAATTATTTTTTCTGTCAGTGTTTTTCTACTGAAGCTGTTCTGTATACTGTGGTGTTTTCTGCCTACCCATTTTCTTTTACCTTTTCTTCAATCAAAAAAATTCTCAACACTGCTGAGTATCTGTTTTATCTGTGATGATCTGCTATGTCCTCACTAGAGTAAGACTTCAACATTCAGATTATATTGCAAGATACTGTAATTATTTTACAAGAATTGGTAGTTGTCCAAAGCTTTGAAAAATACATTTCAAAATATATTTCAAAAGCTAAATACAACATAAGTTCATATAGTATTAATGCCCTTTAGTTAGTCAGCATGAATTATCTGTAACTGAACACAGTTCTGTTYGAATCTTAATTATACATCTTTCAGTCATAAAATTCCATTTCATGAAAATGTAATTTACATAATAAATGCACAAAGGGAATGCAAGGAACAAGAATGTGCATACCTGAAGTTTGTAAGTCCCTAATGCTTGCGAAAAAACTAATCAATATTGAAATAATAGCTTTTAGCTATCATATGCTGAATGTTACAGACTATATTCAGGGAGTTTAATCTTCATTTTTTATGTCCCTTGAAAGAAAAGAGCAGGTACATCTAAGGGTAAGAATTAAGAATAAAGCTACTTGAAAAACTATTCTAATGTAAAAGATCACCTGCTGGTTTGATTTCTTTTTCTTTAATGGAACAGCATTTTATAGAAGAAAGCTGAGTAAAACAGAATATAACATTTAAGTACTCAAAACTCTACAGTTTCTGGCATGTTTTCCCAAAGAAAAAAGAAAAAGTTGTACTTTTATTTAAAAGTGCTTTGCTTTCCATTTGATCATTTCAGTAATTCCTTGCCCTGTAAATTTATCACTTACTCAGAGCCTCTCTGAGAGGAGCAGTGAATTATTTTAATGCAAACTGAAATATCACAAAACAAAGAATGCAGCTGGAACTCTAGCATCAGTGTGGAAAGTGGTGGCACTATATGACATCTTGTCATTTTTTTGTCTTTACCAACAGAAGAATGATCTTGCAGATTAAGGCATGAGTTAAAAATTAAGGGAAGTAACAGCTGACTAGAAAGCAAAATATTTTTTGAGATGGRCATGCACAGATAAAAGCTGCACTTGGTTGAGCTGTACACATTCTACCAAGGATGTCTAGTGTTTTTGTGTCATAGAGTTGAATCATCTCATAAGTTAAATGCRTTTGAATATAGATCTACATGTGAAAACAAAACAGATTTGTCAGACTGGAATATACAGAGCAAAAGATTTTCTGATCTGGGAAAGGAAATAGAACAGAAATGGAGAGGATTTAGAACAGAAAGACTCATACAACTCTTAGAAAAAAGGATTATGAACAGCTTTAGCTTTTTTATTATTATTTTATATTCAGAGACTAATAGAATGATTGGTTTAGTCTTAATTACACTTCAAAAGTGCAAGCTGCAGAAAATAAAAAATATTTTTTCTCATACACAAACACATTGTCCCATGATATAGAAACTCTAAATCTGTATCACTTTTATTATCCAAAGGTAGGGACTAAGGGTAATATATGATAACAATATAGTATTACTGAATCTCTGCTCTCATTTTRTAACAAAAGTGGTCTATATTGGTATGACATCTTCCTTTTAAAGATTTSTTAACAAAAAGTAAAGAAAGAACAATATTTACCATGTAATTATATCTTACTGGGGCTTTGAACTCAGCCAGGTCTCAGACTGGCAAGGCTGTGTCATGCATTCCTGTCCTTCACAGTGAGTCATGTTCTAAGGAGGATGGAAGTAGGATCATGATATCAGACTAGAGTAATGGAAACGAGCTCTTTTGTGTATTTTCCAATTTCCAAATGTGTAAAGGTCAGAGATCCACTTGACCTTGCAATGGAGCAAGGACCATGTTGTGTCCGGGTAGACTTTGAAGTGGTTTGTGGTGGACCGGGTAAAGGAATAAAGGTATTTAAGATGAGGTACAGAAACTTGCCTTTCCAACACCACTACTAATGAATACACAGTTGACCACAGGAAAGAAAGAGGTTATATCTCATCTATAGCTGTTGGCTAAACTAACACAAGGACAATGATTAGATCTTAAAGTACAGGAAGTGTCCCTGGGTTAAGAAAAGACTTGAGAATGAAAGTGACTTCACACTTGTGAGACTTTGTGTGGTATTCTGGTGCACTTGTAGCACTTTACTGCAAGAGTACTGAGAAACCAAGGTCAGCAGAGCAGCACCAGGCTGGTAAGAGATCTGTAGCATGTGGTGTACAAGAACAGCCTGAAAAATGCATTTGGTTATGGTGAGAATGGAACAGCTGAGGACAGGGGAGCAGTTGTAGAGAAGACAAAAGCCATACTCTCCTGACAGGTACAGAACAAACACAGAAAACAAGTGACCAAAAAAAAAAAAAAAATCAAACAGAACAGTTTTGTTTTGAGGAGAAGGAATTGGGGGAAATACATAGAGAAGCTGTTTAAGCACAGGAACATATTACCAGAGGAAATATGGGAATTTCTGCCCCTGAGATGTTCATATCTCAACTGGGCAATATGATGAGCAACCAGTTCTAACAGGGAAGCTAGTCCTATTCTAAGGTAAGGGTTGGACCAGATGACTTCAAAGGTCACTTCCAAATGGAGCCACTAGTGTACTGAAGATATAATTTTGACCCTCTAAAAATACTGACATCATCCACAYGGTTATATTAGAAAACTCACTTGCTGAAAAGGTAATTTTATGAAAAATAGTTGTCAGAGAATAAAATATCTGAAGGACACTTAGAAATGATTTTTAAGAAAATACTTTTTATGCAAAAAAGAAAAATGATGAATAAGACATCTTCTGCTTGATGATATATATTTTGGTAAAATAAATCACACAGAATCACAGAATCATTTCATTTGGAAAACACATCTGAGATCATCAGGTCCAACCTTCGATTGTCACCTTGTCAAAAAGACCATAGAACTAAGTGCCACGTGCTGTCCATTCTTGAACACCTTCAGGGACAGTGACTCCACCACATCCATGGGCAGTCTGTTCCAATGGTTAACAACTCTTTCTGTGAAGAAATTCCTCCTGATGCCCAATCTGAACCTCCCCTGGTGCAGCTTGAGGCTGTCTTTTCCACCTGTCACTAGTGGTCCGGGAGAAGAGGCCAACCCCTGCCTGGCTAYGCCCTCCTCTCCGGTAGTTGTAGAGAGCAATAAYGTCACCCTTGAGCTGTCTTTGCTTCAGGCTAAAGAAYCCCAGTTCCCTCAACTGCTCATGTTGTCACAAAGGAAAATAACATATTGACACAAAGAAAGTAATCATTGATTAAAATTTGTTCAGGCTCTCAGGATTTCATGAGCAAAGATATTTTCTACACTTCATTAGTCTGTGCACATTATCATCTGCTCTGCTTCACTGGATGTGAGCTGATAGTTTTGAGGAGCAACGAAAACCTTTCTCCTGTTATRTTATTAAAGACACTACAACATTTTTATGGCTGTATCTACAGATAAAATTTCAGCAGCAGAGGTTACATAAAGATGGAAAGGTTGGGATTTGTTTTGGTGCCATCAGTTCTAGGAAGATYAAATTCATATTTGTGTTTAGTAACAGTGAGAGGTTGCCTCTTTGTGGTCCTAGGTTTGTGCAGCATATGTGCATATATATATACCTATGTCTGACTGGCTTCAGCACTGCCATTCCTGGTTTCATGGCTGTTTTACAAAGGATCATGCATTTGTGGGGAGGACAGTTCTAGGAGATATAAGCAGAATGCTTTTCCCTCTTGAGGTAGGGGACCATGTATCAAAAAGGAGCTTAATATGGTCAAGTGTTAGTGCTGTAGTAGCATCTTAAACAACCCTAAACAAGYTGAGTGGAGTGCATGCCATAATAAACACAGCACATCCTTTCTGCATCTCTTTAGAGTGTGCTTAAAAATTTTATCCATCATGTTTCCTAGGACCTTAGTGCTGACTGGYCTCTCTACAATCTCTAAAAGAAGACCAAAAATGTCAGTGCACTTATGAAATCCCAAGCCATCTCCCCASCAAAGATTCAATTTAACTTATTTTCCATGAAAATATGACATTTTAAACCATGTTTTGTGGCTAACAAAAAGCAGTTATATAAGCAGTCTGAATTACTATATGCAGTTACAGATGTACAAAACTGTAAAAAGATAAATTATCAGAACCTCATTGATGGCAGAGGGACTGAATGAAGACTTCGGCACTTTTGAGCTCTTAGGAAGGACAGAAAGGGATTCTGAAGGTTTGCTTCTCTTTATTGTTTACCAACTACTATTTACTACTCGAGAGAAATTTAAAAATTATACAAAAACTGTCATTAAAAAGTACATGCAGTATTGTTTCCTAAAATAGCCACAGCTATTATTCTACTGTATGGTCAGCTTTGAAAAAATGCAGTTGATGGCAGTAGGCAATCTATAAATTCTGCATTCTGGTTTTTGTTTTGTTTTGGTTCAGGTCTTTTCATTAATATTTTTTAAATATTTTCATTAATTAATATTAATTAAGATTTTTAAAATATTTTCATTAATATTTTTTAAATATGTTGTCTTTCATACAGTATGATGAAAGTTAAGATTTTCTGGCATGGAACTTATTTATAAAAAAATAATGTTAAATGCTCACTCACACTAATCTGTGATTTTCATCAGAAAAATAAAAATTACATAGCCAGCTTAAACAATATGTCGCTTTGACTTCAGTGTTTAGACATGTCCAAAACAAATTTATTTTAAAAATATCTTATGTATTTTAATTTCACTAAATTGAATAAAGCATATCTTTATTTTGTACTCAGCATTCTTTAACAGGAATTGGGGTTTTTTTTCAGAAAAACAAGATGAAGGGCTGAGTTTTCACCATTTGATATTTGCCACTCTTTGTTATTCAGTGATGTGCRAATGCAACCTGGATTAATTTCAAAGAAATCAACTATTTTGTATGTTTGCAAAGAGTACCAAACGATTAACAAAAATGCTGCATTTTATTCTAGTAATTTTTGGGTGTTCAGTCCTGCAAAATTTGTTTTATGTTCCATATATGGTGTTTTGTGTTTTTTACTTTTGCCTGTGATGCCAGAAAATATTGTAGCACAAAATGCCAAAAGAATTGTCAYTGCGGAAGGTTTGAGGGGTTTTTCGTACTTAAAGAAATACTGTCATTGATAAACTAGTTAGCTACACTGAGATTCATAGATTGATGTACAAATTGCTTTTTGTTTCTTTTCATAAAAACCTCCAAGTTCTTTTACTAGGGATTGCAACTAGAAAAGTTTCATAATATGATTAGGGTTTGGTGGGGTTTTTTTTCAGTATTATTTTAGTTTTCCAGAGAAATAAGAATTTTTACAGTCACATCTTTTCAGCATTSRYWACTTCCCTGTGTCTTCCCTCACCACYCCAATAGCTTTCAAATCCTTTTTTCAGTAGATAAAGATGAAGGGATAAACGTTCCAATCCTCGATATTTGTGTAATTTGTGGAAGCCATCACACAGATTTGGGGTGAAAGCTAAATATATGCTGAAGGAGAACACTGAGAGTTGAAATTTGAGTATTTTGGTAGCTGGTGTTTGCTTTGGTTTTTTTGTTACTGTGTTGCACTTATAGAACAGATGAATCCTGAAATAATGCAGAGAATTATTGAATTAGAATTATCTCCATAGCTCTAGTAATATCAGTGGTCAGGCTAATGAGCTAAAAATARCTTCATGTGATGAAGCATTTATTTTGCCATTAAGTTGCAGACACATGTTCTATGCCAGTTCTCTGTCCAAGGTGATGTGGTGCATTAGGGAATCTTGTGTCTTGGAACTTGATGCCACCACAATTGAACTATTTATGTTTCTCAAAATGGTGTGCATAAACAATTTAATAGCTTTAAAACAAYTTTTGCTTATCAGTCTAGAAAGAATAAACTCCATGGACACTGCTTTTACATCTTGAATAAATAACAGTTGCAAATAGCTGAGATTCTCTTGTCAGTCATTAACTGATCCCTTTACCTGTGAAGTCTTTCATATGTTACATAATTTTAGTCCCAGCCTACCTTTAATATTGTTTCAGTAAATATAAAAAATCCTCACCCATGACAAAAACTTCTGTTACTGAGTAACAGTTTTCAAAATAGTGAATGGGTAATATCCCTACAAGATCATAGGCACACATCTTATATTTAATTTAAAAAATCTTGTATTAATTTGTATATCTGAAAATTTTAGAAGATTAAGATAAATTAAGATGATTAAAATAGATTAAAATGATTAAAATTAAGATTAGGATTAAATTGAGTTCCATGAACAATATATAGAATTTGAGTTTGAACATTAACTAGTGAACTATTTTTCCTGATTCACTTTTCGGTTTTCATGGTCAGTTTTTCATTCATAGGAAAATGTTGGCTTTTGCTCCTGTTTTCTAAGGTAAGAATTATAGGAAAGGCCACAAAATTTATGAATCCTTTTTCATTTYGAAACAAGATTTTGAAAGTTCATTGCAGTGCATAACTGCATCGCTGAAGAAATAAATCCATGATTTGCTAATCAAATTATTTATTATCACTTCTGATTATTATTATTTATTATTACTTCTGATAAGTAATATCTAAAGTTTATTCCTTCAGCTCTGATGTTTTTGCTGGATGTAGGAAGCCAAATGTTGTTATTTTAAGGGGAAGTTCTTTTAGATGCTTTTCCTTGGGTAGAAAAAATGTGGGCCAGAGTGTTGTTTGATGCATTAGCTATAAACCAGATTGCATTCCTCCTGATTTCTGCATCAGCCTCCTGATGTCATTTTATAGCTTCAYGKGATGAAGCATTTATTTTGCCATTRSGTTTACGTAGAYATTTGCATAGATAATTCTTATTTAATTTTAAAATGCCAATTAGAATAAGAAAGCTGTCATGATAATTTCCTTTATTTTACAGTTAAACATATTTAAATTATTGTGGAATGTGAATTGAAACTGTCAGGAATAAGTAGACTGTGGTGGTTCTAARGCAGTTTGGTCTTTCAGGCAGGTAAATCAAGCAGACAGGAACACACTGCCTTTTCAGAAACTTAAATAAGTAGGTTTTGCTTGTATTCATGTTATTTCATATCTGAAAGCTAAAAGTATATATATTTCAGTTACAATTTACTTACAGAAACAATTTTAACAGAAAAGGTCAAAACCTTGTTAGGYGCCAAATATGCCATAGGRATAAATAATGACATTAATTTTTCWTTTTTTTTTCATTAAATCAGTGAAATCAATGGAAAAAACCACGTCGTTTGGATACTTCAAAGGAAAGAAAAAGACCCTAACCTATGCTTTAAAATGCTACTGCAATGAYTCAGCTAAAGGCTAGAAAGCCAATTTAAACTTAGTTTAGTCTTGGTTAAAAACTGTAACAGTATTTCAGTAAATGTGCATTCAGACAAGAYCAGTAGTTACAATTTTTACTCGTTAGTGCACAAGCCATAATACAACACTTCCTTTTTATATTTACATGTGTGCGTGTGAACCTTTATATGGCTTGCTTACTTACTTTGACTAGATGTTTATGAAGAACAGCATAGCCTAGAACAGAACAGAATATTTCAGGTGCAATGGACCTACAAAGCTCACCTTGTCCAACTGCCTGAGCAGTTCTGGGCTGTGCAGACATTAAAGCACTTTCTTAAGGGCACTGCCCAGATACACCTTGGACACTTAGAAGCTTGGGCCATCAGCCTGTTCTAGTGTCTGACCACCCTCTCAGTAAAGAAATGCTTCYCAATCTCTATCTCTGAACCCTTCCAGTACAGCTTTGTGTTATTCCCATGTTCTGGATCTCAAGGAGAAAACCTCAGTGCCTCCTCTCCACATCTTCCAATTCAGGAAGTTGCACAGAGCAAAAAGGTCACTCCTTAGCCTCCTTAGCTTCAAGTTAGACCAAACCAGAGTGAGTGAGTGAGTGAGTGAGTGAGTGAGTGAGTGAGTGAATGAATGAATGAATGAATGAATGAATGAATGAATGAATGAAAAAAAGTCATTGCAAGTATTAAAAGAACATATTACAGGATTTTTTCCAAAAGTAGACTTCTTTTGAAAATCATTTTTGCATGCTTCTTTCTTTAGGAAATTCATGCTAATGATTCTTCTGTGCACCATTAATTTTTTTTCTTCTCCTAARAGCAGCATTTAAAAGCATCAGGGATAATGGATTGCAGGGCATTAGTAGCACTATGTTTACATTACACCTGGGTGGATGATAAATGGWTGCATTGTAATAATTTAACATTTTATTTAATTTTTCTTGATCTATTCATAATTGGCTTTCTGTTATCATATTAACATTATAAGTTACTCATAATGGACTAACTTATCACTTTTCTTCCTTATCAGAACTGGACTGGGTTCACATGGTTTTTTTGCTGAAATCCATTCATATCAGCCAGACTAACAAAAGAAACAAACAAAAAAAAAGAATATATCTTTAAGCCCAGCCTTTAATTTGGCAGGAAAATTCTGATATGGGCACAGGCTTAGGGCTCATCACTAGGTGAAAAAAAGAAAACAAAACATCAAAGAAAGTCAATAAACTTTTCTGTGTCTAGAAAATACAGTGGAATTCCTTCCTGCCAAAAGATGCAGGATCTGCAAGGATCTGTTTAGAAGACAGTAGTTTAATGCATAACCTCTAGTTGTGGTCACTTTTTTCAACAGCCGTTCTCCAAGGAGCTTTTCCTACTATGTAGCTGTTGGTAAGAGTATTCCCCTCATGTTACCTTAAATATTTTACCTTTAAAGTACAAGACTATTAAATAGATATCAGTTGAAAGGTAAGTAATATTACAATTTGGAGGCAATTTCTTATCAAATAGTAAAAATTGTTTACATAACTTAAATTGTAAAGAACATAACAGCGATTTTTATTTTGATGTTAAGTAAAGAAGTAGTAACTCATTATAAAGTTTTCACTATCAATTCACTTAGTTTCATAAACACGGCACGTAATGGAAAGACCAGAATTGCATCTGGTATTGTTGGAAATTTGGTGAAGTTTCCTGAAAGACTGACAAAACAAGCAACGCCCCAGACTTCAAATGTACTTCTCCTCAACTACCAGACAACTTATCTGATAACAATTAAACTTCAAGTATTAAACAAATATACCAATGAAGCCATGGATTTATGATACCTCTGGTCTTACGCTAACATGGGATGCTTCTTAATCTCCTGGTCAAGATGTAGCTTCCAGAGTTCTTTAACAAGGGAGCCCAAGAAAGCTGAAAGTTTGCCTTCAGCATACTCCATTCTGTTGGAGTGCATGTCTAGATACATTGTTTCTGTGGAGGTAGATTTTCTGGCCAAGAAAGGCTGATCTTTTCACCTTAGACTTTGTCTGTGCTGATCTGTTCTTGCACTCCATGTGCATATTACCACACTGTGGACTGTGTACTTGACTCCATGTTAGATTTTTTGATTCCTCCTAGTTGCAGACTGTTATTTTAGTTTCACATTTATTACAAAATTATGCAAAAGAGGCAGATAATAATAAAAAAATTACTTTCTAGCTGAAATTGAATAGTCTTGCAATATATCTGTGTGGAAATCAAACAGAATGATTTTCATTTATCCTTCAAATGAAGCAGGTTTGTAGCAACTAGTACGTGAGGAAAAAAGGGTATGTTCTCAAGTATGTTTGTTACTTGCTATTTTGAGACAAACTCAAGACCTCTCCGTTTCTAATGTCAACTTTCCCATTTCCAAGCAGTTTGTAGGTAAAGCATCCACTTTAAATGAACAAAGAATTCAATGTCAAAAGCACTAAAGGTATCCTTATAAGAATAAACAGTGTTTTGGAGACAGGCTGTTTCAGTTAACAGATAGGTTATAAAAGTAATAAAAATTATTTAGATCTGGAATCAAATCAGCTCCTTCAATTTAAAAAGGATTCAGTCCATTAATATTATCAAACCTTTCTGTCAGGGAGTACAGCTTTGAAAATATTTGATAGATTTATATTCTTTCTCTGATCATGTGGTTTACATCGTGTACACATAATAATAAAACAAATTATATGGGCAGGGAGATGGCAGTTCTTTGACCTCATGTGGCAATCTCAATGCAATTCAGTTGCCTACTGCCTTCTTTAATAGACTAAAAATAATTCAACATAACTACCCTGAATGTAAGATCAGGAGCACTGGTTCCTCCAATTCCCCTCAAAGGAAATAATCTGGCTTTACCTTCCTTTCACAGCAGAGCACATGAGCCATTCTACTAAGACCAGCAGTTTAGATCTGTACTGGTGAGGCAGCTCCCTGCAGACAGATGTCAAGTGTCATGAGCTTAATGTGTGCACACAGACCTGGAGCTTTTGCTTGTCCCCGTTTTTTCTCATGTCTTTCCTGTGTGGGTATTTTTGTGAGTGACAAGTGGGGGAGGAGAAGCATTTAACCATTTGGGGGAAGGCACTTSAGAAGCTTGTTTAGAACAGTGGTTCTGATTAGGCTGGCAAATATCTTGACAGTTCTGACTGCATGGTCAGTGCTATTGTACGGGCAGTGTGTCCTGCACAATGAGGCTCTGCGCAGGGCCAGCGAGCCTCGGCACTGCCGCATTGCACAAACGGCACCATCTGTGCTGTCCTTCTGAAGAGAAAGAGAGGATCCTTCTGTGAACCTCAGGACAGGATTCCAAGTCAGAATATGATACAATAGGCCAATAGTTTGACCCAGAAAGCAAAAAGGGAAAGTCTGAAAAACGCCAGTTTGGCATGACAACCGTAGGACTATTTTCAGTGTAATGTGTTTGTGAGGCATTTAAGACGCTGTTAAAAAATGATGGTTTGCATAGGAACTGTTGCAATCTGTTTGTGAAGGAGCAACGTAATAAGATAAATCCCATGTATAACTAGAATATTAAACATTTGCATAATGAAGAATTAATTAAGCACTTTTGAAAAGTATGCAATGTGTAAAGAATAATATATGCATTAAAATAGTGTGATACAAAGAGATGGTTCGGAAAGAATTTAGCACTTAAAATAATTGCATCGCTATTCACCTTTTTAATTTCTATTTTTCATTTCAAATTAGTTATTCACAATATTCAAGGCTGATCAAATCATCAAATGTAAGTTTTTCCTTAGCCAAAAATGTCTGGAAACTGAGAAAATAAATATATTTGTTGATTTCTGCTTCACTTGTGTAAATTCAGTTTCAGTTTAAAAAATACCCCAGGAACATATTGAAATTTAGTTGACCTGAGAATAAAAAACTCATGAGGATAYCTTAAAAGCATACAATTGGATATACTACCATAAAATTCATTTTAGTATCGCAGACTGACAAAAGGTCTATATCTCCTATTTTCTCAATATTCAAGTTGTTTAAAACTAAGCATCTTTGCTGCACTTTGGAACAGAAATATGTTGAAGTTTCATTCAAGCAAAAAAAATCTCAAATTATAACATCTACTAGAGATCAATGTGGTCAGATATAACAAGTCTAATTATTTTTTCCTRGTTTTAGGTAATTTATGAACTAATATTTTTCTGACATTAATTAACATCAGGTCATTCATGTAATAATTTTTGCTATGCTTAGCTGAATGTTTTCACCCATTTTAATGAAGAAACTGTCAATTTTGAAAGAGATTAAAATAAATTATAGCAAAAATATTTYCACACTTTTAAGAGCAGGCAGTAAAATTGATAGTGCATTGGAGTAAAAGTAAACCAGAAAGTATTGCCGAAAGTCCTAGTTAGTCCATAATGTATGAGGACTGATTGCAATTTTTTAAATGAAGTCGACATGTTGACATGAAAGTCTTTTAAAAAGCAAAGAAAATAAAAAAGTTCTATCAATATTGCTTCCTTTTAAGCTTCTTCCTCATTATTTAAAAAATTACTTAAAAATTCTTCCTAATTATAAAAAAAAAAAAGAGGCAATTTTTWAAAATTATTATTATCTTCTTTCCTTTGGTTTGGCTAAATAAMATAAATCAGCATGACACAAATTTTCCTTTTAGGGAAAGTTTGCTACTCATTCCTGTTAAACTCTCTTAATACTATACAGCAATGTCTATTTATTTTTGTCATTTATTATTTCTCTATATTAAGTGGGGTATTTTAGCCACAGATCATATTGGTGTGTCACTCTTTCCAGACTGCTGACACTTGTCCTTTCAGAAGTCTGTCAAACTGGCCTGGCTTGGGGACAGCAGGGCAGAAGTTGGACCAACTTTCTCTCTCAGTGCTTAGTCGGGATGTGGCTGTGGCTGTGTGTGTGCAGCCCGTTTGGTGGGAAGGGAAGTGCTGTGAGCAGCCCCTGGTGCTGAGCCCTGGGGGTGCGCACACACCAATGAACCTGGCAGGGATGAGGTAAGCAGGTGAAAGAGCTGACAAAACACAAACATTTCCAATGAGGTGCGGCATAGCGAATAACAAGATATCCCAGTGTGTCCAAACAGCAAGCATGGAAAAAGATGTGTATTTTGGAGTTAGGACTGATGTGGGAAGGACCATCATGCCTTTTCACAGCACATGGTGTATGACAGGACACACTCTGAGCAAGAGCCTCTCCCTTGGGCAGGTGGCAATGTCCAGGCAGGTGGGGGCTGGCAGGTGTGTCCAGACCAGCCATGGGGAAGTCCTTGTTTAGCAGAATTGCAGGTTGGCAGAAAAGCCACCGTCATCCCAGAAGTCCACATGGGAACAGCTTGAGTCATTAGTCAGAGGGCACAGCACGTTGCTAATTACTGTGCTATAAAGAGACATTGGTTCACTATTTAAAAATAGGAGGCTAACTTTTCTTCCTTCTGACAAGTTCAGCAGTAACTTTCTTTGCAGATTAATCACTGAAACGGATTAACAAAACGATCACAAAACCTAGCCACTTGAAAACCTTCACCAAGTGTTATTTTCAGTCCCTTAGCTGTTACATTGTTCTTCTTTCAAACTCTGTAAAATAGTGATAAATGTGTGAGTAAAAGCCCTGAGTAGGTTTTATCTTCTTAGTATCTCTAAAAATTAGTTAGCTGTGTTAAAGTAATTTTTCTCACTTTCCATTCCAAAGGGTTTTTCTGGTTTCTAAGAATCAATGCATTTTCTGCATAACCAGATGTCTTACTTCCTCCTTTCCAAATAGCTTAGAAGCTGTTGATTTTCTACTGATCAGKTAAATATTTTAACATATAGACTTTTTTATTTTCCAGCAAACAAATTAAAAATGCTCCTATTGCAATTTGGCTTACATCTTACATTCTTTATCTGAGTCTTAGCTGCTCAGATACTGCTGCTTAAATGCAGAAGGACATATATAGCTCTTTTGCTTAAACTAGAATGACTTTATTTTTCATTTTACCATTGAAGTATTGAGTGGGCAGAAACATATACTAGTATGAGAATTTCATACCAAATCAAGTAAGTTAACAAGATTTATYTTATGTAAGAGAACTGAAGAAACATTTGCTGAACATTAGGGGACAAAATACTTTTGTGATGTAAACTGGTGAGATCAATTTATTGAAATGCCAAGATATGTCAGTTGATGAGGCATAGAAAGCTCTCATGCCAAGTGCTAAAAAAGGAAAACAAATGCACCTTTGTTTAATAAGGGTGATATAATGGGAAGCAAATGCCTCATTTAGAATAGAAATATAATGAAGAATATTTTCAAACAACTTCTCAAGCTTTTAGTATAAATATTAGTAATTTGTAAATTAGTTTCAGTAATGCTAATTTCACACAGTTTTCATCACTCTTAAGTACCATACATTTTATCTGCATAGCAGCAGTCCTTAGCACATCTTAGCACATCTTTTATTGTTAAAATACAATTATTGTGAGATTTCAGATAAATTTGAAGCTCTTCCACACAGCTGAGAGTCTCAGGTTTTTTGATCTGAGAAACCTATTTTTCCAAGAATCCCATAAAATAATTTAATTTCTCTTTTATGTGTATTATAAGAATGTGCTTTGATCCCTTCCAGTAACTGTGAGCCCTCTGAGGAATTTTAATTTTGAAATCTAGCAATCAGTTACAGCAAGAGGGTTCATGGACATGAGCCTTTCATGTTTGCACATGCTTAACAAACGCATGATAAGATTCATTCATGACAGACTATTTTTGACCTAACATATGAACTGTCTTTAAAAAATGCTTTTATGAAAGCAATATGTTAACTATTCTTGCTTAGCAGCATTGCTTACTTTCCTAAGTCTTTGCTGAGTGCTCAGATGGTACATCCCTGTACCTAMTGCACTGGGGGCTATTAATTATTCTAGTCAATTTTAGCGGGAAATGTTTGTTAGGGAAAAAAAATCTAGATGATACAAAAGAACCTTCAGRATACGGCTGATCATGTACTGCTTTTCTGAGAGTTGAGCAACAAAATTGTATTTTTATGTGAATTGAAGTACAGACTTGTTATATTTGTAATAACCATAGAACAAATTAAGCAAAAATCTTTACTTTAAATCTTTACTTCTCAGCTGATTGTGATCTGTTTACAGTAAATCTGATTATGAGGCAGACAGAGAAAAGATATTTTCTGAGAATGTCCTACCAGAATGAAGAACATCCTTGTCTTACAAACACAGAATCGGGTTCACAGGAATCACAACAACTAAAAATTACTTTATATTAGTAGGACATCTATTCAGAAAGGTTCTACAAGGCTTTGAGTCTGCAAGGCTCATTTTTCAATGGAGTATGTAGTCTTTAATTATTGATTAATTCTTCTCAGGACCTTTGAGGAATCATACTTACRTAATGTCTCTGTGAAGACATCCCATATGTCTGATATCTTGCTGCAAAGGAAGAGGGAGAAAGAAACAGTAATGAAAACTGTTATTAGTGTTAGTGGGGATGCTAAGACGATTTAGGCAGTGATCATACTGCAATAAAAAAATATCTCTCTAGCTCACAAAATTGTAGAATGGATTGGTTTGGAAGAGACCTCAAAATTCATCTAGCCTCAAAGCCCCACCAGGGRCATGGATGCCACCCACTAAACCTTGTTGCTCGGGGTCCCATCCAGCCAAGGGACAATGCTTGCCACCAGGCTCCTCTCAAATCCAGGGAGCCAATTCCTCTCCCGCAGAATAGACCACCCTGCAAATCCAGTTCGGAGATGAAGGTGTCATATGGGAACTTGTTAAAGGCCTTACAGAAGCTTAAGTAGATGACATCTGTCGACCTGTTTAGGCCCTGGAAGGCCACAGCGCTGGTCACACAAAATTTACTTTTATGGAAGCCACGTGTCAGACCTCCCTGTCTGCCCTCAACATTGCTGGCCTGAGGATGCGTCCTGTGTTCTTACCAAGCTCATGGTCTGTAGTTCCCTGGGCCTTCCTTTTTACCTTTTAAAAAATTGCAGTCATGTTTTTCTTCTGTTTGKTTTTTTTCTGATTTCTGCTTGTCTGGACATTACAAAGTTTGGAAATGGATAACAAAGACATACAAAATTAAAAAGTCTGAAGTAAAAACATAAAAATATTGCCTTATTAGTGGAGTGCAGAACCATGCCATGAGTTCAGTGTAGCAATCATTTTTTGATAAAAACTATCATAATGCTAACATTTTTCAACCTGCACTCAATTTTGTTGTATTTGCATTTTTTAAAAATTATAAAGGTAATATCCAAAACTTCATTAAATGTCTGAGTTACCAGAAATAAATAAATAATTTTAAAGTTAATTTTTATAATAATGGTTTGTATTAAATTTTCGTGGACAAAATAACAGCTATAAAAGAATAACAAAAACTTTAGTATCAAGTATTGTGCGACTCCAAATACATTTTTCCTGACTACTCCTACCAATCTCATGGCATCAGTTAAGCAAGTGGTCCAATTGTACAACCCATGACAGATAAAAAAAATGCATTATAACACAAGTTTTAACATGTCAACCATCTCAGAGTGTGGCAAGCTAGCATCAGTAGCATAAATTCTTACACACTTTTGACACTTAGGATGACAAGGAGAAAATGATGGCACAAGACTTATTATTTTTTTCACAAATCCATCACTTTGAAAATCAAAAATGTGAATTACCTGCAGAGATATTTCCTAAAAAAGATTTCTTTTTTTTTTTCCACATGCTGACTGTATGCTTCTAACTTTGTCCTTTTCTCTATCAGTGGATGTGACTTTAGATATAAAGCTGTTTGGCTAGATGAATATTTTTATTATGAAAGTTAGTTCATTGTATGGATGACTAAATATTTTCCAGAGATCAGTTCTTAATTTCTTATTTATGAAAAATTAATATTCCAGCTTTTTTTTCTTCTTTTTTTAAGTGATTCCAAAATATTCTCTCTTCAGTGTTTGCCCAGAAGGGGAAAAATAGCTCAGCTTGAAGAGGAAGTAATCAATCTCTCTTAAATTGAATTTGAATAGTTTTTCCTTTCTAAAATGTACCATTAATTTATCTCTTCCTCAGATGCTTGCAAAGTTTAACTGTCTGAGTTTGACTCTCTGAGTAACTTCCAATCTATGACTCAAAGTGTCACTTCTGAGAAATCTTGTATCTATTAAAATACTGCTTCTGCAGAGACATCTAACTGCTARTACAAAGTTCCTCATGAAGACAAAAATGCGAAGAAAAAAAACAAGGACAAGGGCTTTGTCAGTGTTTACAACATTTTCCCTGCTAATATTTCTGAGAAAGTACCAAACGCCTTTTGAAGGATCTTGTTCCTGTTGCTTTTTAAAACTAGGCTCTAGCTATGGATATCCTTCTAATTCAGGATAKGACACTTACTAATTGTCACTCTAAAGCATCCTCCTACAGCACTTCAGTAAAATCTTGGGGTCACTCACCACTCCTCGAAACTATTTTTTGTTTGTGTCACCACTCATTATGGCACTTCACAACATGACTGTTGCTGCTGCTTCCTCCTGCTGCTTCAGAGCTTAAGCGGATTTTCATTCCTCTGTGACTCTTCTGCTTTTTCTTTGATTACTTTTAACCTCGTTAGCTTTAGCTTTCCTCTTTCCACTTTGAGACAAATAAAATCTATCACATATTTGAAACATATTTTGTTTGTGCAAAAGAGAAAAAGAGCATGTATAAAGATAYGATGACTAAAGATAGCAGTATCTTGTGACCTCTTCATGTAAAAGACAGAACTAAAATGGTCTTTTAGAGCCACTCCAAGATACAAGCTTTCATGCYTGTATTTTTTCATGCATGTCATGATACTAGTTTTACAAATTGCTCTTTACAACAAAGATTGGACAGCCTTCTATAGCAATGATTTTAAATGCTCCATTTTGGACAGGGTCTTCCAAAGACCAAGGCAAAATGATTACCTCAAATAACTGGCCATTTTTCTAGTGATTCAAATATATAATTGTGACTAATTCTGAATGCTTTTATCATTTTCCAGATGAATCACAAAAAAAAATGCAAATTTTTCTTCAGTATTAGCATTACATGAAAGTATTATTTTGGTGACTGAAATCATTATAAAACCAAAGACAATGTTGTGAAGTGGGTATTCAGAACAATGCTATCTAATTAACATTCTGCTTATTTGCAAAGATAACACATAATTAGGGTACTTTGCATGAAAAAAACCAAGTCAGATGCTGGTTTATCAAAACAATAAAATGAATATTTACTTAGCAACATTGAACCGTATGATAAATACTATTCTTGTAAGATTTGTAAGGAAGAACACTCATGAGAAACACTGTTCACTACTACATCTTTTTCAATTCTGGGTAATTCTGCTTATGCTGTATAATGTTGGGGATTTATTTTGTGACTTATTTCTGGTAAAATCAAATGTCTACCTGCAGAAAGACAACTTCTTCAAGTAGACATGCAGAATTGGACCACACAGGTAAAAAGGACTTTCAAACCATAAATCAAAAACCAACCAAACAAACACACACACCCCCCACCCCACCCCACCACCCCCAGGAAAAATCAGTTGAGAACACATTGCATAAAAAAGTTATTTCATATTAGGACTACTACAAAAAATGCTCACCCTTCAGTGAAACAGTAAAGGTGGATGGAAATGGGCCCCATAACTGAGTGCAAAAGGACACAAAGGTGGGGAAACTCATAAATTGCAGAGAAGAAAAACAGACCCACACTGCTTAAAGACAGCTTGGTAGTGGTGTGATTATCTTTCTTTTGCTACATGACAGACTATTCTGCCTCCAAAATCTGTTCTAACCTGCCTTCTGGAGCTTACTTTATAATAAAAACAGCAGACAAAGGATTGGTTCTGGGTATTTGTTTTGGTGCAAATTAGATTGCTTGACAGTTGACTTTTATTCTATTGCTGACTCATTATCAAATTCTAACCCATTTAATGTATCCACTGTTTCTTCTATCTATCTATCTATCTATCTATCTATCTATCTATCTATCTATCTATCTATCTATCTATCTATCTATCTATCTATCTATTTGTCTTTCTATAAGGCAATAAATTACATCAGGTCTTCTCTTGACAGAAGAGAAGTGGCTAGTTCAGCTGTACTGGTTCTATACAGCAGCAGTTGAATGGATGAACTCTTTGAGCTCTTTTCTAGCTTTCTTGGCAAGAAAAAGATTGTATACTTTTTAGTATACTCTAGTGAAGACTAGTGTAGGYCACAATGTGGTATTGAAGAATATAGTGCATTAAATCTGCATAGTGCATTAAATCACCACTTGCAGAATACCAGAAATAGTTTTCTATATTTGTAAATACTGTTGCTGTTTAAATACTTCCCATTTCTTTTCAAACTCTCATTCACCAACGTCTAATAGACATCRACACAGTTCAGCATTAAGTTATTCATTTGTTTTGATTTTACATAGGAAGACACACTAYTTAAGTACATTCACTACAACATAAAATGAAACATTCATATTTCTTTTGCAAGTTTAATGTGCAGTTTAAATTATCACTTAAACCTTTACTATTCTACAATATGAAGTCTGAATATTCAGCAATATAAACAAAACTTCAGGCAAAGAATTAACATATTTGGAGGCTAATTCTACTAAATAAAGTGAACACACTGATATTTTATTTTATCATGCATCTTCTGGAGTCCAGTCTTTTGCAGTATTTTGAGGGGGCAATGGAGAATAGTGCACCAAAGGATACAGAGACTTTGTGTTGACTAGGATAGCCATGAAAGCAGGACTCCTGTATATCTCATACACTTTAGATTTAGTGTTCTGCACATTTTCTTCAGGAGAAACTCTCAGTAACTGAAAGTCCAAATGAAGCCAATTAAAGACACTCCACTTGGACTGCATCCAGCTCTGGAGTCTTTAGCACAGGAGCCATGTTGGAGTGAGTCCAGAAGGGCCCACCAAGATGATCAGAGGGATGGAGCACCTCTCCTATGTTGAAAGGATGAAAAAATTGGGGTTTTTCAGTCTGGAGAAGAACAGGGTTTGGGATGGCCTAATTGCAGCCTTCCAGCACCTGAAGGGAATGTAGTGACAGGACAAGGTAGAATGGATTCACACTGAAAGAGGGTGGGCTTAAATTAYATATTAGGAAGAAATTCTTTATTGCGAGGATGGTGTGGAATGGAAAAATTGTGGATGCCCCACCTCTGAAAATTTTCAAGGGAAGGTTTGATGTGATTTTGAGCAGTCTAGTAGTGAAAGATGTCTCTGTCCATGGCAGGGCAGTTGGAACTAAAAGATCTTTAAGATTTCTTCCAACCCAAACCATTCTTGGTTCTATGATTCTATGAAACATATTTTGATATTTCTCTTTGCCAAATTCTATGTCAAAACTAACAAACTAGCAGAAAAACAATCCTGAATGAACCTGTTCTTTTACTTTCTGCCATGGAAAAATACAATTACTTTTACGTGCTCTGTAGGACAGATGTGAGTGTGGGAAACTGATGTAATACTGTATTACATAATTGTTAACAGCATTTCCCCAGAATCTATTGAAAAATCAGGATCATATAAATGGATTACCATWAGCTGAAAGAGAGAAATATAAAGAAGCTTGAATTTGCAGTAAAAAAGTGGAAGTAATGCTATTATCTACAGACTAAATACGTTTGTTTTGTGGTAAATAGCCTCACTGAATAAAGTCTGATTTGAGTGAGAGCTCAAGTAAAAATGGAGGCAGAGACTGTTGAACTACTTCAGTTTGAATTATTTCAACTAATAAAATATTTCTTGGGTATTTTAAAATTAGATAATAGGTAGGTATTAATCAGCAACTTTCAAAATTGCATTTTGACACTCTCTTTTCATTGTTGATTTCGAAACCCTTACTTTTGAAAAGGTACTTTGCTGTACTCTGCAGTTTTTAAAAGCCTCTGGCAGTTCAAATTTTGTTTATTTTCTTTCCATATGCAAGAAAAAAATTTGCTTTGGTTTCCTTTTTTCCCTCTAATGATAAGCAAATGAAAGATGTCTTTTTTTCCCTACAACATTGAACCAAAGAGATAATACTGCATAATATCCAATTTGCTTTTAAGAAATAAAGACAAGTAAAATATTTTTTATTTCTAATAAGCTCTCTGAAAGCAAAATATGTCACATGGAAATGTCTGTGCCCTATTCCTGCCTTGTGATTCATCTGTTTAAATCTTACTTCGTGAAATTCATATTTTTCTTAAAAGTCTAGAAGAGTAGTCCTTCTCAAATTAGAAGAAAAAATGGAGGATTTCATTATAGATAATGAAGTTGTGCTTACCAAAAGTTTATTTCTTGTTCCACAGCCCCGAATAATCTAYATACAATGAACCAATGCAGATCCTTCCTAAGATGCCAGACTTTAAGGCTCAGACTGAGAGGTTTCAAATCCTCCTTCACACACTCTCTGCTTCTGCAAAAAATCTGCATGCCAGTTTACTCTGGGAAGGTGACACATTAGATTAGTTTATCTGGTTCTAAAGGCACCTACAGATCACACAGGATGATCAGAGCCTTCCTTAMAGCAAACAATTTCCAATTCACTGCTCACTGTTAGTCTATATAGTCATTGTCGCATTGTTCCCATAAAGTTGTTATTTAGTTTACCCCTCATCACACGTAACTTTAAATATCCTTTGGAACAGTGAAGGTTTTCTCCTCTTTTCAGCCAAGGACTTGAGTTACAGAGTAAGTGCCTCAGCCTCTGCTAGGATGTAAACCAGTCTTGGTGTAATTTCTGTCACTAAGACAGGTTTTTGTCAGAGATGTTAAAAATCTCTCTGCACTTCACCCTTGAGAGGGTAAATCAGACACTTCATAGTTTCCTCGTTTGTTAGGAAAATGTTAGAATACCCCAGTGTAGATGAAAATCTGACCTCAAAAGTAATGGAAAAGGAGAAACACAATTTTTTCTGGAACTCCTGGGCCACACTGCTTTAGTCATTGCCCATCACTTTATCTGAATTAGAGCAACAAAGTAAGCAAGATTTAAAAAAAATAGTCTCACGGGTGTCATTAAGAACAAATGAAAGGAAGCAGTTTCTCATTTCCTCCTTGGACAGTAGAGAGTTTACTGACTTCTTTCAATCCTGAGAATTTGTATTATTTCTAAGACTGCAAAATGTTGTTCATGTAATTCAACAGCAACACGCAAAAGTAGGCATTGGTCTTAGAGGTTCATTGACAAACTAACATGTGGGGTTGCAGGATTGTTTAAAAGTTTTATTTTAAGTTTAGTTTAGCTCTATGTGCCTAAGAAGGGCCCTTCTGTCTTTTTTGGAATTTCTTGTTATCAGAAGTTGGAATGTGCATGGTTCCTTTCCCTCTGCCTAGAGACTGTTCCTAATTGGTCCGTTCATCGTAAATTTCCCTGTTTGTTAGTGAAAGTGTCGCTTCACAAGGACACAGAGCYTTGGAGGAATCTGTCTGGTGCCTGGCAGGGGCCCCCCAAGACTTTACCTAACTGTCTTTATCTGATTTATTATGAGCTATGTAATTTAGTTGGTATGTATACCTTGTTATTG
>QVAJ01000222.1:818824-840311 GCA_003546035.1 Mixornis gularis | reverse complement strand
TGGGACTCTCTGAGGTTGGGTAGAACTTGGGTTTATTGAGGGACAGCGAGGGAACCTCTAACCCCAGAACCGGTGCCTCAGAGAGACCCCGATCCTGAGATGCAGGGGGTTTTTAGTCAGGGGTTAGTTCAGGGGAGGGTGCAAATATCAACCAGTGGGGGTCAACAAGGGTGTGGCAGAGTGCATAACATACATAGGCAACAACAAATCCAGGAGAGGTGGGAGGGGAGGACTTGGATTCCAGCCAGTCACTAACTGTCTTCCTTCAAAGGTTCTGGTCTTAGGGGACAGGCTTGGAAGTGACAGGCAGAGGGAGAGTGTAACATATCCTAAGACTGGCAGGTAACAAAGGAGRGAAGGGAGAACCAATCAGGAATAGTATCKAGGCAAGGGTGGGGGAGAGGGGTACAATATGTATCAGACCAATGCTAAAAATAACTGGAGTAGGGGGGCAACCAACATGGGGTACAGAGAACAAGGTACAGAAACCTACAAGGAAGCCATTTGGAACTTAACAGCAATAAGCTAACAAATCACCACCACAACTTATGGGTCRAGCTATGTATCAGAAGATTGCTTATTAGTTGCTGCCACAAGCAAAACAGACTTCACTTGAGTAAAATTAATTTAATTTATTGCTAATTAGTAGTAGAGCAGGATAGCAAGTACTAAGAACAAAACTTCGTCATAAGCTTGTACTGTGTATAAGATTCATCTTAATGCTGAACAGTCTTTTATGAAAAACTACAACAAGAGAAATCTAGAAGATGAACTGAACATAAACAGTGGCCTGTCTTACAGATTTTCAGTTAGCTGACATTTATCAAGTTCATGAATGTAACATTTCACTGTATGTTCTACTTAACAGATATCTGTTCAGGTTTGTAGGATTTTAGTGTCATAATTAAATGCTTAGTTAATATTTCAGACCACATGAGTGTAAACTTCTCAGAGCTTGAAATACACTTTTKAATAAACACATCAGCCACTTGTTTCAAGAGTACTGTAGATTTATCTTCAGGAGAAAGGTTTATTTCCCAGGGCAAGGCAGGCCTGACAGAATTTGATATGTGCAGAGCCTGGACAGATTGCTGTAATATTTCACAGCAATCAAACTTTGTGACAGCAATGATTCCTTTGCCAGCAAGGCACTGAGCGAATAACTGGAAAAGAATGCTTAGTTTAATGAGAAGGTTTATTCCTGCAAAATGATGAAACAAGGCAAATGGTAAAACAGAAGTTTCAAGTGTAAAGTCCTTGTTAGTAACATTGTTAGAAAGCTAGTAAACTGTCAAATCAGTAAAATGAACACCACTCAGCAATTGCAGTGATATAAAACTTAAGACATTTGTAAGTAATAATGCAGCATTAGCAATTGTTAGATGTTTAATCATTGACACAAACTACCTGGCAGAACTGTAAMGAATACTTAATAGTTTCTTACTTTTAATGAGTTGTCAAATTAGCTATTTTGTCAGTGTCTGCTTCCTTAATGCTGTGTACAGGTATCTTAAAATGTATTAATGCCATGTTCACACAAGTGCTTTTTGTAGCTAAATACATCTTGGTTCATGGTCTTCATGAGCTTTGTACAGCTTCAGTAAAATACAGTAGCATAAAATATAGCAAAAATAAACTATAAAAAATCAGTGAATTTTTACTTTGTGTTTTAGCCCCATCTGCTCTGCCCCAAATAATCTCAGTAAGTTTTATTTATAATTGATTTTCAATAAATTTAGGCTTAAGCCAAATAACAGTCACACGGGATAAGTCTCAGTCTTCTCATGACATGACACCAGAGAATGTAACACAAATTAGTGATGCACAAGCACCCCAAAAATTTAAAGCCAGAATTAGCTCAATATAAATAATAACAAACAAACAATACTCAAAACCAGCCAAACAAAAACTCCCCCAAAACAACCCRAAAATACACCAAAGAACAAAACTAAAGCAACAACAACATCAACAACAAAAATCAAACCAGCATTATCCTGAAATACAGCTTTGCAAATGCCACTGGATGTTCTCCAAATGATAAAGAAACTTTGATCAGTTCTGTTTGGCCACATTAGTTTACCCCTCTGTTTACCTCGTCATGCTAGCAGAGCTATAATGTAGTGTTGCAGCACTAAAGCTGATAATTAAAGAAATCACCAAGATACCTGCTTCTTCTGTGGGATGTATTTGATATGAATAAGTAGTATCTTTTTCAACATACTACAGCCCTAACTGGCAAAAGCAATTCATACCCTTTATCAGAAGCAGTTTCAAACTTGTAAAAAAAGGGATTTGGAGGGGGGGATAGGGTTKTCTTTTGATTATTTGTTTTTGTATTTTGAGGTGACAGTGGTATTTTATTTTAGAAAGAAKAATTATTCAAGTCAATGGTAGTTGAGATTAATTTGGTCACAATAGATCCTCTGGAGGCAGTTACAAAAATTTTGAAAGTTATGGCCTCATCAGTGTGCCCTAGTATCGTAGGTCAGGATGCATGCTAATTTCAAAATCAACATTATCTCATGCTGTACAAGTGAAGCTGAAGGKGGGGGAAGAATAAACCTGCTTAATATCTGGTTTCCACTGGGCCGAACTGTAATAAATATTTTTTCAGTGTACAGGCCAGCATCATTTAAAGAATGAATAATTTTGGGCAATGCCTTAGATGAAAAACCCTAATCCCCAATTTTAGTTCTATATCACCAGCACCCCTGAATATTTTACGTACCTACGAGACACCAGATAGAGGTTGATTTAGGGATCTTACTGGTATTACTGGTCTTACAACATTTTTATTTACCTCTCCTTGCTTATTCCCATATTCTCATATCCATAAACTAAATATTTGATTCAAGAGAACTCATACTCTTGGAAAATAAGAATTAGTTTTATACTCGYTATGCTTCTTTAGGATACATTACTTCTAAATTTTCAAAGTGTGCTCAGTGACCATTTTATAATAGTGAACTCCGTAGACTGAAAAAACAGTGAAATGGCAGTATCATAAAAATTGAGAAGAAATAAAAGTAAGGTTTTAGCTTGGTTTYTCTGTCTCTATTAATATGCCAACTATAATTAACTGCTGAATATTTTTAGACATGAAGTATTACAACCACTTCACAAGTTAGTATTTAGTCGTTTGGTCTTACTAGTTTTAATAGAAACGCCCTAACTGTATATGTGTGCATGGTTATAAATGTAAATTACTTTATAATGTAAGATTTTAATAACAACACCTAGAATATGCCCTCCCATCTGGACAACCCAAAACCCTGTATAAGTTCTGGGCRTTTATTTATAAGGAATGAGGACTACTTTAAATCATCCTTAGACCTCCCAGAAATCCTCTGAGGAAATGAAAGAAAAAATCTGAAATTACTTTCTCAGAAGAAAGTAAAATTTTCTCCATCTTTCCTTCTCTTTTTCTATTAAATGAAAGAAAAATGTCTTTTAGTTTTTGGGCAGGAGAAAATATAAGAACTCTCCCAAATTTATTAAAAATCATTTGTAATTTAAAGTTAATACTCATCCTCCTAATAATAGAAGTGGTTTATTTTAAATACTTACTTTTCATTTYTTACTCATAATTCAATGCAAAAAAGCTAGAAAAATCTACTTTTAGCTGGGTGATTTTTAACTTTAATTTTAATTATATCTATCATGTACTTCAGTAAAAATAAACCAATAGAAGTAACATGAAAGATAAACATTCAAATTCTACTCATTCAGATAAGTCATCTTCTTTACAAACACTGCAAACAAAACAAGCCTTTTGATTAAGACTATCTCAAATTACAGAAACTTAACATTCATGCTTCATACAGCCCATTATAGAAAGCTGGTGTTGTTAATTTTCCGGCGTATTCTCTCATTAAAGTTTGCACTCCCCTCTTTTAACACAAGAATCACAGCAGCAGCAATGATAGTGTTTAAAGACTGGCCCTGCAAAGACCTGGAAAATCTGTCTGTCCAATAATATAATTTGATACAACAACAACAACAACAACAACAACAACAACAACAACAACAACAACAACAACAACAACAACAATTCCACGCCTGTGTACTGTTTATTATTTCAGTCAGTTTATGAAGTAATTACTTTTCTAGCTACATCTGCTCACCTTGAAACCCAAATAGTGACTGTTCTTATCTTTCAGTTAAGATACCATTACAATTTTCAGGGGAAGAAAATACATCTTTGAAACATTTKGTTCTATCACTTTTTGTAACATTAAATGTTGAAGCTGAGCATTTACCACGTTTATTAAGACAGTATTTTCTTTCAACCATTTTTTCCACATATTTTAATTTGAATAGTTAACTATTTGTTTAGAGAGATAATATGTAAAGTTGTTATTTGTTTAGAGAGATAATATGTCTTCCATAACTTAAGTGTACAAAAAACATCTGAATATTTGAAACCAACTCATTTCAGAATTGCTAAGTCTCAGTGTGGTTATTTCATTTTATTCTTTAGTATAAATTTTGGATTGTCAGTGCATGTGGTAGAGCATGTTTGCTGTAATTTCTGTTTCATAGTGTATGTACAAGAAAAGTTATGAGAAGAAAAAAGGATCTACCCAAATGCCATCCATATGGACAAGAAAGGTAAATAAAATGGGGTTTTCAAAATAATCTAGTTATAGCATCAGGGATTAAATCTAAATTGATACTAAAATATTGGAGTAACTTATTTTAGAAATACTAACTTGGATAGGTTGAACAGCCCTTACTGGGCTTCTTTGGAAAAATTAGTAGCTAATGGATTGCAACTTGGAACTAAAGAAGAACCCAGGACTCTGAGACTCCTGAGATTCCCTTATCTGATATGAGTCTAGCTTTGTGGTTTTTGATACTTARGTGAATTGGAAATACTGTGAACCTCTCTGGTGGTCTTTGTTGAAGTAAGTTAGGCTGATTCTCTCTACTGTTCTGTACTCTGTACTATTCTGTCAGTTCTTTGCAAAGACAGAAAAATCTTTCCATCCAGGACCCAGATACTGTTTATTAATAGAATTGTCCTTTGATTAAGAGATCTGAGCAGAAAGAAAATGTTATTTTCTGCTGTTATGAAATACTGTCTCTACTCCATGGCATGAGATCACTTCACATTACAGTATTATCTTTCAATCATTGATGCTGAGAAAAACTGGCAAGCTATTACTATTTATAATTCAAGATATTTCAAGATCTGTRGTAGTTTTTTTACAATAATATGAAGTAAGAAAAATTTACTGAAACACTAGGTATGGTAAGAACTGTTTATATTTGTATATCACTAGCAAATAYATGCTATTTATACAAGAAGGATGAAGAAATGCAACAGGTTGTCAAAAAATGACTGATAACAGTAAAGGATACAGAAAAGAAAATATAATAATCTTTATTCCTAACTTCATGGAGAAGGCTGGTCATCAGATCATGTACTTTGAGATGTGCTAATGATCTGGTGATAGACACCATCTTGGGGCTCCAGGAATTTATCAACTAATAAAAGATGTGACAGAGAATATAGTCTGTACAGAGGTTTAGCACAGAAAAGGAGAACTAAGACAATTATTACTAGAAATGTGCAATGAAGCTGGCTAATTATACTGATGTTTTAGCTTTCTCTCATTTATTTCTTCTTTTACATTTATTGTGTTTACTGTTGCTGTTGATGCTGTTGCTTACATGAAATATTTTGGTTTTTAAGAGTTCTTTTTAAAGAAAGATACTGTTTATCTTCACATTTATAGTTATACCAGCATACTCAAATGCTCCTATGATGCAAAAAAATGAACAGTAGGGTATAAAAAATGAACAGTACTATTTGGTACACATGATGGCTGAGGCAGAGGCAATAGATGATGACTGCTAAAGGGTGGTGGTGTGGTCGATGTTGTCTTTGTCTAACCTGTTAAAAAAAAGTCTTTTCTAGACTTGGAGTAGGAACAAATAGACCTTGGAATTCATCAAAACAATTAGTGACACATTTTAAAATATAAGGATCAGTCTTTTGTAAGAGCATTAGGAATTAATTTTAAAAGCTTTATATGGCAGGACGAGCTACTTTCAAAATGATTAACACAACTGACAGTTCTAATTTTAAAGTATTAAATGTCAAAACACTGAGACCTAGAATGTTTCATAAAAATAATCTTATATACCTTYTGACAATTGTATTTCACATTATTTCTTTAGCCAATATATTGGTGCTTTATCATAATGACAGTCAGAATTCTATTAAAACTTTGTGAAAGGTTTATTGTTGCTGAAGTTGAAGGATTGTTCTGATAGTTTCCTTTTACTCTGCCTCAAATACAGTTTCAATAAATAGCTCTTTATAAATAATCAGTGTTTAGATCAGTCCAAATATAAATCTGATTTATAAGATTAACATCTGAAGAATCATTGATCCTGATTTAATCATGGGTGTTTAAGAACATTTGAAAGGGAGAATTGTTTAAGCCATAATCACATAAATTTTATGTGGACTTTAGATGCCCCTTTTATTTCTAAGGTTAAGCCAGTTCAAATGAGCATTTTAAAAATGTTTATGGTTTACTCTGCACAGAGAGGAAGGAATAAGTCTAGATATTAMGTGGATGGCTGGATACCTATGTGTCTGTCTCCAGCTGCTTTATGTTCTTGAGCTGTGCTAGAAAAGGATGTGAAGGAGCAGACAGGCACAGAGATAAGTCTATTGACTTTATTACTGTAGTAAGCAGAAATAGTCTAAACCTGCATTTCTGATGTGGAATTCAACTTTTAAAACAAGATGAAATTAATTTCAAGACTGTCTCCAGGATTTGGATTGTATGGTGCTGTCTTGTAAGACAAGAAGTGTTTGACTGAAGAACAAACACCTTTGGGTTAAGGAAGGGAAAACCAGATTATTTAAGCACTCCTCAGTGATTGTAAAGGATGATGGTAATAGAAATGACTCAGTTTTTCCTTATCCATATGTTAGACTGTTAAAAATTAGATATGGGGACTTGTTCTCATTGTTTTAATTTTTGTAAATTCATGTAGGAGGCAGTTACAGTGTTCAGAATCTACGTGCATTGTCTTATTAAAAAAAAAAATAAATAAAATTTTTGAAAACTTTCCACTGTTTTCAGTCTAGTTAACTCCCATGCTTTAGAGCCATTCTCAGGCACTGCTGCATGAGAAAAATTCCTTTGATAAAATATTTTACTTTTTCTCAATGTTCTTTGCTGATTAAAATTAATAGCATGCTACCTCAGAGTTCATGGATTTATCACTCAATTTACTTTTTCTTTTACAAGCCAGAAAAAAATGATTATATCAAATGTGTTGCCCTCAGTTTCTGCCTTCTGCCTCTGTGCAGAGGTTTTCTCATGTAGCCTYCTGATAACAAAGTTTATTCTTGGAATGTTTGCATTCTTCTCCTGTGAGAGAAGAATTGAGTGATGGTCATGTCCACCACACAGGTTGAGAGGTGGTGACCTCTCTAGCCAATCTCTGGACTTCTGTACAAATGTATAAAAAGTAGAAATGTAAATAAAGTAGAGAGTTTTTTGCCCCTTCACTGCGATGCTTCTGGCCTGCTCTCTCTCTGTCCCTTAAGTGGGGCACACCCGGCCCTCGGCCACTCGGCCTCCAGCTAGCAACCACAACCACACAAATGGGCTGATAATCTATCCCTGATCTCAAAACAAGCAAGCAAGCAAATAAAGGAACAAGCAAACTCAAACCAATAATAAAAAAAATCATACCAGCTCCCTCCCACACCAAACCCACCAGACACCAGCCAAACATATAAATCCCGAAGAAGAACTTCATCGTTTAGGAGGCATTTTACCCAATTACATAATTTTGTCAAGTATCATACCACAAGACACAATTAGTTAAAACAGAAGATGAATCCCATTTTTCAGGGTGCAACAGATATCAGAATCTTGCAAAACAAAAGTATGCTAATAAAACAACATCTTAAAACTACAGCACACACACTTTTCTCATTCAGACTGAAATAGGCATTTATCATGTCGAGTAATAGTATTGAAAATATGGTAGCATTTACCCATTGCACAAAAATATCTCACTGATCATTAATTAGGAAAAGATATCAATGAAGCAAATATCTTTTAGTCATATTGCATCACAGAAAATTTTGTCTGGGCTTTCCCCTACAAAAACAAATTTTGTCAGGTTGTAGATAAGAGATTTAAGGAAGTTACAGGACATCTTAAAATTATGAGCAAGGCTTTCAAAGTGAAATTTTCATAATCTGCATAGTAAAATAATGTGAAAAAAAATATATAGACAGTGACTTGTTTTGGAAATCCAGGCCAAAGCATAGTCACTRGCTCTTTTAGTTGCCATGTAGGAAATCAGGTATAGCTTTCACTCAACATTGTGTATGAATCCTAATACCCTTTGCTGGCATGTATTACTAATTGTCATTGATAAATCCCATTAAGTTTCTCTAATGAACTTCAAGCTGTTGTTCACATGTATTTACCTATGATCAGCGTTGTCCTTTTGCATCGCCATGCCCTTGTGGGACTGGTGGCTAATCATTCACACTGTTAATAAGGAAAAGTACAGTGAYTGTAAATATTCTTTCCTATGTTGCAAATCTCTTCCATTTGTATTTGTCAATACAAATAAAGCTAACAGGAACCTTGCATAAAAGTTAGCAGACAACACGGAAATTAGCAGTTCCATGGTTTCMTATTGTCTGTGGATTATATGTATATACGCATTTTCTTTTTAACAAGAACATTTGTAAAAATGTAATAAAGAGCTGGAAAGATCTTCTAATAAGTTGGACAATTTCGAGCTTCAAGCCTTTTTTTTCAACAAAATTTTTATGTTGGAAAACTCAATATGTATTTAAAACAACCCAAAGGAGAGATTATGTCCAGACAGAATATTTAGTTAGAATAAAACAGCTGGCCAATAATTAGGCCACACACATTTTTATGCATGAACAGCAGGTTATAGTCCTTCCTCTGAATAATGCAAAATTTTAAATCTTGACTTTTTAGAACTAAGTTTATCACACAGAATGACACAGTAGGGACAAGCCCAAAGTTGAAAAGTATASTTTCAAACTAGTACATGGGTTGCTCAAAGCTTTAGATAAACTCTCTGAAGAAAATTAACATGTTTAAAACAATAAACACAATAAGATAGCTTGTTCTGAGACGTAGACAAAAGCAGACTATTTATTAGAACTYATGCTGAAACTAACATAAAGATTACTATCCAGTGCTTTGGTAGTCATAAAATCAGGTAAAATAATTCTCCCATGTTTTACAGAAAGTCAGTGAGCAGAATTACTTCTGCAGATACCTGAGATTTCCAAATATGGACTTTCCCGCTTTTCAGGATTTAAGTATTGACTAAGTATGACTAAAACCACAGGGCATACCAGGTCTTCCCTGACCATTGGTGAGCATTCTGCGAGACATTGCGAGACATCATCATTTGCGAGACAGGAGCACCTCAAAAAATGCACTTGGATACTGAGTTGCTCTACATGCAGGGGAGACAAACAGATAACCAATTGTGTAACAGTACATTTCTAAATGAAAACTGCTGACTTTTTAACAAAATGGGTGAATTTCTCCACTGGGGTTTGGTTTTCAACACGGATTTCTGAAGGGCAAAATGACAGCTTTTGAACRAAAATAATTAGAGTATCCATATGCATTGCAGGGTACTTCTTCATAGAAAGAAAAAAAAAGAACTTGTATTTCTGAGAGGTCTAGAGAATAAAACATGTAATACATCACTGTATATTACTTATTCAGAATAGACTTAGATGCGTAGGTCTTTTTTAGGTCCTCTAGGTTAGCAAATGTAACTTTGCTTTCAACTAAAGTACTCCTAACTCTTGTGATATAAATATTTATTGAAAGAGTGGTTTTGAATGTTATTTATAAAGCTCTGTCATAGAAAAAGTTGTATCAATTCTGATATCATCTATAAGAAAAAGAGAGCAGATATCTAGCACTTCCATATGTCTAAGGACTGTGCAAAGCCATCTAACAAAACTATGTAGAATAATGTATTTCAATTTCACAAATTGTAAACCTGCAGAATAGAAAGATTGAATAAACAGGCAGCAAGATGTATGCTAAAACAAACAAATCAACCACCAGAAAACCTCCAGCCTCAGATTCCCCTTTCTGTGCACACATTTTGGAGAGTTTTGATCTCTTCTAATTTGCATTAAATATTTTTATATCTGTTTTGTTTCAAAAAATCTCAGATATTAGCACTTCCTCTCCCAAAGTTTCAGCACAGCAGTGCTGTCACAGATGTCAAAATTGATTGATTTWAAAAAAAAGTATGCAATACAGTATTTCTCCAATGGTCTCAATGCATAGAGAGCCTTAATGCAACTACGTTCATAAATTTACTCAGTGAGCAATATTTTGTTTTAAAAAGTAGTTTGGAAAGAGCTTTGATACTTGTTTTTTCATAATGTTAGTACTGTGTCTAGCTGGAATCCTGCTATATACGCAAGTGTGTCAAATCTGTAGCAAATCATGTTTTAAATCCAGTTCTAGGGTCTGAAGTGACACAGAYGAAAATTCAGTTGTTACCCATTTCTTGGGCTAGATTACTCTATTTGCATAGATTGATTASGGTCAACCTGAAGTAGCCATTCAGTTTATCTTATGAATTTTCATTGAMAGGAAGCCTTTAGAACTTTGTTTTATGAATGTTTTGCCACAATATTTGCAAAGGAATATGATAGATGTTTAAATTAAAAATGCTATTTGGGTATCCTGCTAATTACAACTAAAATAGTTTTAAATTTTATATTTTTTTGGTAGGGTGAATATAGATTAATTCAGAACTTTTTTCCAAGGCAATCCAGACGTCAAAGAGGTAGTTCATAAATGCTTAACACAAATGTTTTAGGAAGTATATTAGCTGTCCTSTGCAGATAATACAGTATCTGCAGCTTTGTAAACTGTGGTACTTAAATGTCTGCAAGTTTAGCTGCTTTCTCTCAAGTTYAACTAATCTCAAAGACAAATCCAAGGGAAGATAGTTCAGAAGCCTCTGGTGGAAGTACACCWTCAGAGGTTATTTTCCCATGAATTTCTGGTAGATCCTGTTGTTCCTTTTTAAAAGGACAGTAGATCTGGCCATACAGCTGTTCTCAGAACAAGCATTTGTGTACCTGTGAAAGATCTCAACCTTTACTTGTAGTCTGCAGTCTCTTAAAGAGTAGACCACAAAGGGTGCTATGGTACTGTGTGAGGCTCTGCCCCTCCAGCTGAGAGGGGAAAAAATAATCAGGGGAGGGTGGGATGCCTTCCCTCATCATTTTTAGCGTCTGTTACTCCCAGAACATTTAACCCTAGAACAGCTAGAAAAATGTCTGTATGTATTCTAATATGTATTTGAAATGTATTTCCTTTCCTAACAAGGGAAAAATCAACGGTGATTGCAAGGAGATTTCCCCAAAAAAGTTCAAAAAGATAACTATTTTACAATGAAGTATTCGAATTTTAATAAATGATTTGTAATAAATTCTTTYACTTGAACATTATGTGTTCCTTCCTTCATTATGTTAACAAAAGAAGAGTACACCAGAAATTTTTGGAGAAYCTTTCGAGTATTAAAATTAGAATTTTCTACAGGATAGGGTAGCTAGGGATGACYGTGAAGAAGCAACTTCAGATCTCACTACCTGCAGGCCACAGAATGCAATTTAATCAATGGAGTTCTTTGTCTAGCGTGTAAATACCACCTCGACATTAATTGTGTTGTAATTATCTTTCGTACATTGCTTTTCTCAGTCTTGTATTTAAAAATCTGATATAGCCTTTGGAGATAACTTTTTACTTTTGGTAAAAATTTAGCCTCCTAGTAGTAAACCTATACAAAATCCGAATATGCTTGTTTTACTGATGTGTATTATTAGATGAAAACTGAAAAATAGCTACTTAATAGTGCAAAAAATATCAGATGTTTATGGTGAAGAGAATCCAATATATCTGGTGATATCTGCATGAAAGGYGAATGATTCTATGTCCTGTAAGTGCTGTTGTTCATTGAATCATCTACACTAAACAAGGACRTTTTCTCAGGACATCATGAAATAATGCATGGTTTTATAAATATCTACAAGAGGTTAGCCTGTCTGAAAAATGCATCTTTGGAAAGATAGGCTAATTCATGACGAAGAACAGGTCTCTGAACTATAGCTCCCCACAAAATTCTGTCACATCTCAAGAAATAAATATTTTTCTCAAAGGAACCAAAATTAGTTTACTTTGAGATTTGCTTTAGGAAGCACCATAAATTTTGAAAGGAAAAAATGTCCKTAGATACTTGTCATCATCAGTTGGAATTCATGCAGTAGAAACATTGCTATTCATTCTTTTAGAGCCCTCAATTGTCTACCTACTTTATAAAGTACTTGAAAATTGGTTATTTTGAAATATTTCTATATAAAGTAATGCTCTTATATGTAAAATGGACAGAGGATAGAAATTATGAAGGTTTAAATTTCAAGGAGGTTTAATTAGGCAGTTTACCTTTAGGTTAACCAGGCCAGTTTATGCAGCTGTAATGTAGAATTGGGATGCTGCAAGACTAAACKCTGGGAAAAGTATTTTGGTACACAGTCAGTTTTTCACTTTCCTTTCAGGTATGTGTTCTGAAGCAAGAATGATTTTCAGGTCTGATTTATGGAGTCCTGTCCTGGTGTAGTGCTTGGAGAATAAATGTGAGCATTATAATGAAAGTAAAAGACTTGAAACCTACAAACCTAAGCTTTGGATTACTCAGGTATTTTTTAAACTAGAAATTACAGTAAACCCAGACAGATGAGTGCACTCACCATTAATGTATTCATTAATATTAAATTTTATCATGCTTAAGCACATCATAGAAAGTCTTCTTGTAGTCATGGACAAGATACATTCCTGAGGGGCAGCAGTTCATTCAAGCATCTGTGAGCAAGGCAATATTTTTACCCTATCTTCTACAACCCATATAATCTTATTTAACAGAAAGGCTACTGGGCTCAGTACTTATTCCCATTGTATCTTTCCAAAGTTCAACACCACAGACATTCAGAGAAAAAGATTAATAACCTGTGAGCTTGAGACAGGAATAGGAAATACTTATTTTATGGTGCTCAAAAAACCTTGTGCAAGAGTTAGGCAGCTAATACTTTGTTGCTGTAAAGTTAGATTTGGGGATTCTACTGGCCAAAAGCAGTTTTTAGGATGCAGACTGGGGTTGTGGCATCTACCTGCTTGTTTAGAACCATAAAAATTTCACATACTCTTTTTCACTCTAAGTAATTTTTTAAATGTGAAATAATATTGAACAATTAAGCTCCTATAACAAAAGTGTAGATATCCATTGGAATGATAGAGATTTGTTCATAATTTAGGAAAATCCTTTGTTATTGCCTCAGATGAGAAATCAAGACCCATAATCCTACTCACAGTGTGTCAGAAGTGTGTCTTGTTCAGTCCTGTCTGAAAAACTGACAGAAGCCCTGTTATTGTACATACTATAAACTGGGAGAGAAAATAAGTACTACATTTCTCATCCATAAGTTTAATAGAAGTAGAAAATATCAGATGTAGATAGAGATGCTAAAATCCTCTAGCTACTTTTTCTCAAAGGCTCAATGATTGATCTTCTTGAATATGGAAAATATATATTGTTTGTGAAAGGCATATCATGCCAGCCAGCCTTTGAGACATGAAGAGCTGCCAAAGTTGCTACAAGCATTTTTAGTTTCATGAAAATAGTGACAATTTTCTTGATAGGGTAGGGTTTTTCATCTGAACAAGGTGACACCTTACATAGTGGTTCCATACTTCAAATGTTGTCCTCTGCCACCAGGCATAAGCAGTCATTCATCTATTTGATACTGACATCTTTGCAATGTTAAAAGTAGTTTGAAGGGCTAGAACATAAAATTCCTGTATGTCTGGTCTCACCAGTTAATCACCTTCCTAATATGCTTAAAAAAACCCCAGCCCTAAGAAGGAGTCTGAAAACTAACAGGAAATCACAGGTATCAGTTACATACAAAATAGACCCTGGGAGATCCCTCTTCAATAATAATAGATTAAGAGCAGTGGTTTTTTTTTATTAGAAGATAATGGTTGTTAATTGCCCTTTTTTTTTTGCAAGAGTCAGCTGGAGACTGAAAGTCCTAAAGTAGGTCCTATTGATTCTTTATCTTCATGAGGACTTCACAATAGCAGTCAGGATCAGTGGCAATTATGTCTAGGCTTGGTTTTTTCATCAATTGTTTCCCTGCAGTCTAAATTAAAGAGAAAAATGAATGGTGTAAGATCACCAGTGTTCTTTCAAGTGTTTCATTTCACTGCTTGTGGTGTGAAGAAATTTGATACTTGAGGGTGCATGGTTRTGCTTTAGAGACCATGTGACAAGTCCTGCTGCTTTTCATGATTATATGTATTTGATTTCATATTTTTTTGAGTTTTACTGAATTCTCTGCCCTGCAATAGACGACTATTTGGTTCTTCTAACCCTCAAGGATTGTTTTCTGCTTGAACTTTTTAAAGATCTGTTTATAKTCTCTTTCTAAATACTTTGCTGAAATTTCTGTCTGGGTCAGGCCTCTGAAACTAATACAGCTGCTGAGGTCACATGCTTTCCAAGTCTGTTTTTAACTGCACTTTCTGTGCAGTAARTCAAGTCATCTTTGCTACAGCTGCTATATGCAGGCAGAATCTTGTACCAAATGAGTGTGGTCTGTTGCCACAGAAATGCAGCTGAAATGCAGTCAAAATRTCTCAGTATTGCACTATTCATCCAACGGTGTTCTTACTCTTTTCTCACTTCTATGAAACTGAGGCACAGACAACTACCCAAGGAAAGGAGGGCCATAACCAGTGGTTAAAACTTTATGCCAAAAGGTAAAACAAAATAAATATATTAAAATCACAGATTTTTCTCATGTTCAAGTAGAGCTGCACTCTACAATCCACATGTAATAACATTGTAGAGTCTCTGTCAGTAATGACTATAGAAGGACATCTTTTTCTGCATTATCCTCAAAGGCAGAATCAAAACTACTTTTCATGCTACACCTGCTAAATGCCTTTTTGTAAGCTCAGAAATCCATCACACCACTTTCTAGAAAAATCAATGAGGATATTCCTGACCATTTTGCAAATCAAGCTAAGCCAAGTCTTTTTCTTTCAGAGATTGTCTCCTAGAGCATTGTTCTTGTGGACCTTCTACTAATAGCACATTACGAGATAGAATAGCAGCAGACAGAAGTGCAGAATTTTCAAACCAAAATAAAACAAGGGAAAAAAAATGACTTCTTTACTTCTAGCACACAWTATAAAATATTTATGGTGCTGGAATATATTTACCGCATATGTGCTACTCACAGCATAGGTATGAAATTTAGTATAGTAACATATTTCACAGTTTCRCTATGATTTTAAGTCAGTGAGAACTTTGCCATTACTTTCTGAAATACATACATGTAAAACATTCTGAGGAGTTCGCTGAATCAATGTAAGTACTCAAGTCTTGTGCTCCATGCCTAAGTATTCAGTCATATACGTTGCTATACTAATTCTTCATTGAAAAAAAATTGCTCTTATGCATGTCACACAAATTTAGTCACACAAAATTATTCATGGAAGCACAGTAGCTGACTGGAGCACTTGTGTTTACTACCTGTAACAATGAAGGTACAAAACAAATTTTTTGTGCCTCGATATTAAAAATGCTTAGATTACGCAAMTACTGATTATTTTGAGAGGAGCTAAGACATAAAATATTGAGACACTGGGTTTTGGTCTTTGTACTCTAAAGGAAAACTCARTTTGCAATAACAGATTTGTTCAGCAGCACTAAAACACCTGTATGTATGGATCAGCTTTACAAGACAATCCAGTTTTTCTCACAATAAAAATAAACCAAAATTCCTTATTGATTATTTCAATTTACACAGTATTTACTGAGGTTACCAAACAAGTCATAAGGGAAGGAATTCATTTGAAGTGTTGTCACTTAGATATTATTTGTGGTATAAATTGTGATAGTGGTCTAGATTTTATATGTTTTGACTGTTAAATTTCCAAGAGATTAAATTTATCTCAGTTTTTAATAAATAAATTGTGTGATAAACATGTAATGAGAATAGATTAACTATTGCATTGCAGTTCAGACAGTAACAGGCCTTAGATCTCCTGATTTTTCCATGTTATTGGCCATGAATAAACAACAAGAAATCAGGTTAAAATGGCACATTAAAATGAGATCCAAAGACTTAAAATATGGATGTAGATGTCTATATCTCCTTCTTCTGGTGTTCTCTGTTCACTAGCACTTTAACTTAGTAGTTAACTCCTTTTTGGACACAAAAMTGCCTGTGAATATTCAGTTATTTTTGTACCAGAACTTCTCCCCAGGATCATTCAACTTTGTGACACAGCATCAGTTTGACAAATCAGTTTGCAATTARTTTAGTTCATGTCAGCACAATGAGGGCCCTGTAAATATTCACAGATTTCTTGGATTAAATAATGGCAATTTACATAAGTAGTGGTAGTTATGTTATTTTATATCATATCATGGTGGATATGTAAGGAACAAACATGTTTGTCCAGCAATGGCTTCTGTGTATAGCAACTGGGCAGGATATTTGAAAAACATCCGCATAATTCAGGAACTAACGTTTCAGACAAAATTAGTTGCAACACCTATGTAACTATAGAAGATATCATAATGARCATAACCATGTTTGTAAGAGCACTGGAGGCTTTGGTACCTGGTTTGGATCAGACAGCCCAGATATTTAATTGTATTGACAGGATCCAAATTTCATACCATGTGGACTTAACAAATGTGTAATTGGCATTGACATGAACTCTATGCTAAAGAACTTTTTAGTCATWGTCTATTCTAGGATGATTTATGATTTGATACAAAAAAACTTAACTTCCACTACTTGTGTACTTTCAAGGTTGACCATCAAGGTTTTAAATTTTCATATGAAATACAGAGCATTACAAGTGAGACATGGTTTTCAATTTAGTGTAAAATTTATAGGYACAACATCAAGAAATGCAAAGCAAAAAAATGATAGAATGTTTTGGGTTGGAAGGGACACTGAAAATAATCTAATTCCAACACCTGTGACGTGGACAAGAGCACCTTCCAGAAGACTAGGTTCTAGTCCAAAATCCCCATAGAACTTCGCCTTAAACAATTCCAGGGATAGGGCATCCACAACTTCCCTGGGTAACCTGTTTCAGCGCTTCACCATTCTCACAGTAAAGAATATTTTTATAAGATCTATTCTAACTCTACCCTCTGAGATGCTGAAAAAATGGACAATTTCATCAGTTTAAATATATGTGTTCTCAGTAAGACACTTGGAAAGTGTTAATTATCATCAATTCTGTCTGTGAAAGAGAGGGGGTTACTGTATTTGCAAATTAGAAAATAGTTCATCATGTTTCGCAATAACAAAAATGGAATAAATAACCATTTTAAAAGGTCCCTAGAATTAATTTTCTTAACTTAAATCAAAGTGACCCAGAATTGATTTTGAGAAAACCTGCATTTTGTGACTACTGTGGTAAAATGCATCGAAAGAACAACTTGATTTGAAGCTGTGATAAAGTTCCCTGCAGTGCTTCCACATTTATATTCATGAAGATGCCATTAAGACTCAAAATTTATTCAAAGTGCCAGCAGTCCTTTAAGAAGGTCTCATGCTAAACATGCAATAATTAAGACGGTCTCAGCTTTCTCACAAAATTTCTTCATTTTCATTAATTMAGGGAATATTTGTAGGTCTTTTCCAGAGATACAAAACACAACTAAAGAAAACAGTTTACTGAAATCAATGTTTATGGTGAATTAAAATGATATTTCATAGACCAGTTAGAATGCAGGTTACTACAATTTAAGGTTGTTATAGACRTCCCTGTTTAAGATATATCACTTGCATGCATTATTATAAAGTATTGTTTACAATCCCAGAATACTGTAAGGAACTGACCAGCAAGTAGGACAAAAATTAAGAAGGTGGTGGGAAACTTCAGGATCAGTAATGATGCTGTTAGTTTTTGATAATGCTTCCTTCTGCTTTCTCCTCACTAGAGGAATTCCTACCCTCTCTGGCTATACTCTTATATCGTTCTTTTAATTTTCCCAGTTTCTGGTGTTTCTTCAATTATCACTCTGTAGTAGATTTACTGTTTAAACTTCCCAGTGCAGTATAGTCCACATAAATCTCTGTGGAACAGCAAAAAAGGTCTCTCTACCAAGCCATTAGTTTAACTGCCAGCAAACTGGCATAAGTGATGACTGGAGGTGGAATATATTACAAACTTATCTATCCCAAAGGAGTAGCCTCAATCTCAAGCATCCATTTTAAATTTTTCTAGAAAAAGAAGGGAATCTTGGAGGGAACAACAACTTGCCCAAACTAACCCTGCCTGAGCACAAGGTTTTGACGTGGAGATCTCGGGAGGTCCCTGTGGAACCTCAGCCAGTTTCTCTGCAAASAAACAGGAATCTCGTGGTATAGTGGTGGATCAGTTTATGAATTTAGATGCTTCATTAAAACATTTAAATATACTTTCTCAAACGTTATTAAACCCAGAAAAGCCAGGCTAAAGTTCAAACATACTGGGCAGAGTATTTTAGGTAGTAATTGTGAAAACCCACATTGTGCTTTAGCTATCTCTTCACAGAAGAATGGAAATAATTTGTTTCTCTGGAAAGAARGATACTGGATTTTTTATTTGGTAAGTTTGGCCTTTCATTTTCTTTTTTCTTTCAAGTGCAATGAATTCTCCATTTCTTTTCACAGGACACCTTCATATCCTATTGAATAAATAGGATATATTAAGTTACTCGAAAATTTTTTAGACCCATAGACAACTCATTCTTAACTAATTTTTTTCCAACTGTGATGCATTTATGAATTGCACTCATGGCTTCTGAACAGGAAATCCACCCACTGGGATTTTAATATATTTATTAAATAGGGCATTTCAGGTGCAATAATTAAAATTACTTTTTTTTGTTTGTTTGCTTGGGGTTTTTTCAATTTCTGGGTGGYTGTGAGACATATCCAAAACTGCACTCTGCAGACGAAGTTGAACAAAACTCACATATAAAAAAAGAGATGCAGTACACTGAGCATAATGAAACCTTCCTGCAATCAATCTCTCCTGTTTTTTACCACTCTGTTGTCACTGGAGTTGATGCAAAGATGTCAGACTCTCTGTAGTGGCATCTAAAGATTTTCCAGCTTGAAGGCCATAACCATGGAGAAATCATCAGTTTTATTTCTGCAACAGAACTCTCTACTTCCAAGGCACTGTTTTGAGGCAAAACTGGATGTATCATCTTTTCCCTAGACGTTTTCTTCCCCATTCCCTTGTACACTTAAAATCTCTGTTGCTGTTATTTTGTAGAAGCCTAGTTTCATTCATTACTTAAAGCATCTGTAAAAAAAGATACATAGATAATATTTTGGTCTAGCTTCATAATTTTGTTTCATGCATAAACTTTAATGAATATCTTGTTTTAGTATCTAGATTTAAAAAAAAAAATCAGAGTCCTTAATAAAAACTTAAATAAACCCCTGAAATGTCTTTTTTCCACAGAGGTCATCMTGTTCAATTTAAATTTTAAACTCCTGTACATTGTAGTCAGATTTATGCAAACTCTATGTTATAACACTTGCATAAAACAATTACATATTTGATCATTACTTTTTTAGCATTTGCAAAAGGGAAACACATAATTCTTAATTAATTAAATATTTTAARATTTTTTCCCAAAGAAAGTCCTTACTTGCTAAACACAGGCAGAAAAAAAAAGAATAGTCTCAAGCTCATTTTTCTACTGCTTAAAGAAGTAATTTTTTTGACAGGTTAAGAAGACTCATGTCAGAGTATGAAAAATYCTTTGTTAGGGAGAATCACAAGCCTAATGATAAAATAACTGTATAGAACATGAGAACAGGTAGCTAAAAGTCTATTTAGTGTATGTTTTATGCAGTGCTGGTAAATTAATGATTAGAGAACTTCCTTGGAAGTGCTTGCATTGTTAAGATAAATAAAAATCTGACTCTCATTAATTTTTTTCTCAGCTGCTGCTGTAACYGCAAGACATTTATCACAACATTTCTCTCTTTCTCCCTCTATCTTTTTTATGTATATCCTTCTCTTACAGCACACCTGGGAGAGAGTACATACCAGCCAATCTCTCACCTGCAGAAATGTTTGGTTCCCAGGTCTTCACTTCCTAACTTTTTGAACAAAGATTTCCAAATCATAATTGTAAATTAACTATTGAGAATAAATCAGAAGGGTTATAAACTGCTAAAAGCAGATGTTTAAGAGGCATTGGTAAAAACTTTGTGTGCAATTCAGATGTAGTAAATAATCTGGGGCTTCTGCCTCCTTTGCCACTTTAGTGAGATTGCCTTCTCATATCCTGATAGAAAACYAATGAGTACTAAATTCAAATTATGTGTCAGGCCAATCACTTATACAAAACCATCTGCGTCATGCAAGAAGTATTAGAATGGTAAGTATTTAAATAATAAATATTTATAAAGGTCAGTTTTTGAAGTGTGAAAATGATCAAAAGTGTTTATATCTGGCTATAAACATTGGRTTGCACCATTTTAAATTAGGTTCCAATATACTTATTAAAAAAGAACGTCATAAAGTAAACATGCCATAAATCCCATAATGTAATAGGATACACCCTCTGAATACTTCCATAGTTGTTTGGTATATTCTTGGCTGTGAATACATGCTTATACAGCTAATTATACACATTTTTAACAGTAGGTCATTGAGACAAGTTTTCAAGAAAATTCAGCAGTAGTAAATACTATGAAAAAAGATAAATCTTAAAGTATCTTTGATTAAATGGCCTCATAAACTGTGCATCAGAAAGCTTGTTGACATTGGAGTTTAGAGGTCTGAATCTGTCTGTGAGAAGTGCATTTTAAAGCAAGTGTCATAGCAGGAGGGTCTTCAAAGATTGCTCATAAAAGCTAAAATCCTTACTCCCTTCAAAACAATAAAGTAACCCATGAATATCCTTTATTTTCTTTTTSRCAGAAAACTCATCTTCATATTCATTTAACTCTCAAAACTTTTCTGTCAACACTAAGATCCATTTATTCACTTTAATTCTTTTGCTTTATCCTATGTACTGCTTCTCTTTTAAAAGTCGTCATTTTTTAGTAATTCTGTTTAGTATTTCTAAGTCCTCTAAAAATCTAGTGGGTCTTATGTTTTTGTGTAAGCGCAAGACCACTAAATATCTTAACTAGAGTCTGGAAGAAGACTATTTTCCCTCAACACAGAAGCTGTTCATAGACTTCCTCCCTTTGATGCTTAGTATTGTGGTGAAGTGAAAGCATTTTTTCAACTTTGSCTTTGCCTATGGAAGGTTTTTGTTAGTACACTCCATATCAGTACAAAGGAAGTTTCCACTTCTGACATTTCAC
>QVAJ01000222.1:794458-818139 GCA_003546035.1 Mixornis gularis | reverse complement strand
CTCCATCCCTGGAAAGGTGACGTAACACGTCATTCTGGATGTCACCACCAAGCATGGGAAAGAAAAGAAGGTGATCAAGGGTAGTCAGCTTCACCAGGATTCACAAGGGGGACATCATGATTGACCAAGCTGATAGCTTTCTGTGACAGCATGGCAGGATGGGTTGATGAGGGGAGAGCAGTGGATGTTGTCTACCTTGGCTTCAGGCTTTTGACATTTTCTGCCATAGCATCCCTGTAGGTAAACTCAKTATGGGTTAAATGAACAGACAGTGAGATGGATCAATAACTGGCTGAATGGCCGAGCTCAGAGGGCAGTAATCAGTGGAGTAGAGTCCAGGTGGAGGTCGGTAGTTAGTGGCATTCCCCAGGGATCTGTACTGGGTCCAGTCCTATTCAGCTTGTGTATCAATGACCTGGACAAAGAGATAGAATGCATCCTGAGCAAGTTTGTGGATAATATGAAAATAGGGGGAGTGGCTGATACACCTGAAGGCTGTGCTGACATTCGRCAGGACCCTGATAGGCTGTGCATTTGGGCAGAGAGAAACTGTCTGAAGTTTGCCAAGGGCGAATGTAGAGTGSTGCACCTGGGRAGGAATAACCCCAAGTAGCAGCACAGGGCTGGCCTACTGGAGAGCAGCTCTGCAGAGAAAGACTTTGGATGTGATGAATGGTAATTGATCATGAGCCAGCAATGCCCTTGTGGCCAGGAGTGCCAAGGGGATCCTGGGGTGCATCAGGAAGACTGTGGCCAGCAAGTTGAAGGAAGTGATCCTACCATTTTACTCAGTCCTAATGTGGCCACATCTGRAGTGTTGTGTTCAACTCTGGTCTCCACAGTTCCAGAAAGACAAGGAGAAGGTCCGGTGGAGGCCACAAAGATAATTTGKGTTCAGGAACATCTCTCTTATAAGGTGAGACTGCAGAAGCTGGGYCTGGTTAGTCTGGAGAAGAGAAGACTGAGGTCTCATCAATGCCTACAAACATCTCAACGGCAGGGGCCAAGAGGATGGTGCCAGACCCTTTTCAATGGTATCTAGACAGGACACAGAGCAATGGCCATAAATTAAATAATAAGAAATAATGTCTTAACCTGARGAAGRACTTCTTTACACTGATGATGGCAGTGCACTGGCACGAGCTGCACAGGGAGGTTGTGGAGTTTYCCTCTCTGCAGATATTCAAAGACTACCTGGACGTGTTCCTGTGTCACCTGCTCTCGGTGACACTGCATTGGCAGGGGTGCTGGACTAGATCATCTTTTGAGGTCCCTTCCAATCCCAACCATTCTATGATTCTGTGAAGTACTGGTTGCCAGTAGCTCGCAGTTCCTTCGTTAACCAGAATTACCACATTTTCCTTTGTGCGCAGGAATAGTCAGCYGTCTCGACTGGGGTGCACAGATACACTTCTGCTGAAACAGAAATACTGTGTCACCCCTGAAAGTATCAATTTGCTTCCCATCCTAAGCTACCAGGTCTTTAGAAAGAATAACATTTCCATTTCCATCTGATATTCAACTTATTTTGTTGTTTATTTTTATTTAGGTTTTTTTTGTTTACAGTGTATGGTTTTGTTTTGTTTTGCCTGCAAAAAGCTAAAAGAAAAACCACATGTTCTTAAGTATTTTAATTTTGCAATAGCTCTGGCCTGAACATTTCAAAAGGACATAAAAAGAGGACACTTTGAAAAAGCAGTACAAATCTTAGTCAACTAAATCACACATGGTCATCTTGGGACACTGCTGTGTCCCAAGAATGAATTATTTTGGTCTGTCAAAGTAAATAATAACCTTTATAATGGTAATAATAAAATAAGAAGTAGAATGTTTTTACAAAATAAAGTAATTTTTAGATGACAATTAAAAAAATAAAAGATAATATCAAGGTTTAGGGGAAAGACCATACATTACTTAACTTGTACCACAATGTAGTAAACAAAAAGGCTTGAGGAACAGGCTGTTTAAAAAGTTAAAGCAATTCAAAAAGAAGCTATTTGAAAAGAAGCCCTAGAAATGCAGTAAAAGAATCACACCATCTGTGTGATTCYAACAGGAAAGGAACAGCCAAAAAATCAGTCATTGGGGAAAAGGAAATGACTCAGCCTTCTGAGAAAATCTGGTGAAAAAAAGAGGCATACTTAGGTCAGCATAGTGAACCTTTCACTTTGCCCTAATAGCTAGCTCATGTCAATAACATTTAATATGTTCTAACAGCCATTTCTGAAAACTGGTATGAGAACTAGTTTATCAGTTGCCATGAAACAAATATACTAAGAAAATGCTTTTCTCTTTGGCTGCCTTGTTAGTGTGATATAYTCTAAATGATGCCTTTTCAAGACAGGTTTTTCCTGACACACTGAGACAGAAGACTTCTGATGTTTTGTCAGATTTTATTTAATAAAAATAGCACAACTTGTTACCACAGCTAAAGATAATTCATAAAGCAAGACAGTAACTAAAAAGAGAAGAGCATTGTGGCCAAGGGTGATARAAATTRTGATTAAAAGGGGATATTTAATATYGATGATAAAGTTTATAAYGAAGCCTACAGGATACTGCAGCAGAAATGCCTCTTAATTCTCCAGCAGAATTGTGACTGGAGGTTTCTGACCCTCATACAGACACAAGATATTATTGTATCTACAAAAAGGAAAAAAAAAACCCCACCCTTATTAGTTCTTCATCCCAGAGGCTGAAGTAACAAGGAAATTAATTGTCAGAAAATAGTGACACTGAAACTTAACACTGTACAATTCAAATGAGGAACGTTTTAATATACATAATAAAATTTTATAGAATATGCATAATATACATAATAGAATCTTTTAATCTTATACATAATAGAAACTTTCCCAATGCATTAGGAGCATCAGATTTTGAGCTTTCTTTATGTGAATCACTATGGCAATTACAAATTAGGGTAGCTGATTTTTAACCAGCCAGGCRTTTCACACAAATGTGAATAGCATTTTCTTGCAAAACACATAGGGACACTTAACATGAATGAAAATTCTCAAGGTACTCTCTCCAGATTTTGTTCTATATATTCAAAACAGCAGAATGGAACTAACAGAAGAACAGGAGATACAAAGAGGAAAATGCACACTGTGTTTAGCAGGCCTAAAAGGAGCAACCAGAGCCACACCAGTGAGAAGAGGAACTGTCTCATTCAGGTGGTTTTGGATGCAATGTTCAGGAGAGGGTCTGTCACAGATACGTTAGCTGTGAAGCACACTTCTGTTATGGTATAGTTAAGCTGGTTTATTCTGGTTATCCTTTGGTGTCCTCTACACAGAGATTTTGTACTTGGAAAAGCCTCTTAATACAGCGAGCAAACACTTATTCAAAATKAATTATATTCTTAAACTAAACACCAGTACATGCATCAGATCTGAAGGCCCCTTCTAACAGAACTCTGCTTTTCTTGTAGACTAAATGAGCAACTCAATGTTATATACTAGTCCTTCCTCAATGCATAAGAAATCCATGTTACTGTCTTATATTTTTGAAAGTTCCAACAGCTGCCTCAACTAATTTGATAGTAACTAAAAGGAAAGAAAAGGAAGTCTTTGAGGGCAATAAGCAAATTTGGAAGCACTTCACAAGCCTGAACTGTTTTGTAAACTAAATGGCATTCGCTGAAGAAAGAAATTACCACATCAAACAATTTCCCAGGGCATCAGATCRGGAACTAAACTGCAAAAGGTGGCAGGAAATTATGGTGGACCATAGAACATAATTTTCAACAAAATCCTACTGCTCTTTCTTAAATAGCAAGTTTTTGGAAGTGAATGCTCAGTTAGAAATCAACTGAAATKTCATCATATTTATACACAAAACTTGCACTGTACTAGTGTCAAAGTGTCAACCCCCCAAATTCATCAGCATATGTTAATAACACAGATGGTCAATTCTACCATCAGAAGCTGAATTGCCAATATTTCACTTTTCCAGATACAAGGTGAATTACTTTTTCATCCAAGGGGATCCTAATCTGCAAATCTTTGCTTTACATAAATGCTGTCTGCTAAAATCTTTTAAATTTTTCCATGCCTCATTCAAATGAACACTATATTTTMACAAACTGTCTAAAAGCTGAATTACTTTTAAATTTCTGAACTAACATTTTTGATACACATACACTATTGTTACTCAATTCTGCTTACTGTGTTGATTCTGTCATTTCTCTTAACTTGAGCTGCACTCTGCTACCAGAAAGAGCTCATCATATTTTATGAAGCAGATGTGCTGAAAAAAAGACATGAAACTTAAGAAGAAAGTGCAAAGCAAGAAAAAAGAAATATGGATTAATGTTGCCTAATTTGTGARCAGGATATTAAATAACTGGAAGATAGCAATTACCTTTAAAAATGGCTCTGTCTCTATGTGCAGCTAAGAACAGCCAAGAGACTTCACTGGATTACTTCCTACATTTATGTCTCTGAGCWGCACATACAGCATTCACAAAGAAATTTTTAAAATATCTGAATGCTATTTTATCTTGCTAGAGTCAAAATCAATATTCTCTAATAGTTGAAGTACCAAGTACTTATCTTGCTGATATTTCATTTCTTTGAAAACATTTTGTCCTGTCCARTTAAAACATTTTAAACATGTTAGGTCTAATGCATGTTAAAGRGTTAAAAGAATTAAAAGCTCTTTAAAACATAAATATTTTTAAATAAATCTAGATAAAATTGTTTTAAAACTTCATCTTTCTTAGTGCCATTCACCAGTAAGCTTAGAGAAATATCTAAGTGAACAATCAAATATGCAACTTTCTATTTTTTAATTGCACACCTTGGATCTAAGGAACTTATAAGAAGATATTGTTTTAACTGTAAAAATATTTCTTTAACTGCAAAGTTAATTTAATTTCACTAATAAAAAAGCTGRATTTAACTAAAATTCTTTCAGTCTTTACTCATTTTGCTTTGAAATTTAGATTAATTTTCCCAATACTTACACTGATAAGGAAATATATAAAATACATAAAATACATCAAGTTTATTGCTACTGGGTAGGATTAGTTTCAATGAAACATGGTGCTTGTGAAACAGAGCTCTTGTTCAGAGACCAATGCTCTATATCTCATCCAGGTCTTTACAATGCACTAGCATAACAGTAAAAAACCAGTATAAATATATATATATGTATATTGTCAAGACGTATCTCTCATAAAACCCTTGCTTTCGAAGTATGGAAAATTGAAAGTCAAGTCCTCTCATTAACTGGTTAATGGCAAAGTAATTTAGTAATTAAATAWTTTTTTTTTTTGTACAGACATAACCTATTTCAAGTTTTTGAAACCCTATAGATCTCCAAAGAGTAGCAGAGGAATTAATTTAATTTTTCTATTACTRGGAAAAACAAATATGACACAAAAAAAGCAACAGTGAGTGGAGTAGAAAATTGTAACGTTGAAAATATATTTGTTCCCACTTGTGACACTTTAATAGTGAAATTAGTCATCTTGTGATAGCATACAGTAAGTGGGTCAACGTATATATTATCAATTTAGAATGTACACTGATTAGTGTTCAAAACTGAGGGAAGGGAAAACATTAAAATCAATAAATTCTTTGTAATGCACAAACAAAAAGGGATTATTTTTTCAATAGGAAAAACAGAAAAAAAAAGACCTTTTAAATTTCATGAATAGCTAAAAGCCTACAATTTGAACAAACAAACAAAAATATTAGAACTATTTCTGAGAATAAGACTAAAGTCACTTTTAGGAAGTCTAARTGTCAGCTAGGACCAAAACTGGCCAAAGATTTCAAGAGTAAGAAAGGGTCCTTAAGATAGGTAAGCAACAGGCAGAGGCGCAGGAAAGACACTGGCTCAATACAAAACAGCTCTGGCAAAACGTTCACTTGGAATGCTGACCAGGAAGAGGTTCTCAGTATCTTCTTTGTTTTCACTGATTTAGCTGTATCCACATCATAGGATTAAGTAACTCCAGCAGCAGTGGAGGAAGGGCTGGTCTGCAGACTTGCAAATGCTCAACCCACATACTGTTATAGGGCTGGGTGTATCCGCTCCAGAGTGTTAAGGCAGATGGCTAACTTTGTTGCCAAGCCACAGTCTCGATACCTGCAAAGTTGTGGTAATCAGGGAACATCTGGGTGATGACTGGAAGAGGATAAATATACCTACTGAAAAGGGAACAAAAGAGAACTCAGAAAACTAGAGACCCATTACTCATGCCTCAGTCCTTGGGAAAATAATGGAGAGAGTCCCCTTAGAAAGTATTGCAAGTCAAATAAAAGAGGTGATTAGGAAAAGCTAAAGCAGATTTACCAAAGGAAAGTAATTCCAGACTGACCTGGTCACACTGTACAACACAGTAACATGTTCCAGTGCTGGCTGTTTCCCTGGCCTTCATCAAAGTGTTCCACACCATTTCTCAGAGTTTCTTGTGAAAAAAGTTGTTAATATGGACTGGATATAAGTSTGTGAGATGGGTGGGAAGCTGGCTACCTGAGTATTCTATTACACAATTCTATCATCTCTGTGGGTCAGAAAATTGGGACTGAWTATGCATTTTGCCCTTGAATTAGAATACAGCACAGTACTATAATATTTTWTAATTCTGTCCCAAAGAATAGAATTATCTCTCTATACTGTAAAACAGTTTATTTAAAGGAATGTAAATGCAAGATCCTTGCTTATTCTGGGCTATACTAGCTAGAAATAAAGGAAATATTGCAAACCAGTTTGCACTGGATAATAATTCTCTCCCCTTTTTTCACACCAGTCGTGCTCTACATTCTTTTTTTATTATTCCCCATTCTCCAAATATGCAAAGGTAAAATTGAAAGATTGTGTCATTGATGGGATACAGATTCCCTCTTTCCACTAAATTCTCTAATCTCATTTAAAAGGGTTTTGCACATTTAGGTTTGGAAACATTGCGCTTGTATGCTGAAGAAAGAAGTTAGTTGCAACTAAAAACTGTATTCATACAATTTCCATGTGGAAGGACAAAACCACATTTTTTTGCTCTTCATCAAAATAAAATTACTTACAGTCAAAGAAGCTTTGGATTGGGATTGTACAACAATATATAGGTGTTTCCAAATTTTTAGTGTTTTACACCGTTTGAACTAGCAAGAAGAATTAGTGCCAAAATTGTAGSTGTACCACATCAGAATCCTTAGAAGGATAAAAAAATACTCTCGTCATGCACTTGAATATCTTTGAAGATGTAATTATTGCCAAGGGCATAGTGAAACTTAAAATAAATATTWAAACCACCACTTTTTAAAACAAAATGTAAAACCAGTATTAAACATTAGTAATTTTTTTCTATCTTGCTAATATTTCCCAAACATCAATAACATTCATATAAGAAATGAAAACTACAAATATACAAACAATTGACTCAAACAGGGCGTGAATTAAGTTACCCTATGGATTATTTTCCAAACGGAATAAAATGCTATATGAAGCAATCAGTGTTTGTTCTTTAATTTAATGAACTGCATGTTTGGAGCACATAAATAATTTATCCAGGCAGACCCTGAGCTCCTGCACTTTAACCAGTACAGCCATAATGAAACGAGTCAACCTCCCCCACACACATCTGCATGTGTAACGCAAATGTCCTATTCCCCTGGTAGTCACAACACTGTGAAAGGGCATAAACCTCCTGTCATTGATTATTTGGACACTGCTGATCAGGACCCAATGTATGTCCTATTTGYCAATACAAATGATTCAGTCTAATAAAGCTTTCTCCAAAGTAGGGAATCTTCTAAGTAGACATGAGAGAAATCATTTACTCATGTCTTCCRCTTCCAACATTTTGATAATGCACTTTCCAGATTGAGGGTTTTTCAGTATTCAAGGAAAGAATTTTAATTTTGTTTGTTTTGTTTTAAGAGACAGAAATATTTCTGTGTTTTGATGGGTTGYCTGTGATCCACAGTCGAACACTCACACAGCCATTCACTCACACTCTGCAGCTGTTTCCTGATCTTAGCTGAGTATTTTATAAAAATAAAAATATAAACTTCCAAAAATGCAGYATTTTATTCACAACAAGGGGATGAGGTGTGTTCTGTTGTGGACTCATTGCTACTCGTCATCCCAGCGCATCCCCTGGCTGACTCCCCCAAAGATTGTCCCAACAGTGGCCCCCACAAAARCCCTGCCATTTTCCTATAATTTTAATCTTCATTTCTACGTATGTTTTATTCTAATAAGAAGGAGGGGTTGTATTTTTTTGTAAAATCAGATGCAAAATATCAAAGCAGAATATATAGTTTATTACTTTGATTTTTTTCAGAACACGTAAAAAGCAAATTTTAATCTTAAAAATAGTTTTCACAGGAAAGTGTACAGGAGTATCGACCTATCTGCTATCTTCATTATTCTAATGATTTCATTAAAACAATACCAAAAAGTAAGGATTTTTTTTTCCCAAAACTATGAGTCTGTATTTAAGATATTAAATTAACACTCAGAGAAAAGATAACTGAGTAACTTCTGTTATAGTGTATGGAGTTTAAAAACAGGGTGGATTATTTACTTTATTATTTTSAGATGCACACATAATATTTTTCTAGTTTGAACTCCAAGAATTCAGTAAATAATTTATATTTTTATGTGGTGTAATATATATGAAATAATGAAAGATTAAAAAAKGCAATTAACTAACTTATATTACAGAAGATTTCAGTGTCTCACTGCTCAAGTTTTAATTTTAATAGCTATTTAAAATAAAATCAGCATTTTTCAGATTTTTATCTGCATACAGATAAGTCGTGCATAATTGGTGTTAAAGCRGATGCTAATGAAGGTGGTAAAGAAGATGCTAATGGTTGCTAATTTCATCTTTCAGTTTAAAACTTGCATCTTATAGAGACCAGTGAGCAAYCACAAGCAACACCAGCATGCTAATCTGACTCAACCAAGTTTGGAAGTATTTGTAGTAACTTAACTCTAGAGCATAATTTTTACGCCAAAACTTTCTTTGTGTGACAAGGAAAAAAAAATTGATCAAAAATGTGTGGTGAAGCATATAAAATAGGTGCAGGTAAAATATACACATAAAAMCCATCTCTTTTTTTAAGACGCATATAAAAAATAAAGGATGTAGAAACATGTTTGAAAAAGAGGACACAGTTCCATAGGAAATAGCTGCGTGCTTATATCTACCATGTTCTTTCCCATTCCCCAAAATGTAAAAAAATTGCATTATTGGCTTTTTAGTAAGTTAATAATCCTCCATAATAGRCCAAATGCAAATGAAACAAACAAAAAAAACCCTGAGAGTCTAAACTGGGAAAAAAACCAAACAAACCTGCTTATTCAAACATAATCTGTGAGATCAAAGCATAAAGCAGTGAYAGAAAGCAGGGTCAATCATTAAGTATTCCTTTCATCTTCTTAGAAAGAAGAAATAAATATCTTAGACACRTTACTGACTGCCATTGTTCAAGAAAATGTCTTTCAGCATTAATGTCGGCAAAACTACCTCTTATTTTTCCATGGAAAGAACACACTAACTTCATTTTTGTTAGTATCTAATAAAAAGGGAGGACCATAGATTTCCCTTGCCTTTTGCAATTTATTTCAATTTTAGTAATAACACAAAGCAAAGCAAAGCAAAGGGACTCAATTAAATTGCAGATTATAAAACAAGAYAATGAAATAAGATGTCAAGCAGATGTCAATTCAAAATGGTTAAAGTTATTTAAAGGAAACTTCACAAGGGGTAAAATGTGATTTATACCTTTATTTATTTTTTCAGCAAAATCCAGAAATCCTAATCCTGAAACACAAATTTGTAACTCACTGCTGAGAAACAAAACACAACCCTGCTTTTCTTTGGACACCMCTAAATTTATCTTCCCTCACACTTATTCAGTATTGGTAGATGTTGACTTCTTGGTAGCATATTAAAACCAGCAATTGTGAAAGTGCTGGAGTGGAAGAAGTCTCCATGGAAACAGTAGTTAAAATTGTGTAGTAAAGTATGCTAGTATAAAACTGCRTCTCTCCACAGCTCCTAGTAGAAATTAATAAATAAGTAAATAGCCAAAACTATATAAAATATTATATAGCCATATTTGTGACCATAGAGGTCTCCAGCACCATGTGTATTACATCAAATGTCACACTGGGATGATAATTTTGGACAAAAAAAGCACACCCTGAGGTCTCGTCTGTTCTTGTTCTCYTCTTAAGAAAATAATTGCAACTACCAAAGCATACGCTCAGGACAGAGTGCAACAGAAAAAGGAAAAATAAAAYTTTCCTCAAATCCAAGAAAATAATATATTTCAATTAATCTATGAAGTCTCCTTTTTGTAGTGGGAATAGTGAGGTAGAGGTACAAGGCATAAACAAAAAAATCCTCCAAAAACCTAAAAGACTCGAAAGAAAGAATCATATTCACACAAGTTATATTAAAACAAACAAAAAAATRGATTAGCACTTCTAAATCAACTAGACATATAAGAATAAATCCATGTTATCAAAGGGAACCTAATTGAAATATAGATGTTCCACATGACACGTGACACAACACAGTAAAATCAAAACTGAGGCCTTGACAGACGAAAAAATCCCCCAATTTAAAGCTTTCATTGGCCAATCAAGCTGATCCAGGAAAGTAATTTCATAAACTAATCCCATGGTTTTCTTTATGCATGTAGTTTTATGGTTCACATGCTAACACTTTTCTGAAATTTTCAMAAACTGCTTTTTCAACTTCTTAACAGAAAGTCAGTAAGCTACCAATATTATCTCTAGATYAGAACTGGAACACAATGGGATTTAGTGCCGAAGAAAATATAAAATTTCATAGTTAAATTAATGGGTCAGACAAATCCTTTCAATTCCAGCATTTAGCTCCATGCTTTTTGAATAAAGCAAGAGTAACCTCAGGAAGCTCAGCAATACATTGGCTTTTCTGCTCATTGTTGTAACAACCATATATGGGAAAATAACCCTGTTCCTGCAGTCATTTGCTGGCAGTCTTGAAAGCTACTTGGAGTGACAGATTTCCCCTCGTTACACTGAAGTACAGCTAAATTCAAGTCACTGACATTTGCGGAACAATCCCACTCTAAGTCATAWTGCAATGTAAGAGTGGTTTAGATGCCATTTCCTTTACCTGTGTTATTTCCAGAATTTCCTCCTTGGGAAGAATAAAGAAGCCTAAACTTTCCATGTCTTTTTTGTACATTACAAAATGTGGCATACAAATTCTTAAAGCACCCCCTCACTTTTTGAAAGACAGCAGTTACCAGGGAGGAGTAGCTCCCAGTTCCCAACTGATTAACACTTTCTGTATATGTAAAGCTTTAAGAACAGGGTTGCATATGGTAAGTTTCCCTAGTGATTTGTTGTAACAAACATTAGTGATCTACCACTTAAGGAACTTAAAATAATTTAAAACAAGATTCAACTGTCAGCTCACTGGAAAAAAAGCATTTTAACCTCTATTTTGAAGTAGTTTGAGCCAGTGAATACAGATTAACATAAGTGGAGTTGTATAAATGTTTAATGTGAATGGTAAAAAGCATGAAAAAAGTAATGACATGAAAGCAATGGTTACATATTAAATTTAAAGCAGTATATTTTAAAATTTATAGATATAATTTACTGGAACAGATTATATACCATTTTAGGTTCAAGTACTTAGTTTTACAATATGCAGCTGTATTAACATACATCTCTATCTTACTATTTAAATCCACTGGATTTTATTTGTGTAATAAATACTACTGTGAATTTTAAAAAACTAAGCCATTTATTTTTATTTTCTCCCCATACTCTCAGTGAACTTCAGTTGCAGGATTTGTTAAYGAAAATGTGATTAATCTGAAGAAGGGATCTGCACTTTGTGCCACAGGTTTCCCTTACAATTATGATACAGCCTGGCTTAAGATTATTTTACAAATTGATTTACATAAAGATGCTAGAGGTCAACAGATACTTCTTTCTGAAGTAGAAAATAATCACTAAATAATCATAAAATTGCCTCTATCAACCASTTAGCTCTAAGACCATTCTTGTTCATTTTCTGATGATATCACTGGTTTTCTCTCTTTACATATTAATAATGTATTACTTCTCATTCCTATTACAGTTCAAAGGTACTCAAAACCTGCAAATAGGAGATATTGCAGCTACATAAATGTAGAAAGGAGTGGAGGAATGGAGACAACACTGCATTGAAACAAGTCCGTTTCCCAGCTTGAGACAGGACAGGAAACTGTTCCAAAGGACTTGCTCACTCACAACCCTCTACTTGTAATAGTGCAGTGCTGTGGCCTCTAAACCACTGCCCCTTATCAGTCAACACCTTCAGAGCTGAACAGGGGCAATCTCTTCCCAGTTTGAAATCTACATGGTATTAACACTTCTGTCTCAGCTACCAACCTGGCGTGGATGCTTACCTATTGCCACCAGGCAGCAATGTTGATTACAATTCTCTGACCCATTGTCACCCACAGGACATCTGTGTTTCTGTGAGATAGTCAGTCAACTGAGGATGGTTATCCTTAGGGGCAGCTCAGCTCCAGTATAAATATACTGGACTGACCTGTTTACTGACTAGAGAGACCACATCTTTGTGACCTATATCCATCCTCTTAACTTTCAAGAGATGGGGGAGAGAAAAGGGAAGGGCAGCTTCTCAACTGAGTTTATGTAGCAAGCTTTTGCTATGAGGTGGATGTGTAGGAAGGTTGCAGAGATGACCTATGYGAGTAGACACCAGGAACTACCCCTGTGTTGAACAAACACAGCACCAGCTTCCTCCAAAACGTGGCCCATGCTGGCCAAACACAACCCCATCAGCAGTACTGATGGTGCCTCTGTGTTAACATATGTAAGAAAGGATGAAAAMTGTGCAGCAGCTATGAGAGAGAGAAGTGAGTAAAACATGAGGGARATGGTCCTTCAACACAAAGATCATGATGAAGGAGGAGAAGCAGGTRCTTCAGGTGCAGAGTTAAGATTGCCCAGAACCTCTTGGAGAAGTCCATGGTGAAACATGTCCCCCTGGAGCCCATTAAGGACCACACTGGAGCAGATATCTACCCTGCAGCCCATGAAACAAATTCAGATCTCAATRTATTCTGCAAGACTACAATATCAAAGTAAAGTTACTTTTCTGAAATGAACTCTACAGTAATTGTACAAAATTTAACCCAAGGTTCAAGAAATCTCCAATAAAAATTTAAATTSAAATTTCTAGTATTACAAGGCAGAGAGATCTGCTTGATGTGACAGTTTCTAAAAGATCAGAYCCGAGGAGTAAAGAAGCTTTCTCCAGTAAAATGGCAGTGTAGAAGGAGCGTAAGGAGTGAGGAAGTATATTTTGACAGACAGCCACTGAAATCAAAGGCAAAGGAAAGTCCTCTATGGTGGTACTCTTGACACATCATCCATATATAACACAAAGCACCATTTCATAATACTTTTGAATTATTCAGTTCAAAAATGCTCTGGCAAAATTATTGTTATACTCTAGAATGTACTGAAGATATGTTCTTCAGTAGTCTTCAAGGAAAATCAACTTTATAAAACCTGCCTTTTTACCTGCTGGCTTATATTGCATGCTCTTTGTGCAAGTTTCTTCAGTGCATATATCTGCTATAATTACTGTCTCAGTAACATGCGTTTACTATCAACATGCAAAACCTCACAAAGAATCTATATTTATGGCAGTGTTTAAAAGTTTACTCCCAGAGCATAAGTCTTTTGCATTCCCATGTCAGACGCCTTGCAAGATTAGTAACTTAAGATTTCTGAGTGTAATATCTCACTGTGATCATTAAATTAGAACTTCAACACTGTAAGCCATTATGTTTTGGTTTATGTTTTTTAAACATAGCTTGATTTTTTTAAAGAAAGGAAAATATACTATGAAACAAAGATAAGGAAAACTTACACTATTCTCTTCTGAAATATAATTATCTTCACACTTTAAAAAAATCTTTTTTATAGAACAGAAGTTATAACTTTTATTATCTGTATTTTCAAATTCGTGTGATTAACAATATAAGATAACATCATGGTAGTTTTCTGCTAGAAATAATATAACTAGTCAGGGGAAATTTTCGGTAAATGCTTATAATTAGAAATACTGTCTGTGACATATTCAGTCCCCTGTCTCATAATTTTTCTAGTGGAAAAATACCACTTTATTACTMCAATTAGAATTAATATAAACATGTTTTTCCTGCAGTTTCCACCCTTTATGGGTCTTTTGGATTYTTTGTTTACTGTGTTGTTTGCTATGTAGAAAATTTTAGAACATTTTCAGGGCCCACAAGCAATATCAGAGCACCAGGCAACATGTTCTCTGCACGTCACATGTCAGAATTTACATGGTTCAACATTTGAAGGCTAAGGATTCTGAAGAACCACTCCAGGGAAACCTATAATAAAAGAATCAACAACTGCTTTAAACCTGACCAAAACAGAATGGTTTGTTACCTTATATTACCTGGTATGCACCGAATAACGAGCTAATAATTTCCTATGTCTCTTGTTTATCTTGCATATTTTGAATTCACGAAAACCAATAAGGATGCCATATGATACCCATACCAAGTTCATAAAAAATATTTTGGCAATTTATTCTGAAGAAAGAGAATTATGGATAGAATTTTGTTTAGTTCTAAAACAAAAACGAAAAACAAAAAAACAAAAAACAAAAAACAAAACAAAAACAAAAACAAAAAACAAGAACACAAAACCAAAACCAAAACCAAAACCAAAACAAAAACAAAAACAACTTGAAAGTGAAAACATAAAGTTACAAGCCTTTGTTCCTGATTTTGTAATATGTTTTTAATATTAATCAGTCTTTAATTCTCAAAAAAATCTTTTTGCTTATTTTCTGTAGTGGTTCTGATAAGACTTAATGGAGAGCCTGTTCTCTAATTTCTCTCCCTGTGAGAAGTGCTCACTGTATTATTACCAAAACTCAGCATATGTCTCTTCACAGACTGTGGAGCAGTGACATTTCCATTTCAGCAGCTTTTGTTTTAAAAGWGATTTTGAAAAGTGCAACAGAAAAACATGAAGTAGATTCATAAATTACTCTTTGGTTTGGCTGCTCATTAGCATTTCAGTGAATATTACGGTATTTCAGTGCCATTGCTAGTCTCACTAGTCTTATATTTTAAGTGTTTTCTAATTTTTTATATTTTTTCAGGAAATACTCTAAGTGCCAACTCTGTCTGTCCCACTTAAAAGCACAGCATAATGTTCTACTGAAAGKAGAAGATTAATTTTCCTAGGATGTGCAAATGTTTTTTAAGTCTGCTAAATAAAACTTTTATTCTAGATCATTACCACAGATGCAAAAAGGTGCAAGCTCAGTTATAAACTCAAATATTGTTTTTGAAAGGGATTTTTTATTTATTTTCAGTAGAAGTATGGTTTCTTGCTTACAATTTAYGGAATGGAGTTTACAGATTTAGAATTATTGACATCAGCATATAACTAAATGAGAAGTAATACTATGGATTTAAAGTAAGTTTATCACTACCTTGCACACAGAAGTATTAGAGTCAAAAGAATACATTAATAAACTTGTTGTATGACCAACCCCCTAATCTCCTTTTTGTTATTCAGGAAATACTGGCAGCCTCTTCAGCTTAATGTCTATTAAGAAAAGATACATATGACCATGAACAGATGGCAAGGGCATGCTGAGATCTTACTAATTGTATTCTGTTCTTTGTTGGAATGTCAATGGCTTGTGACTGTGCTATAAAACCACTATTAGTTGGAGGTAAAATTCTAATTGCAACTGCTCAGCAGCAATATTTTGTGAGGGAGGGATGATCTGGCACAGAAGGCAAAAAGGCTCAAATACAGGAGATGGTTGAAGAGGAGAACTTTCCTTAATTTTTCTCTACAAAATAACTTTGCTGAGATGACACTGTGCATGATTTGCTTTGACTAAAGAAGAATCTCCTGACAGAAATCCATCCACTGATTTTGTTTTTTTTTAACAGGGTAGGCTGAAGAGTTAATAATATGTCAATCCTGTTAGCTATGTGTAACAGTTAATCATCATTGATGGGTATTGAGTACAATACTTGTACAAAAATCAGTCTGTCTTGGTGACTCATATATGTAATGACTCCGGTATTTTTAAGTAATTCCAAATTTGGGTAATTCCTCTATTTAGGTAATTTCTGGTAATTTTAGGATTCCCTAATAAAAATGTTTACTAACTTCCTGAAATAATGTTAAATCAGRAATTATGTATTCTGTGATTTCATCATACAGTGGAACATCAACATTAGGGGGKTTTGCCATTTCTGTTGAGGAATGCTGGTTGATTAAAAGTCTAGAGATTTTGAATTAACAGGAGAACAGAAGAAACAGCTTAGGCAGCTGCTGTGTTTGTATATCAGCATAACATTTTTGTCTTTTAATAAAATGAAAAAGTAAGAAGTATCTTATGACTACAGGGAAGACAGAGTAGAACTGGAATTGGTTTTCCAAAAAGGCCACACATCTTCTGTCTTTGGAGGTTTTTCTAGATGCAGCTACAGAAAAATGTATAAATTACCTACTCAAATATTTGCAATCTTGTTTGAAGTTTGAGGGAGAACTGGGTGACCTCCAGAAGACCCTTCCAAGCCGTACTATTAGAGTTCTATGCAAAAAGCAGCACGTTTTTTTCTGAGAAGCTTTTATTGGTTGCAARCCTTAATAGAAGATAATGCACCATGAAATCATAAGAGATGACATAAAAATATGTTAATATTGAAATACACTGCAAAGAGAACATATTAGGCTGATTTGTCTTAAAACTCAGTATTATMAGGCCATTTATCATGGAAGCAAGCAAGTGGAGAATAAGCCTAATGCATTTCAAATACAACAGAATTTCCAAAGCTCATCACGGTATATTCATAGATTTCTTCCTTAAATATAGTAGAGGCTCAAGGATTATTACAACACAATCTCATATATGAATACTTAGTTGCATTCACTCATACCCTCCAACAAACTCAAATACTTCTCTGTAAATATATTGTGTGCCTTTCACATACAGATATATTCTGCAAATATATGTTRGTATTAAAATGAATAAAGGTACTGCTCAAAATCCTTTAAATTGAAACAATTTCAATGRTCTTATCAGTCAAATTAAAAAAATACTAATCAGACATCATGGAAGACAATGTAAATTTTTCCCACCAATAGTTTGCAGGGCCAGGTTGTCTTTTATTAATAAGTAATTAATTAAGTAATATACTTGATTAAGTAATATACTTGACTCCTATAGACTTCCAGTAAATATGTTTCCAGCACAAGCATCTTAAAGAACATCCTCAAGTGGCTTTTCTTTAGAGTGAAAGAAATGTTGTGGTTTGGTAGTGATATGGGTGGGAATAGAGTTAAATTTATTCATAGCAGCTCATATAGTTCCATGTTTGGATATCTGCTGAAAAGGGTATTGATAGGCCAGGGATGATTTCACTATTGCTGGACAGTGCTTGTGCAGTATCCAGACATTTTCTGCTTCTCACACATCGAACACACACACATGCTGCCCCACCAGTGAGGAGAGGGTGCACACAAGAGGCTGGCAGGGACACAGCTGGRCAAGTGACCCCRAGTGACCAAAGGAATATCCTGCCCCATGTAAAACTCTGCTGAAAATCAAGAGCTATGAGCAGAAGTAGGGAGGAGGTAAGTTTGCAATTATGATGYTTGTCTTCCTAAGTCCCTTTTCAAAGTGAAGGAGCCTATCTTTCCTAGAGGGGGTTGAACTTGCCTCTCTGTGGGAAGTAGTCAGTTAATTTATTATTTTGTTTAGCTTGTGAACACACCTTTGCTTTACCTATAAAAATCTTCTCATTTTCACCTTTCAATAGTTTCTCTCAGCCTGCTGAGGGGAGAGAGTGGCTTTGTGGAGCTGAGGTGATATTTTGGGTTAAATCACAAAAGGTTTGACCTCTAAAAACCTTTGGTAAAGCATCATGTATTAAAGGTTCTGTAAAGATCAGAAGAAGTCAGGTGGGGAAAAGCAGCCCATTTCTCTTCTCTGAGCTTGTCATCTCCGCCCAAATTTATAGTAATGTAAAAACGGGTGACATTCAGAAGCTATAATTTCTGTTCTGATGCAGCATTTTAAACATGTTTACTTCTACTTTAATGGCAGYTTTCAGTCTTTTTGGCTCCACTGAACATACCAATAGGTAGTAAGTTTAAAATTAGGACAAAAGTAAATTTTCAATATCTATATATCCAACTTTGGGGTGKTTTTTTGTCCTTTTTACTCGTCTTTGAAACTCTGATGCAAATCTGGATGAAGAAATGACAAACRTTTATAGCTAAAGAGACTCTGAGCATTGAGGATCACCATGGCTCCTTGGAAGAGTGAGAGTGTAGGATGGAGACACAAAGTGCCATAACACCACTTTAGTTCTTAGCTGCTATCTCACATGCAAACATGTCAGCTTGTTCAGTTCTGAACCTTCATCTTGATGGTGGGAGAAGTTCAAAAAGGATAATTCTTTGGGAAAGAAAAGACTCAGTACAGTAGCCAGGAGATACACCATGCAGCCAAATGRCACACTGAGCCAAATGATCATCTCTTCTAAGTAAACCCTGCATTGCTTATTTTCACTCCTGCTTTATCATGCTATCACAGATGTTAACACTTGAAGCAAAATGTCCCATTAACATACTACAATTAAAAGGTTATTACAAGAGAAAAACTGTTYAGAGTCTTACTATGACTTTGAAGCTGATATTAAATGCTTCAATTTAAAATTAGTCATCCTAGAAATGATATAKTTATAAAATAATATTATTGGCTTTGTTGCAGAATACAAGGCAATATAGAAAGGAAAAAAAATGTATTTTGAGCCTCCTTGTCAGTTTGTGCATGTGTGTCATGCTGGTCTTTAATTAATTAAATGCTACTTCTGCTGAAGGACGTCTGCCTAATTTTCAAATAACTGCCTTAAATGGCAGATTTTAAAAATGCACACTTTTGCTTCAAACCTCAAAATCCTTTGGCACTTCAAAAATCTTAATTTTTTAGCCTTGCACCGAATTCTGTAAAATTCATCACTCATACATTTTAAATAAATTTGGGGCAACTATTCTGTTTAGAATATGATTGTAAATAGATGGACAATAGCTCTGGAAAACACTGATGCCTATAGCAAATTTAGGTCTGCATTAGTATCTGAAAATGCCATCTCTCCAGCAGAGAAAGAGATTTAGGTCCTTATAAATWATATTTACTCCCTTACCCTCATACTAAAATTCCTCTTATACTAGTTTATTCCTAAGGCAGTAGTGCTTGAAAATATAGGGTAACAATTCCTTCTTTAAAGCTATCAGACTGTTCCTAAAAAGCRATCCTATGAATTCCCTGCTAAGCAAAATTAACTTGACATCCATTATTCTGAARATACTTTTTCTTTTTTTTCCTGTGAATTTAAATATGTAGCATCTGCTTCAATAAAGAAAAAAATATGCACCTTCAGTTCCTGAGAGTCAAAATGCCTGTGAAGGTAATTGTATAGGGCTTGCAAAAATGTTTACAATACRGTCATTTAAAAACAAACAAACAAACAAAATCTTTCTTGTCATTTCTTTAGGAACTGCAGTAGTTCAGACTCAGTTTTAACATATTGGAGTAACATGTTCTTTGTCATTTTTAGTGAATAGCACTTTTACTATAATACTTTTTTATTTGAATTTATTTATATTTTATTAGAATGAAAAGGACACAGATATTCTTYTATAATCTGAGTAAAAGAAGATATCACTCAGGTTTTTGCCAGGACCTTTCACACTTAGAGCAGTACARTGCCAAAGTAATGAAAAATTTTAAATGTTTATGAAATTCATAAGCTAGTAGGACTTGCTTTAGAAATTACTGAAAACTCAAAAAAGAAATTCTGAAATTTCCATGGAGTATATTTAGATCTATACTAGGATATCTCTATATTCTCAGATTAACAAAGCACTAGAGCAGAACATTTACAAAGCAAAGGTGCATTCYTTTGTGTATGAATATTTCTGTCTGAATATGATAAGGAAATCATATAAATTTCATGAGAGGATGGGAAATGTGTTAAAACTGAACAATGTGTCACATTCTGCTTTGTTCAGGTATAATACTAGATGTCATAGTAATAGTTGTGCTATCCTCTCTTCCTATGCATGGCCAGAACTGAACCCAAAATGATTATTATATTCTGAAATTGAAGTTCAAGGATAAAAATGTATGCTTTATATTTAATATTAAAACCATAACATTTTAGAGTGAAATTACCTACCATGTTGTGTTAAAGAAGGTATTGTGTGACACAGGATTTCTCCAATCTTACCTCACCTCATTGTGAGGTAAGATTGGAGAAAATTGTATGATTTTGGAAAACTTATTTTTGTGATCTTTTCACCACATCTGGAAATTGTGAACAAATATTCTGCTGGAATAGATTTTCTGCAGGAAGAAAATTTATTTAGGCATCCTCAAATAAAAGTTGCATTTATAAATTTATAAACATGGAAAGATTATTTTTGTAGCCAAATATCTCAAAAGAAAAATTCTCAATTTTTTTTTTAATAGGAAGAACAATGTGTCATAAAACAGATTTTTGAATTACCCAGAGTTGGGATAACATTGATAAAGTGCTATAACATGAATTAATCTTTTAAGAAAATTAGACTCAATATAGTCTTTTGAGATTTTCCTTGCAAATAAATGGAGTGGACAAAYGCCAGTCACAAAAAGGCACTAATAAATTCATTTATATTAATAAATTCTATGTTTTAATCCTACATCGTTTTGTGGTTGCAATATCAGAAGATATAAAGATGGGGGAATCAGAACATTGAGTATAATTAAATTAAATTATAATTCCTAAAAAAATCTCCTGGAAAAAAAAATCTGTTGAGATAAAATGCTTTTAAAGACAGTTGTTACTGATCATTTATGACAGGAGAGGAATCTTTACAGTCGAAATAACTGCAGGAAAGTTGCCAAGACATCAAGTTTTATTAAATGCAGCCCCAAAAACCCAAGTCCATCAGTGTTTTCGCATATGACAACATAACATCTTGCTCTGAAAGCATCACAAAGCACCCAACAATGAATATGTATTTGAGAMATCATGGGAAAAATTCTGAGCAGTTGCCATAAAATTAGAATTCAATCAGAAGAAAATCTGCAGACTGACAAATTTCATTAGAAATGGAGAAGCAAAGCCAATGTTTAACCTTTCTGTGTTTCTCATATTCTGTCTTTACACGCTTAAAATAATTCAAAAGTGTAAAAGAAAACACAAGCCATTGAGGAAAATAGTAGATCAGCAGGTCTCATGCAAATACAACCCTGCRGAAATATAATTGTAATAATGCTAGTTCCTCGCTGGTGGCCTTAGAATTGCTACTCCAGAAGACTATAAAAAGGTCTGAAACCAAGGAGGAAATAGACACATTATGACTAGGAAAGTTTTCTTCTTCATTGAGCTAAATTATTCAGCTGGTTTTGCTTGTGTTTGAACAAAGTTATGTCAAGAAATTACAAGTGAGGTGGCTCTGGTAGATTTCTTGAAATAAGAGAAATACCCAGGGATGACAAAGACTTGTTCCATTATTAAGCTGTGAAATTGGTTGAAATCTAGCCCATGATACATCAGGGAAAAGTCAAGCTTATTGGTCTGTTACCTTGGCTGAAATTTGCAAATTAAAAAGACGCATTAGTAGAAGCATTAGATTGTTTTTAGTGTTACAATCTGCTGTAAGTTACAACATGAGATAACTGTACAAGCATGTGTCATTCCTGCCTCTTTCGTCCTTCAGTTCTGCCCAGACTGCTTCTGAGGTAAAAAGTGTCTCCGATTATAGTTTTACTGAGRTCATCCTTTGCCCATGGCAACAGCAGTGACATCTTCAACCTGAATCCTTATCTTGGAATCTGATTGTGAATATGACAGCTACACCAGTGAGGGCTTGGAAGAGAGACGAAAAAAGACAATCAAGATTTTGCATCTTAAGTCCCATCATTATGTTCACGTATCCTATAGTCTTTTGTAGGTGTATAGATAAGAAAAGCAAAATGAGGTTGCTCAAATTAATATTCTTGTAAATAATGTACATCACACAATGGCAGAAACCACACCAGAGATTTGTGTCTTCTACTTTTTAAACCAAACCAATGAAATGCTATCCTGCAAAATTCTGAAAGTCAGTGAAACATAGGCTGCTAAGTAACACTGATGCTTCTAGCCTTTGAGCTTTTCAGTGTTTATTTTCAAGTCCATAACAAATAAGTACAGCTATATACTCAGACCTTTCTGCACAAAACCAACATTTTGATTAGCTTGTCCATGATCTGCAGCAACAAATTTCTTAAATTTTGTTTTAAATCTTGAGGGAATGGATTTTTTTCTTTGTCTGTTGAATAACATATAGTAAAAACTTCCACTGTTTGTTCATCCAATGCAATGAAAACTCACTTAAAGACTTTTTTTTTCCAGTGTAATACCACAACATAGGTTAAAATTCTTTTTTTTTCCCTCAGCTGTTACTTTCCTACTAGATGAGAAATCCTTATAATKATTCTTTTTTATATAATAGATAGAAATTCAGAAAAATAATATTTATCTGCAAACTTATTACATAATTTATGTTACCTACACTATTCTTGTCTTACAAATTTCTTCTAAAAAGTCACTTCTATTAACAACCTTAGAGAAACCACTACTAAAAAAATAGAACTATCAGTATCCTGAGGGGAAATTCCATTGTTTGGTTGTCATGAATTCACACTTGCAGATAGAAAAGAATATATTCCTGATAAAAAAAAWTTGCCAATCTCATAAAAGTCAACTTTCTAAAGCACGGTAGATCAACCATATATTGTATTTATATATTATCTATTACTTTTAAATCAATCTTTCTCCCCCATCCTTTCCCTTTTCTTGTGCTCATTTCACATTTGTTTTGTTTTTACTTTCATCGTGAGGACTACATCTTATCTCACTTTGTGTAGTTAGCAAGCTTACCTGCTCTCTTACTGAAGAAGACAGAAAAATTAAAAAGCACAGAAAGTGAAACACTTATCATAGATAATAAATTTCTTAGCAAACCCCCAAATAACTCCACAAGCARAGAAGCCAAGTCTGTCCATCTACGGAGCTGTGTATCCCACATTTCCCCAGCACATTAATTTCTTCTCCCTTTTCTCAGAACAACTCTTAACCAGCTTTTTACACACCTCCCCACACCCTGACTGCTGTCTGTCTCCTTTTTTGGATAAATGAGAGGTTGTGTGTTCAGTGACTGGTTTGAATCAATCAGTTTGTTTGCCAACTACTGCATGTGGCTGCTGCCCTTTTCAGGTGATGACACACAAGTCAGTCTCGATGGGAGCAATTATTGGAGTTTTTTGAATTAATCTTTTGAGTTCCAGAAGAGAGGGAAAACTTAATAATTTCCTTTCAGTGAGAATTTTTAATTTTGTTATCAAGAAGATGAGAGAGTATGAACAAAACATACTGCTTTAGGAGGACAGACTAGTAAGAAGAATTCTCCACTCAGGAAGAATTTTTTGTTTTGTCAGTCAAAAATAAATTAACAAAAAATTTTTATTGCAATTGAGGTTTTTTGTRGGTTTTTTTTTKGGGKKGGGKTKGGKTTKGKKGKTTTTTKKT
>QVAJ01000222.1:738181-794453 GCA_003546035.1 Mixornis gularis | reverse complement strand
TKKTKKTKKTKKTWRGGKTTTTTWWTTKKTTKGGGKTTTTTTAATTTAGTTTAAGTTGCTCTGACATTAAAGAGGGTTGCAGAAAGAATGAACTGATGAGGGAATTGGAGACCTTCTGGGGACAAAATCAAAGATAAAGCTTTCTGAATAGTTACTAACAGGAAGGTTTTTGCTAAACAGTATCAAGTGTTCAATAAAAATTAGGTGTCAGAAGGACAGGAACAMAAATCTGAATTTATTTGAGAAAGAAAAGACCTAACACAGAGTAAAATGAAGAAGAAAAGAGAAGGCAAAAAACATCTAGCATGGCAGTAATTGAGGTAAAGGCCAGATGATCCAGAAGCACCTTGTAAATAATAGATCTTTGGAACACTGATAGCCATTTACCAATCAACTTGGAAGAAAGTGACACTGAATAAATTAAAGCTCTGCTAAACAGGACAGACAAGGCAAAAATTCACTTCTGAACAAAACGTGTGGTTTAGATCCATTTTCATCTTATCAGTTTTAGTAAATTAGGTGTAACATTACAAAATAATAGGCTATGAATAAACATAATTGTTCCTAGACACTAAGTAACAGTCAAAACTTAAGCTTGAATTGCAAGGAGCTGAAAAGGATTGGAGAGGAAATAAATCAAAGATAGTAGAGCAATTGYCCCATCTACTTTAAACAATTGCCAGCAGAAACAGCTGCCTGACAATTTTATCCAGAAGGGATTACTTTGGGCAGCGTCACAGGGACAGGAAGAGAAGGGAAAATAGCTACTTACGATTTTTTTAACAAATTCAAGGGTTTTATTGGAAAAAAATGCTTAAAAATAATTTTCTCAGGGTTGGAAGCAAAGACATTTGTTAGATATTGGAAATACAGATCCAGGCCCTTAATTGTATGGTAAGCAAAATCAGATGGAGAGATTCAATGAATCAACCTGAAGCCAAATCTGAAAGGATTCTTACTATGGATGCCATTGTCACCATCAAGGAAATTACATCCTGTTTGATAGATTTCATTCCCCTTGGGAGAACTAACCTATTGCAAAAGAACTCAATAAATTATTTTATTTCATTATTTTTAAAAAAACGCTCTCTTTCCCCAGATTAAAAAAAAATTAATAGGGAAGACTTTTTACATATCTAAGTTTAGGTGAGTAAGGGTTGGGGTTCAGGAAAATCGGTTGGCAGATAATTATTGAAAAGTGAAGTAGATTTTATTCCAAAATGTGGAAGGATGAGCAATATAAGAGATGTACAGTTTTGAATGCAGAGAATGCAGACAACGGGACAGATAAAGGGAGCCATCTCTAGTCTCATTCATACAAATACAAATCATTACCAGAACATGATGAGTCYTGTGGACAGGAATGGCGAATGCTGGCTTGTACATGAGACATTATTGCATGAAAGACAAATCTGCCATTTTTAAAAGAATTTTAACCATAAGTTCAAATTACCCACACAAATTTTCCAGGGAAGGTATGTATTCCTGCACATTTTGTCCCCTGTCCTTCAAAAAATATTTYTTAAGCTGTATATAAATATAGCAGCAGCCTGTAAGCTGATGTCAGCAGACTCCTGGAAGTCACAACTCTGTCAGGGTACTTCCAGTTGTACGTTTTTCTTGGCAAAGGCTTAAAAAAAACAACCACATGCTTCTTTAGCATACTAAGTGTGGTGGTGTGCATGGTAGGTCTTAGTCAAACGATACATAAGATTTTTGGCCTCAGGTATTTTTTTGCTTTGATTTCCATCCCTTCTGATTGTTCATTGCAAGTTTTTAGAGATGTAAATTGTTGCGTGAAATATTTTCTAAGCTGGTGATATTATATCTTTTGCCAACATCATAATAAAAATAAGTTTCTGGGGGCAAATGTTTCTCTAAAATATTTTTTACATCAATTTGGATTACCCATAGATTTCATGGTAGAGTTGAATCTCTTGGTATTTATTACAGTATGGTACATAACTGAGAAGTTTATGGCTTTATTATATTAGCTTAACAATAGGTGCCTCTGTTCCAGAATAATTACGGTGGAAAAAGCAAATACATTTGATACATTGAATTAGAGAAAAAGCAAACTAATATTAATTATAATTGTATTAATACTTAATGGAAAAAGAAATGCAAATGTCAAGCCTTAAGCTAGAAAATATTGGAGAAGTGAATGTCTTCCAGAATTCAAGAAATGCTTGGCCAAGGCTTTCATCAAGGTGTGATTCTTGAGGCTGTTCTTTGTAGGGCCAGGAGCTGGACATTGGGTGATCCRTGTGGGTCCCTTCCAACTCAGGATGTCCTGTGGTTCTAGGATTCTGTAGGCATGTAGTCAGGTAGACTACTTGGACAGGGTTTGTTGAAGCACCTACTCAGTTTTAGCACTGTCATTCCTGAACTCTAATTTGGTGTTGCCCGTCCTTGGCTAGTAAAGTTCTGGGAGTAACAGTATTAACATTGCTATTTCTAACAGGGTTAAAAGTGTTATTTCGTGTGGCCAAATATGGTTTCACCTCAGTTCAGTGAAGTCAGTTGCTCTGGGTTAAAAAATTCCAGTTCCTACGGCACTGGGATATATACAGGCCTGTGACCTGTGATATTACTATCTCTTAACATAATAAGTTTCACATTGTTTAGACAGCTGAAAGATAAATTGGAAATCACACAGCTATTCCAGTTAATAAAGTTTCAGGTAATTTTTTAGGATGCAGTTCAGTAGAGAAATTATGGATATGAGTGAGACTTCAAGAATTACCCAGCCACCCCACACCATTAAAAAATCTATGTCTAAAACACATAAAAAAGTGATAATCTGAGGTATAAATTGAGTTAGGTGTTAATGAAGTCTGATGTATTTTGCCATTCTGATGCCTTCAAAAGAGCAGTACTTCTAGCTGTATGATTCCTTCTATAAAATGGTGGATGCTTTAGGCAGAAATYATGAGAAAACTCCGGAAGAAATACAAGCACTGAAACCAAAGGGAATACTTTCTTTCAACATAACCATTAGTCAGATCAACAAAAATGTTATCCTTTTCTTTCTTTACTAACATGGTAGCAGATGTTCACACAAAGATGCAATAGAAATATACCTGCAGTATAACAGCCAGGTTGAACAAAAAGAACAATTATTTAATATTATTTTAATGTTTCCCAGTCACCCTTTGATTATCAGAAAATGATGATGACTTTCTGTTTCTTTGTAGCTTATGAAATATTTAAGTCTTCATTTCTTTGGAAGACCTGTACTGAATTTTCAATGTTAAGAATTCATGTCATGGTTGTAAACGTGCATGAGCTATAAAGAGAACTTTTAACTTACAGTAAGCACCATTAGAACACTTAAAGTATCATATTGCTGGTGTTTTTAGTCAACATCATCAAGTGGAAAAATTTAAACAAGGAAAATAAAATGGAACAAGTTAAAAGGAAATTAACAGGTGACTGTGTTTAGCAGTCTCTGCAAGTACTGCTGGGTATTTTCAGTGGCAAGAACATGACCAATCCAGTAGTTTACTCAGTTGTACTGAAAAAGTCTTCATTTGTTACAGAACGGTGAGTCTATCCTCTCAAGACTGATCCTGCTTCTTATGCTTTGGTGTTGGATATGAACCTCTGCATTCTTATATTTTTTCATATTTCCCTGTTTTCCTTAGCCATTGAGTTATAATGGCACAAATACATTAACAAAAAAATTATAGTAAGAAAATATGTATTCTTTGTACAGACTGTATGTTGCAGTTGTTATAGGCTCTGTAACTTAATTACTCTAATTTTTATGATCCCTTAGGCATCAGCCTCCTGTTTTTTGCCATTTTCCCCGTAGATAATCCAGCTGGTGTGTGTAAGTAGAATGCATCAGCAATAAAAATTGAGAAAGGAAATTACAGTATTTATGTTAAGTATGGGTATAGTAAACCTGTCTTCCACCTTCCTTCCATTTCAGACTTTWAATTCCCTCTTTCTTCTAGTACATTCAACAAAATACTCTATCCTGCTTGTAATTTCTGACTTCTGGCAAACTCATCCCTCAAACTCTCTCTGTCACAACTCTGTCAGGTGACAGAGTGCAAAATTTGAGGAGACTTTTTTTCTCTCCATGATAATTTTTTACCATGCCTACATAAAACACAAGGACAATAACTTCTGCAGTTTAATAGGAAAATTTGTAACAAACAGGAGGTAGTTTGACCATACACAATACAACATCTTCCACTAGTGCAGTAAAATTTAACACCCAGTATCCAAAGACGTAAGGCATATAATAATAAGCAATTGCAAAAGAATATACATTTTAGAAAGTACACTAAATGTCTGTGCTTAAAATTGTATTTCTGCACAGGTTACTCTCTTTGCAATAATTTTTTTCCTTTAAAATCTGACGCCTTTCACAGACATAGCACCTTAACTGTGTGCTAGACTAGGACACTAACACTTTCTGTTAATGAATTGYATTGAATGCTCAGGACAAGAAGAGAACATTGTCCATATAATTGGGCATTTAATCTTGGAAAAGCTTCATTAAGGCACATAATACTTCTTTTGAAACCATGTAGTCAGTATATTCTCTGTATGTGAATTAATTTGTGGAGCTCAAATAAGAAATTAAGATTTCACTGGCATCCAATAGAATCAATACTACTTTAAAAAAATTAAATCTTTGTCAAGCCATTTCTTTCTGGTTGTARTAAACCACACAACTGTTAAAATAAAAGTAACTTATCTGAAAATGTCCCTTATAGGAATTCAAATAGCTCCCTGTATCAACCCATGCCAAAGTACTCTAGATTGAGGCTCTTGGGGAAAGAGACTAAAACATCAGGAGAGGGGGAGTGAGGGACAATCTGTGTCTTAAAAGTATTAACACTCCATATGCCTCTTTCATTGCTTTGGAAGGTAAAAAAGCCACTCAGAAAGGCACAGCTGTGACAGCATCCTAGCTGTGTCTGGAGTAAATTTTTCCTCCTTGCAAGCAAGATATTCACACCTCAGCAAAGGGAAAATAAAATATCAACATTAGTAGATGCTACAGAGAAACCTGTGGTGATGGTAGCTCTTAGGTCAAGCTAAATACATACCAAAAAATGTGCAGTAAAATATCCATTTTGGATATCTAAYGCAGGATGCTTGAAAAATTTCTTAGGATTCAAAACAACAAACAAAATTCCCTGTTGTCTATTTGCATTATGTTACAGCCGTAACATACTTATGGATGCATGTTATTTGCAAGAGATACTTTAGTTCTGCTTTTAAAGAAATTGCACAAAAGATTATCAAAAATATTGTGTAGAGCATGAATAAAATRTCTTACTACAAGAAAGTCTKTTYTTTGTAATCTCTGTTGTTTACAAATCTCTACTATTCTCTTAAAAAAAAAGGTCAGAAACATTCCACAATTTTATCTAGTCACAATTTTGTCTGCCTGAAGGTCCTAGTACTGTGCCTGAGTGACCAGAGCATTTTAGCTACTGATAACAAAAAAAAAGTTCAAATTTTTAAATCATTTTAATGAATTAAAAATTTGAAAAAAAAATAACCAGAGTTACAAAATTAATGTTAGCCAAATTCAATGGCATTTCAGTGATTAAGGGAACATAGCCACAACCATAACCACAATGTGTATTTGTTCAAGTCCTAAACTGAAGACACCTGCACTACATTTTTCAGTGAGTACCAAAACATTAAGCCTGTATTTCAGAATATACACCCAGAATAAAATTTTCYTTGAAATATTTACACAATACTAAAAATTTGATTCTATAAGTTATTGAAACAGGAAACAAATGCACCATATTATCCTTATATCCACTTACAATTGACTTCACACATAAATAATTGCAGTGAATAGATTTTAACATGTTTATAAGGCAGTTTTGCACTTACGATTTGGGAACAAGAGAAATAAAAAAAAATCAATTAGAAAAAAACAAAAAAGCAGACAGAAAAAGAAATCCCTCCCCCCAAATTGCAAATAACAAGCATTTTTGTAGAACCAACATGTTCCATGAATAAATCAAAAGCAGCAAAGAAAGGTCCATTTTGTGAACCAATTGCCTGCTCTACATAGGCCAGGCAGATATGGTCACAAGTCCCAGCAGCTCATAATACCCTCAATCTAGACGTAAATGATGGCTGATGTTGGAACTATAGCAATCAAGCTAGACTTTCACATATGTGCAGTACTTATCAGTGCCATTTAAAAAATTCAGTGTCTGTGCCAATCCATGCTTGAATGTCGGCAGTCATTAGTAGGGCTAATGCTTAGGTATAAAGGCACCAGTGGATAACTGTGGACCCCTTCAGCTGAAGCAAAGCTGGGTTCYCATTCTGCATTTTAAAGACTTTTACTTGGTGAAAGGGAAAGTTTCCTCCACACTTTTCAACTATTATCTATTAGAAGCTTAAAGGGTAAGTATTTTGTTCCTTTCCCATTCTTTCCCCTTCATTCTCAGTCTGCTACGCTGTTACTGGCAAACATAAAATAGGCTGAAAAAGAAATTTTTTATTTAATAAGAATGAAGAGTTGAGGAGAAGCTATGATGACAACAAAGTACTCAAGCAACAAGCTTTTCAGAAAGCCAATTACTATGATGGATAACCCTGATATTTAATTATAAAAGAAAACATAAATACTGCTTTCATTTTTTACTTTCATTTTTAATCCCCAAGTTATGTCAATATAATAGATAGATCTATTAATTATCACTTAAACAAAATTAGCTAAGCTAGAGCAGACCAGCATTTTKTCAAGGGATTGGCCTGAATCACATTAGACTGAAGATGTGGGTTTCTGTTCTGTATTTAAGATTATTGCTCATAATCAGCCTGCCCTGCTGGACTGCAATTCAGATTTTTTTGTATACCCTCAAGAAAAGATTTATGTTTTCCAAGGGTCACTGCTGTTGTTGTTAAGTCACGGCAGACAAGAACAAGGTTGCGCACTCTGTCAAACAGACATGCTGATTTGTGTTGACATCACTCTGTAGTTATAAAATACATACATACCAGCAAATTCTACTGTTATGAAAACAAAAAGGCCAACCATAACAGCACTAAACTGGATATAGAAAATTCAAAGTTGCACAGTGCTTGTACAAAGCTGTTTGTAGAAGTTAACTTTAGTTGATTGTCCTGCAAATTGTTGCATTATCAAATAAGACCAAGCAAATTCATCTCCAGGATAAGAAAAAAGGCTAGTAGTATATGTCAATATATTTTAAATATTTGCTTGTAAATTAAAGGAACAGGTTTCATAATCAGATCTGTAGAAACAAAAAGAGTGAGAGATGTCTCCCTGTACTATGCACCAAACTCCACTTACTTTTTCTCTACTCTTTATGTGTCAATGTAGTGCTACTGAAACACAGAAACCTCTGACCCCAGAGGTTCAGGTAAAGACAACCAGCACATGATTCAGCAGTTTTGATGGAATATACTCAACACAAAACTGAACTAATGACTTTATATTATAAATCTCCTTAAACATATTGTCTTCAATATCACTTCTTAAGAAAAATTCTCTCAGTAGTGCTGCACAGATTCATTCCTTATGAATGAAGTATGAAATGAAGCTTAAATGAGCCCCAGCTATTCCTTGCCCAGGAATAACATGAAAATAGTAATCTTCCTCTGGATGAAAAAGTGAACTCAGCACTTGAAGAACCCAGAAGTGTGCAAACATTAATTCTCATCATTGTCTTTTATTTCAGTTATTATTTTTTGAGACAGCCAAGATACAATATCAAGATATMTTTCGTTACATTAATTTATGAATGTTCCCATATCTTCCTGTCAGTTTCTAGTACTGTTTCACAGGCCTTTGAAACTAAATTTATTTCACAAGAAGATAATTAACTCATGGAAATTCTCTTGAATTTGATTTGAGAGTTTTTAATGAGAAAATATACTTCACAGATATCATGTCTTTACTTAGTTGCTTAAAGATGACTTTTAAAATAAGAATGGAAAGCAGTTTCAGGTAGCAGTGAAGAGTCAGCATGTTGCAATAATAGGAGAGTGTTTTTTAAAATCTATCTCCTCCTTTACTCCATGTTTAGGATTTTTGTTCTACCTCTTTCCTCCTTCACCCCTCCCTCCTGCCTCTCCTGACCTACTTCCTTTCTAATTTCCTGCTTATTTTCTGATTTGTTACTGAAGGTTGAAATAGATTTATATTACCTAGACAAGAACATTTCTCTGGGCCTGAAATGTAAGCACTGCTAAAGAGATTTGAAGCACGAAGAAAGAGAAAAAAGCATCTTCTAGATCATTGTATCAGTCAGAAATCAATAGATACACATACATTTTGACAATTTTTTGAATCCACTTGTACATTTGAAATCTGTGCTGATTTGCAGCATTTACAGAGATCCAGCCTAATTACTGTAGAAAGGAATTGATATATCTGGTAATGATACAATAAATTACACTTGAATTTTTCAGGGATGTGAAACATGACTTTAATGATTTTGGACATACTTATAGTCTCAGATAAAAGAAAAGAAGTGGCCAAGGAGTGAATACACAAAGCTATATGGAAAAAAATTCCTCTTTTTTATGTGCCAGTATTCTTGTCTGTTTAGACTTTGGCTTTCCAGAACCATAAGCGAAGGTAGCTGAAAAGGTTGTGCTGACATCCATTAATTCTGGAAAGAATTCCAGCGTAATTTTTCTCCTTTCTGCAAACCAGTGAGGAATTTAGCAAGTATTAGGAAGTAATGCAAATCAAAAATTGTTATTCAATCAAAATTGAATAACAAATGGATATCATCATTCATTACTTCATTACTTTAATGGGAGATGTAGAGAGATTCCTCTTTTTTTATATTTGCATTTTTTGTTTAAATTTTCTAACTGGTTTAAAAAAGGTAAACACTGATAACTGTAATTCTTACGTAATTCTTCGATACACTTCTGCATGTTTTATACAGGGAATACAAAAAATAAATTWAAAAAATAATCAGAGAATTTCTGKTTKTTTATGGTACCCAAGCACTAGAGGTGCTACTTCTTTGCATTTAAAAAAATAAATTTAAAAAAAAGGTTGAAAAGGAACGTAGTGAAAAAAAGGGTTCTACTGTACATGTATGTACAAAAATGCCACAGTGCATTCACAGAAAATACATGGAAAAAAACATCTGAATCAGCCTTTTACAGACAGATATTTGAAACCCTGGTGTCAGAAAGTCTGTCAAGCCTGAAAAGAGAGCAAGTGTATCAGCTGTACCCTATTTGAAAAAATGCATAAATAGACACTAATATCTGGTAACAAGCTCAGAAGCCAACCTTAAGATAATCATATACTAGTTAATACCATCTCATATAATCAAAACATAATCACTAATTTCACCTGCTTTATGTCTATGACAGTAAGTAGAATTAAAAGAAAAAAACACATCTATGAAAAGATCAGGAAATGCTGTAAATTTTGCATCACCAAGACTAGATACTCTTTGCAAGAGTGAGCCACAGAAAAGCAGCAATGCAAAAAAACCCCCAACAAAACAAGATGTGTTTAACACAATATAGTGACAGTTTATGCATTCACTGAGAGAAAACAATATTCCAATCTTTCAAAAYGTTACTCGATCATGATGTTCAAAAAGAGAGGGTTTGTAACAAGCTTAAAATGGAAGAAGAGTTTTTTTATCACTTTACTGTGCTGAATAAGTGATTGCACAGGAGGAAACCACAAGARGAGGTAACAGTGTGAGAAATGATGAATGCTAAGGTGTTTTGTCATTAGAATAAAAACTTTTATAGAAAGAAATTCTGGTCAGGTCTGTCTCTGAGACTTAGACTTTTTCTTTTTTTAATAGTCACTTTTTTGTTTGTTTGTCTGGTTTTAGGGGGGAGTTATGTGTGTGTGCGCGTGTGTTTGCGTGTTAGTTGTTTTTTAGGAGTTTTTTATTAACTGTAGCTTCACATTGCAAGTCATGGAAAGACTCCACGGCTTCAAACAGATAAGTGAGCCATGAATGTTTGAAGTTACAKTGCCCATTTTTACAAGAAGACAAAAGGCCCTAGAATTTCTAAGTACAGGGAATTCAAAAATCAGTAGCATAATCAAAAGACGGTGGGAAAAATATAGAAATACTCAATCTAATTAGAATCACAAAACTAGTTTTCTATTCCACTATAAGTGTTCAGGTGCAACAGGAAAAAAAAGTTTTTAAAATATGTCAGAATATTGTATTGTTTTTTTAAACTTCACTTATCAGTTTATTTTTAAAGAGGATGATGATATTTCATTGTAAGAGAATAGAAACATTATGATATTAATAACAACATAAATCAGTATTCTACCCCTTCAGTCTAGCAATTTAAATAAGGTTATAACTAAGAAAGTTATAGCACCCTGAAGGAGTGCTAACACTTTCCCCTCCTTTAGGAAGGTTAACACTGCAACTATATGTCAGTCTGACAATTCCTATGAAGCCTGTGTAGATAGGCAGAGGAAAGAAGGATGACAGAACCTTGTCTCTGGATTTAACTGGTGACTTCTTCACAGCATAAGAATATTTAAAAGTTAAGCTAGAAGCAGTGAAAACAAGTTTGCCATATAAATGTGATACTATCCACTGGGATAAGAAATGCAAACACTGTAATTAATTTACCTAGCGTTTTTTCAGCATATCATTGTAAAGGCCAATGTGCTGGTTTCAGCTGGAGTAGAGTTAATTTCTTTCACAATGGCTGGTATAGGGCTGTGTTTTGGATTTGTGCTGAACACAGGGTTGATAATAAATACAGAGATATGTCGTTATTGCTAAGCTGGGCTTACACARAACCAAGGCCTGTTTTGCTATTTGTAATTCCAGGCTGGTAGGGGGTTTGGGAATGCCTGGGAGGCTGGGAGGAGACACAGCTGGACAGGTGACTCCAGCTGACCAAGGGGATATTCCAGACCATCTGACATCATGGTCAGTACATAAAGTGGTGACTTAATTCCTTCTTTTGCATTGCTTTGTATACAACCTGCTTTCCCTATCAAACTGTCTTTATCTCAGCCCACACTTTTTCTGGCTATTAYCCTTCCAATTTTCTCCCTGATCCCACTGATGGGGGAGTGACCAAGGGTCTGTGCAAAGCTTGGCTGGTGGCGGGATTAAACCATAAYATCTAGCTTTACAGAAATTGCTAGCATGGGAACTGTCTGGTACTTAAGAGTATTTCAGCATTTGGCAGACAGGCTCTCATGTTATTGTAAGGTGAAATAACACTTGGGTAAATTGAAGACCTCATCAGTGTGTGAGCATGACAGACATAACCAAACCAGTGTTCACCAATATTGCTTCAGAGCATGAAAAATATGGGTAGTTATTCCTGCACGAGAAACATCTCTATTTGCTCCTTGTAGCAGTGATATACTGGTTTTCTATTATGGTTTAAATTCCCATGGTAAGTTTATTGCTGTTCTTTCTAATACAATTTCCCTGCTGCAACAATTACATAGGTCAGATGTTTCGAAAGAAGATGAGTGTAAGTTACTGACTGCAATTAGAAATAATCAGCCCCCACAGAAAGTTAKTTTCTATGCCAGTGAAAGATGGCTTTAGTCCCAGACACAAAGCATATGCAAAAAGATAAGACAAAAGAGCAGACAAACTCATACAGAATATCAGAATWAATATTTCCTACCAGAATGCTCACATTACCTGAGGGCTCAGCTCACTTTAAGCCAAGACAGATGTTTTTCCTTGAACTCTCACAGTGCATTCCCATGTTGTTGTGTTTGCCAGCAACAGTATTCATGCATCCAAACAAAGAGACAGATTTGAGGATTAATATGACTGAAAGGTCTTGGGTTTTTTCTTTCATCAGCTTAGTTTAGGACCAAATCAATTTCCTATCAAGCTCACCCAGCAGCTGCATAAGCTCCTTCTAATGGCAACATACARTTATGCCAGCATAAAGCAACTGCAGAGCCTCTGAGGCCTAATCCCTCTTTATAAATGAGGAAAAGCAGTACCAGTGAAGAGCTGACATCTCTCCGTTGGCTATGATAATGGAAAAAAGCCCAAGCTCCTAAAATGGATGCCAGCTTATGGACTGCATGAATGAGTCTCTCTCACTGTATAAACATCTCTCCCTCTTTTTTGGACTCCAAGTGGTTTACTTTAAAAGAGATGAGCACTGATCACACCACTATTCCATTGAAAAGTGCATTCCTACCTATCAAAGAAAAATAAATGCCTTCCACTTTACCTGTGTGGGATCTTATTTTAAAATTATAATAGTGAACAATACAAAGTTTAGAGCTCTTCATTACCCTGTTTTGAGTCTAAAAATATGTCCTCAACAATGAAATTTTAATTGTTGCATAAGGATAACTTTAAAAGATGCCTGTTTCTTCTCGCTTAACAAATTCTGTCAAAAAACCCCTGGCATAGATTTYCCCAGTTTATCTTGTATTTAGAAGGCTAAGTGAAGCAGATTTTTTTTTTTTTTCCTCTGAAAAAATATGTATCCATTTCTTGGGCTGCTTTAAAGAATTTTTGGATTATTTTATCAGCCTTTCTTTACTTTATAAACAAAGATCATTTGCCCAATTTTGCTTCCTTCTTTGGCCTACAATTTTTTCAAAAGACTAGACCTTCTAGAGCTGAGTTTGTGTAYATAGAACATTTTGGCGCTTTTTCAGAATTTCCAAATCTTTTAGCATTTGTGCCAAACTTCTCTCATATAAAGGATGCATTGTTCTGTACTTGTGAAAAACAGGAAAGACAAGTAACACTACATTCTTACATATAAAGTTTTTATCCACTAGTATTAGACCCTTTAATTAGTCTATCACAGGACTACCTTGACCTAGGTTAACAGTTTTCTACTAATGAGATCCTGTAGATCTTACCCCAGACTGGTCTAAGTAATATACAAACGTGTGCACAGAAAAAAATCCATTTCAACTTGACATGAAAAACCTCTGAAAAAAAAGAAATAAGCAATAGTTTAAATATGTGAGCAAGTATTTTTTATTTGGAGCATCATTATGACTAGGACAAAACTACTGTTAGCCTATACCCTGACTGCAAAAAGTAATTTAATCAGTCAACCCTTATTTTAAAATTATTATTAAATACTGAGATATTTTCAAGTGTGGAAACTCACAAGTACAATAAAGCTTGTAACTTTTTAAAAAATACTTTTTATGTAAGGTTAAAGAATAGAGCAGAAAACAGAAGTTAAATTTGGAAGAGAGGTAAACTTTTTTCTTTGCAACCCTCACAGTAATTTCTCCTTTTTGTCAGGATCTAAGTAGAACCTACAAGTAGGACTCCTAGGGAAAAAAAAGAAAAAAAAAAAAAAAAAAAAAAAAGAAAAAGAGAGAGAGAGAAAATAAATAAGGAAAGCAACACATAAAATACAGGTACATTGGTTTTTAAATAGCTACCAAAATTAATAGTCAGTGACACTATCTCACACCATGTCATACGTTCAGCTTCTACACCTAGGAAGATCCTTCTTTCTGGAAGGAAATGGAATAACTGCTTACCCAGGACATGGAGAAGGCTGTTACTCATTTTTGTGCATTAGGTTTCACCAGCAAATGTCCAGCCACACCACCCAAGTCACAGAAGACAAGGAGAGGGACTGAGAGMGTGAAGAACCTCCTCCTTTGGAAATCAGACTCAGGACCATCTAAGGAACCTGAAATTCATGGAAGCCAATAAGATGTATCCACAGGTCCTAATGGTAATTCATTATTACTGAGCAGTTTTGGCAGTCTGGTGAAGATTCCATGATCTGGAATAGGAGAAACAAAACCTTCACAGTTAAAAAGAAAGCCCTGGGAAACTAAAGGTTGGTCAGTCTCTCCTTGGTGCCTGGCAAGAGCACAGAATAATTTAGATTTCAAAAAGCTTGAAAATGATGGAGTCCCACTGTTTAACCAACATCACTCTCTTCACAACTAAACCATATCCTCAAGTATCATATCCACATCCATTCTGAACACTTCCAGGGTTGATGATTCCACCACTTYCCTAGGTAGTCTGTTCCAGTGCCTGATCATCTTTACAGCAAAAAGATTTTTCCTAMTATCTAACAACCTGAGGCCATTTCCTCTCTTCCTGTCACCTCCTAGTTGGGAGAACGACCCCCACCTCATAACTGCATCCTTTCAGCTATTGTAGATATTGATGAAGTCCCCCTGAGCCTCTTCTTCTGGTTAAACCCCAAATCTCCCAGCTGCTCTTCATGAGACTTTTGATCATGGAGCAGATCTTCCTGAAAACTATACTGAGATACATGGAAATAATTAAGGTAGTGATTGGTGACAGCCAAAACAGTGTCACTAATGGCAAATCCTTTAGGTTGGAAAACCCCTGTATGATCACCATGTCCAACTGCTAACCTAATAGTGCCAAGTCCACTTCTAAACCATGTTGCTAAATGCCATATCCACACATCTTTTAAATACCTCCAGGAATGATGRCTCGTAGCCTGTTCCAATGCTTTAAAATACTTTCYATGAATAGATTTCTCCTAATATGTTTGTCATGCTTGAAAAACACCATGTCTTTCTTTGACAGGGTCACAGAGAAATTGTTGTCATGTACCTGGACTTGTAGAAAGCATTTGATGCTGCCCCGTGCACAAAGCCCTTGTCTCTAAATTGGGGAGTCATGGATTTGACTGGTGGATGACTCAGAGCAGAAGAATTTATCTGTACAGCCACATCCAAAAAGTTTTGCTTCAATATCCAAGTGGAGGCCACTGACAAATTACGCTTCTGGGGGTCATTATTGGGACTAGCTCTGCTCAATACCTTTGTCAGAGACATGGCCTGTTGGACAGAACCCACCACCAATAAATTTGTAGATAACACCAAGCTGCATGGTGCAGTCAAAAATCTTGAAGGAAGCAATTCCAATGAGAGGTGGCCCTATGTGAATCTCACAAACTTCGACAAGAGATCCTACACCTGGGTAAGGCAATCTCAAGCCCAAATCTCCATTCAGGAGAATGGATTGAAAAATGGATCCCTGAAAAGGACTTAGCAATATTGGTGGTTGAGAAGCTTAATCAAGTGCTCCCACAACCCAGAAAGCCAAATGCATCCTGGTCTGCATCAACAGAAATGTGACCTGAGGGTTGAGGGTGGTCACTCTCCTTATCTGCTCTGCTCTCTTGAGACCCCACTTTTGGTAACACACCCAGCCCTGGGGCTCCCTGCATAAGAAGGACTTGAACCTACTGAAGCAAGTCCAGAGAAGGCCTCAGAGATATCTGGAGGCCTGGAGMACCTCCCCATAATTTTCCCCTATGAAAACAGGTTGAGAGAGATGGAAACGTGAAGCACATCTCAAATTAAAACAGGCAGACAGAGATGGGGTTGTTGGAGATGAGAAGGCTTCAGAGAGACCTTTGAGCAGCTCTCCAGTCCCCAAAGGGGACAGTAAGAAAGCTGAAGAGTGACTTTTACAAGGGGATGTAGCAATGGAATGAGGGAATAGCTCCGAACTGAAATAGAATACGTTTAAATTAAATATAAGACAAATTTTTGACTGTGGGGGCGGTGGGACATCGGGGCAGGTTACCCAGAGAGCTTGTGGATGGCTCATCACTGCAAGTGTTCAAGACCASGCRGGATGTCAATCTGAGTAATCTGGTCTCGGACCATCGCAGGTGAGTTGGAACCAGATGATCTTTTAAGGTTCCTTCCAACCCCAAACATTCTATGATTCACCCAGTTTAAGACACTATGGAGTGGAAAAAGTTTAACTGACTCTTAGCTGATTACTAAGTGCCTTATGAGAACTTTGAGAAACATGCAGAAAGTGAATAGTTTCTGATTCAGTGCAGAAAGGCTCACTTTAGCTGTTTTCAGAAACAGTACAAGAAAAAACAGACAGCACTTGAAGAAATGGAAAGAAAAAATTCAGTGTTGCTATCTGAAGCTCTTGGAGGCATGCATATTCCCTTATACAGTGTGTTGTCCCTCAAAATCACACATTACATACTTGTGAAAGTAACTGACATAGTTCATGATTCACAGATGCCTATTTCCATTGATGCCTTCAGTTGAATAACAACTTGTTCCACAGATAGTCCTACTGCAGAAAGTCAGATTACTCATTTAGTGCGAAAAAGGGCATTGGAATATCTCACTTATTAGCTGCAAAAATTCCACATTATTTTACTTTATATTGATTTCATTTAGTAATCCTCTGCACAAAATTAAAAGGTAAGCAGAAAATCTCTATTTCTTTTGACTGCATCATAAGTATTGCAGTTTAAGGTCTGTATTTGGGTATGATTTGTTACACAGAGGTGTAACAGTATTCTGYAGACAGTCTCTACAGAATAAAAACAGTACTAACAAAAATCCATTCTATTAGAAAAATCCCTGAAAGATGAAGATTTGAACTTATTCCTAAAAAAATATGAAATTCAGCTTAAATATTTACCTCAATTCATAAGGCATTTATATTTTGAAACAATTTTGTGGAATACATAGCATCATGCCATCATTGTTCAGAAGTTTTCCTACTAAGGGTCACATAGAAGAAAGCAACAGTATGATTGGGCAAGAGTCATTCTTCACACAACTAAAGCAACCTGAATGCAATAATTTTCAGATGTATATGAAAACCATTATACAACTATGACAGATTGTAAAACTACCTGCAAATAGACCAAGCAGCTTCTCTATAAAGATGATCTTTCAGGAAATACATATTCATACATAGATAATTTGAAGTAATAACGATTATTAATAAATTCTGCTTTCTAAAAAATTCATTAATTTACATGAAAGCCTTAAGGTATGTAGAGGCTTTCCTAGTATTTTCTCCTGAAAGGAACTGGTTTGCATCTGCATTAAAATAAAAAAAAGTTACTGTATTTTGAAAGATTATCAAATCAAATAAAATTTTTTTAAAGTTTTAAATGTTTTTAAACACATGCACAGTCTTTAAATTTTCTTCACAACATAATGATTTTTAGCATCCCTTGTATTTCAGTGTTAGACTGCAGTTAGATTGCAGTTTTAGACTGACTTTTTTTCAAATCATGTCTATCACTGAAGTAACACCAATGAATAAATAATGGTTATTTCTCATCGAGAAAAACAAGATATTTCAAGTAAAATAAAAAAGGAGTCAAAACTGTTTTCGTCATACATGCAAATAGCAGTAGGAGTTCCACATAATTTATATCAAGACCACTTGTAAAGTAGACAAAGTAGGCATGGTGCTGTTTCATACCAGAAAGTGTATCAGGAATTTGATACATTTTGGGCATCACCCTGACAATGTGAACCAGTAYCCTAGGGATGAATGCAYTCTTTTTAAACAYAGCTTTAGAAGTTCCATCACTAACAATAGTTTGATACACAACCACTTATAAAGTACATATGGCATCAAAAAGATTACAGTAGCTCTGTGAAAGGAAAATGTGTACACAATTAAGAGGAAAGTACTGTCTTCAGAGTTACATATTGCAACAATATAGTTTGAAGTGCTAAATATTTCACTTACAACTCCTTGGAACCATATTCACTCTAAACCCCAACTTTTTAATATTCTGTTTGGCCTCCAAGTTTAATTTGCTCTCTTCTACAAATCTACCTTTTCCTGTCCCCATTAAAAACACTGTCGTTCAACAGTCATCTACATTTCATTTTTCTATTTGTGAAAACTGATTCTGGAAGTTTAACAAGTATTTATTCATAGACACTAAGCTCAAAGTTTTGTGATAGATGGTTTATAATCAGAATAGTAGCCATTATTCTGATGACTATAAAAACAAATTGAGAGATGTCAGTGGAGCTAATGCACCCTTGCATAGATTTTTCAACCCTTTTTTTAAAAAGAAAAAAAATGAACAGCACCCTTTTCTAGTAAAATACACTAGATACCTATGTAACATATTAATCACTTACTTTTAAAAGAGAAAACACCTTTATTTTCTCTACACTCTAGTAGAGCTGACAACACAGCTTTTCTTTTGTATATTTTAATGTGCCAGTGTGATGACTGTTGAGAGAACAGAGCCTGTGGTAGATAATGAGATTTATCAAGGAAGAAATTAAAGAAATTAAAAGAAATTTAAAACTCAGTAAATACACATGAAGTTGATGCAAACTGCTGTAAAGGTAAAAATCAAGCTACCTGAAAAAAAAAACACCCTGGAAGTAAATAGCCTTTTTCTGTAATTACTGCCATAGAAGAATCACTTCAGTACTTGAAAATTTATTTTGTCTACAATCTCTTTTCATGCACCTCCTTACTGTAGACTGTCAGAGTAGGAGTAGGTAATACTTGTACCTCCAAAGACCACAGAATSAACAGTTTAATTATTTAGATATATTGCATGGTTGCTTAAAATTGCATATTGTACACAAGAAATGGTATGAAGCTTCTTCTATTCCATAGATGAAGGGCATAAATATACATTAAAATAATGACAAAAATAACAGCAAAAACTAACACAGGAGGCCAAAAGGAAACACAGATACCTCCAATAAATTACTTTGACAGCAAGAATCAGACACATAAAATTGTATATCAAATTTTAAAATATTTYACAAAGCATATCCTGTTCCATTACAAGAGGACAGAAATTTCAAATGTCACATAGAGCCCTAAACCCCTATTTTTTTGTGTGTTTCTGTAAATTTAATGAAATTACAGTCCTATAAAATCATTAAGGACCTGCGTATTTGTACACTCACAGAATCTCCAAACGCATGGCCTTGCCGGTAGTTTCTTGTACATTTTATATTTCGTATACTGACTTATGTGGCACAAGTCGGATTTTCTGATTACAGAGAATATGACAGGTAAAAAGCAATCAGTTATTCTTTTAAAAGTCARTAGGATTTTTGGAGATTATCTACTCAATAAAATTTTCTTGTAAGCGTTTAGCTAAATAATGTGCACATTCTTTTAAAATATTGGTGGGTTTTTTTAAATCATACCAAAGAAGGACTAAAATGAACCACTTTTTACTGGTTTAAAGTTGAAATTAATTAATTAATWTTTTTATCATCCTCTGTTAAATTCAAGCTGTCAAGATAAATGTAGGCCCCAATAGCCTTTAAATCAAAGATAAAATGCATATTCTCTTTCTACATGCTTAAGGATTCACTGCTTGTTTAGAAAAAAAGGTGGGACGAAGAAAAATTTCTGAAGTACTTCTGTGTGCAAGTCCATTCTATATGTTGCTTTCAGATAAATATTATTTGTCAGAATTTTGTTCTCCAAGTTTATCTTGGGGTTTTTTTCCATTTAATAGCAATATTACCTTTATATTCTTGTTGCCTTTATGGAATCTACTGCTGGGATTGTTCTTGTAATAAACTTCTGACTAATCAAAGCCACAGAAAAATTTAAGGGGAGATGGAGTTCCTTGGAAATGTAAATTCTTTTCCTGCAGCTGAAACAAAAAATGTTGGATCAGCTGGCAATTACAGCTCAATTAAGTTACTGGGGTAGAAACTGAACAGAAACTTAACAGAAGAGTTTTTAAAACCTTAGGAAGAATATTARCAAAAGGAGAAGAGCATAACCCCAGCTTTATCGTGTATCAATAAGCTAAAGACAACATCATGTAACATGGGGACACTCCTCAACTCTTTCAAAAAGTCATGAGTACAAGTCCCAGGGAATAAAGAAAAGAAAGAAGCATTTTATTCTGAAGATGGCCTGTCTAATCGTCACAAAAAATGGGAGTGAAGTTATCAGTGAGAAAATTAACTCTCTAACTGAAAGTAGGCAACAAGTCATGGGTTAATACTAACTGGAAAGGGTGGTGAACCCAGAAGAGATCATATTTTCTCATAGAAAAAATGCTTGACACCAGACAAATAATTTGTTCCCTCTCCAAGGATCCTTCTTTATTATTATATAGAATTACTTTCRGAGTGATTCAGAGGTTGACGCACAATGAATCCTCAGCCTTGAGAACAAAGACTCGCAACAACCTTCCATTCAAGACAAAAAAAGACTYCAAAACACTTCATGTTTTTAACAGAAATGAGTGTGCAGTGGTTTGGAAATTACCACTCAGTAAAATATCTGACTTCTCACAAGATAAGATCATGATTTTGCTAAAAATATGGAACATTCAAAGTTATTGTCTTATGCAACTTTGTATAGGAATATTTAACTGCAGGTTATTTATCACACTGTAAGAGCTGTAGATCCTTTTATCAGACCAAAGATTTCTCTCATTTTAGGTGTTTGAAGAAGAAGGTTACTAAAAGAAACCCCCAAAAGCTGGCTGTTAGAGTTTTTCTTTAGGGACAGAGAGAAAGGGAAAGTGATCATTAATGAAATCCATTTTGCTACTTTACTGATGAATTAGGATTTCTTATAAAATATTTAATTTTTTACCTATAATGAAAAATTCCTTGCCTCTGTGATTGAACTGCATGAGCAGTTAGCAAAGCATGCATTCACCATCTCCTTTCTTTGCTGACTAGGGTCAGTACTAGAGGTTGTAATCTGTTGGCTAATACTGAAGTTTATTTCCTGTTGCAGAGACAAGTTGCAGACAAGGCCATCTTAAGTATATACTCCACTGCTCACATTGTAGTGTAGGGCTAAGAAAACACTTCTCAAAACAGCTCATGGTCTTAATAATAGTATATCAACTGAAGCACTGAAGGTGAAAACTCATACCAGAAACATTAACTATTAATTCATAGAAAATCCCATTTGTTAAATTTTCTGACCATACTACTTTGGTTTTGTTATTTTTGTCTCCCATTACAACAGAATATACACAGTGGGGAGCAGACCTTTCTTGGCAAGGCAAACCAAATAACATACTCCCTTAACACTTCCCAGACTTTCCCCATTTCCATAACACTGTCTCTTTGTTCATTACCTTTTTATTTTCTCTCCACTACAGGACAAGGACATAAATTTCAGGTTCTTCAAGAGTGCATTTATCTAAAACGTTAATGAGGGAGGAAAATGAATTTTTGCCTCCATTACAGTACTTTACAGCTCTTACCTGTGTTGAGAATTTCACTGGTATTCCTGTGAGCAGTTATGCACAGAAATCACTCAGACACTGCACTGTGATTGTAGTTACGTGTTAGAAACTTAAAAATGTTTAAAAATCAATTAAGAATGCAGATTCACAAATTAAAATAATGATTTAATATATGTAATTGTGAACAATATAATAGTGATAACATATATGGTTATAACATAAACTAATATACATAATTTAATAAAAATACTTTAGCAGAATAGTTGAAGGAGGACACTTAATATTTCACCTGAATGTCACAGTTTGGGGGTTTGGGGTTGTTTTTCTGGCTTCTGGKGTGAGTGTGTGTGCATGTGTGTGTGTGGTTTGTTGGTTGGTTGGTAGGTTGGTTGGTTGCATTTTAGGTCCAGAATCCAATCAAAATCAGCTACCTCTATTCTAGGAGATCTATGATTTTTCAGGTTGTTCTGTGCAATTTTTATAGGGCAGAAATGATTAATGATAAAAAAAGCATTAKGAACATCTGAGCAAGGATGGCAATGACAAAGTGTGGTATCATTCCGCTCTCAAATAACAAGAAATCTGTAACGTTTTCAAAGCTGTCTTTGACAACAGACACACAACAAAAAAATGACTGTCTAGTACACTGAAACCCCAAGCAGGTAATGAAATGTCTTTTCAAGAGCTTTAGATAACCACTAAGACCCTGTGCAGGAAAAAAAAAAAAATCACAATGTGCAAGTTTTATACTGGGATTTTAGTTTAAGCATTACATTATTTTAAGAACTGCAAAATTGTCACACTCTTATCTTTACAATTAGATTTGTGTTCAGCCAAGAGCCTCTGCAGCAAGCAAAGAGAATCAAAACAAATAAGAAAATGTTTGTTACAGTATTAATACAATACAGAATTATTGTAAGCAGTAGAGATCTCCAGCAAATTATGTTTCTCTCTGAGGGACCTTGGAATGTTTAGCCTGGTTGAAAGGGGGTGATGGGAGCAGAGGAAATGGCATCGAAATTTACCAGAGGAGGTTTAGTTTAGATAACAGGAAAAAATTCTGCACCCCAAGGGTAGTCAGGCACTGGAACAGGATGCTCAGAGAAATGGTGGTGTCACTATCCCTGGAAATGTTAAAAAAACCTGTGGATGTGGCTTCTGGGAACACATTTTAGCAGTGAACATGGCAAAGGTAAGTTAGTGGTAGAAGTCAATGCACTTAAGGCTCTTTCCCAATCTTAATGGTTCTACAATTCTATAAAATATCTCTATATTAACACTGCGTTTTAAAATAGGAATGTGATGAGGACATACTTTTTCTCTACTTTTCAGCCAAAATAATCAAAAGTCAACTTTCCTTACTTCCCATATTTCAGAAATGTTAATTTGACAAGTTTTCTAGTGCAAAACACTAAAACATGGCTTATTAAAGAAATTCTGTAAATAGCTATGAGCAGATATAATAATTTACTGTGTGCTTAACTAAATATGACTAATTTTTTCTAATGATATCTTAATTTCCCTTGCTTTACATACATTTTGATGTGGCCACCATGTTTTTTTCCTTTTGTGCAAGAACAAACTCATTAAAAGAACACTGTTTTGTAACAAAACAGAATTAAAACTAGAATCAGAACTTCAATAATCACAAAAAAATCTTGAGAAAAGCCATAAGAGTTAAGAGCAGAATTTTATTTAAATKAATAGCTATTTTTGAAGTTGAATTGCCAAAAGAGAAAAGCTATGTGATAACTAACTGAAATTATTTCACTTAAAAGCCACATAAAAGAAACTGAAAATATGAGTGAGGAATGTAGTCTGATATTCTGTAACTATGTAAGGTCTATCTTTTCTAAACATTAACTTAGTGCTCGTTCACACTTCTAAAAGGAAGCATATATTAACAATGTTTTGGGTTTTTTCTTCTTAAATTCAGCATGTTGGTTGGGSTAGAGGGAGTTGAAAATTCTAGAAGTAAACAGCTTTATGAAGAACACACCAAACTCTGCTGTGAACTACAAGTATTGAAATTATCAGAGGTAAATACCACTAATGCACACCATAGCTGAGGAAATTTATTCTTCATTACTCATGCTGTAGCTCGGTTGGGGCAGAAACTTTTCATTCCACTCCACTTTTTATTTCACTCCAACTTTAGCTTAATCACCATTTCAGATGGTGTTTTTGATGCCAACACCACCCTTGCAATTTTCAACCACTTCATCAGAAGATTCAGAACTGGATCCCKAAACACAAAAGCAAATATTCATCAATTTCCAATTATTTAATGAGGAAAATCTCATTGTTATGGCATGAGTTGCAAAAAAATTTCTTCATTGGTTATAGAAAACTAAACTTCAAACTGTAAAACACCAGAAAATCTGTTTCCTTGCAGTKGTCCAATTTTTCTTTTTTTAATTGTGTAATTATTTCTGCATTTATATTAAAAAATTCAACATGTCGCCAAAACTGAGATTAGAGCGTGCACACTATGAAACTTCTTCACAGTATATTACAAGGTAGCTCCTCGGTGAGGAACCTTTTATTGTCTTATTCAAACCTGGTTTTGCTATTATTTTTCTGAAATCATAATTTTTTTAATTATGCTTCRTACAATTGACAAAAAATGCAGCTTATATTTAAGGAGTTCAAGCTGCTACACTGATGGCTACACTGTTATTTTTATTAGCTAAGATATCTTTCAAATCATTAAAGTTATTTAAAATAAGGAACTGGATTCATAATACACATTAGCGCTTTCKCCAGTACTTTCACACATAAGCCAAGACCATTTAAAGATACAACTTAGAATAAAATCTCCATTGGTTTCAGATCCTGGTGAAAATATTTTCCTGGCCAGGTAGCACGTTACTGTGATTTAAAGGCAGGAATACCTGCAAATGGAATAAAGCTCTCAAAAAATAACCTCTAAGAACATTAATTCTCCCCAAAATAATTTTAAAGCATATTTAGAATATCTGGACAGGTAGAGCTGAAGATGCAAATGAAAATGCTTTCAAATGAAACAGCTTATCCCCGTCCCCTCAGCTGGAGCCATCAATTTCACAATGAACAATAATAATGTAATTTCACAAGAAGTAACAATAATGTGAATTTTAAGTTAAAATTACTTTAATGAACTCTTTTTTTAAGAAGACAGAAATGAAATGCAAAAGCCAAGGCTAAAACATATAACACCAAAGAAACTGTAAATAAATCATGAAGGAGGTTGCCTATTTGTAASTATTTGCTTCAGTCCCAAGCCTATCCAGCTTGTCAAAATTGATGTGAGGGTAAATTACTCTCTCACATTTTCCTTTGTGTTTCTTTCTAGTCACAAGAAGTCAAGGTGTCTTCACATACAAAAAGTACACTGCCTCAGAGGTTTTCAAAAAACTATTGYCACTCAGTGTGTAGAAGTTTAGAAGAAAAAATTCTTTAGCGAGAAGAATATTGCCTCTACCATATTCTGTATTATCACTGTATTCACATATCTTACATAGGAAAATAAGCAGGGAAAGAAAAGTTCTCATGATTTCTCCTAATTTAAAGATCTTTAGTCCAACATGTTTCTTTTTTTAGCTGGTTCTTGAGTACAGATTCATTCCAGTCTTGACCTTTTCTGCTTGTTTACTTGTAAATATAATTTAAAAATAATAAATGGGCTGATTAATTTCTAATACTTTTTTACTTGTTGATCCTTATAGCCATAAAAGTCAACATTGGTCCATTATCAGGGTCAGAAGGGAAGGAATGGTGAGAAGGAAAGTTTTTACTAGYATGGATAAATTCATGAAAAGGCAGTAAATGCAGAACAAGTATACAAGGGACAAATGTGGAACATACACAGAAAAAACCCTAAAATCTTCAAATTAATTCAATAAGGAATTTAAAGAAGTTGCATATTTTCAGATAAAGACTCTATATGTTTCACAGAGAAGAAAAATACAAATTTCAGCATCAAATCTTCCTAAACAACTGTAGACTTTGGTGTAATGAAAGCAGAATAAGAGTAGCCAGGGAATAGATTATATCTTTTCATAATTCCAGTGTTGATTTACAAATAATTAATTATTATTTTAAAATTATTTTTTAAAATCTAATTTTTTTCTCCTCAGTTTTAGAAAATATAACAAATACTTCAGTGATCTGCAACTTACATATTTCACTCAGAAAAAAAATTGGAATACCTAAGGTTTTTGAAGACGAGCTGACATATAGCTTGAACCACAAGCACAAYATTGATGACTTCTCAATTTCTTCTTCCATTCTCAAGAAGAAGAGAGAGAGGTAGAGGTTAGAGCTCAGAAGGCCTCCCATCTGCAGTCGTACAACACCTGGACAGCTTTTGTGATAGAATTAGAGTTGTAAATACCTTCACACAGAAAGCAATCCAATGACAGGCACYCCATTCCAACCCCTCCTTGGGGTTATCCAAATCCTGTTTGACCCTTTGAACAAGACTTCTCCACCTTCTTTCTGCCATTGCCATGCTCATCTGRACCCGCATGGATGTTAGTGCAGGAGCTAAACTAGAAGAAAATTAACCCTGTCTAAACTAACCCTGTCTACACCCCTGACTCATTCAATATCAGTTTAGCTACTTTAAACATCCTGGTTGAGCRCCAGCGGCTCCATAAAGAAAGCATTGGGAATGTGCAGCTCTCTCCAGGGCAGACACACGAACCTTCCTTTAGAAGGCACATAAACTTGTACCCTGAGCAAGACTGTTATTCCGGAGGTTGCATCACATGTGGGATCAAAAAAGGAATTGTACAGTCAACCCAAAGCCCACATTTCACTGAAATAAAAGAAGATCCTGAAAATGGCCAGACACCTTAGATTAGGAGGAAGCAAGTTCTATAGCAATTCACCCTTTTTAATAAGTATGATTAATCTTTTGAAGTGTGTTTTTAATTCAGGAATTAAGCACAAGAATACTCTCTCTTCAAATTTTTAGATCAATTTGTAAGCAAACCTGAAATTTATATAGACATCGCTGCATCATCTTATTTCTTGTGTTCAATGCATGCATTCTTCATAAAGAAGGTGTTATTTCAGAGTATGAAGTACACACRAAAAAAAGGAGAAAAAGGTATTAATCACTGCTGGTCTTCCCCGCTTCCCCACTGCTGCAGTAATACTCAAGGTTTAAAGGCACTAGTTGAGGTGCCCTACTGCACCCAAAGACTACAATGAGTCTGCTTCTGAAAGTAGTGGTGTCTGAATGAAAGTAAAAYTATGACATCTTCCACATGACCTAGCTTATAAATTAATTTCAATTTTAAACCTCCCTCATCTTAAGCTAGAACATCTCAAACAAATAAGGTAAAAAATATTAAAAATGAAGCAACAGCAGTTCCCTCATTTTTTGCTTTTATTAAAAATTAACATATAAAAATATATGTAAAACATACTTTTAAATARTGTTAAGTTTTAAGACTGCCCAAGCAAATCTATTTGATGTTCTAATAGGATTAAAGACAGGATATTCATGCTATTTTGATCTTAGCATCCAATAATTTCTTAAACACCTATATCACACAAATTATAATAAAYTAAAATAATTTCTAATAATTTTTACCCTGTATTATCAAGGGCTTCATATCAGAATGAGTTTGTTCATTAATTATAAGGTTGTGAATAAAGTTCAAAATAACATTTAGCTCTGTCTTCTGTATGTAAAAAATTCTGTCAGGGGAGAAAAATTGTGAACCCCAGATGCACACCCACACAAACAAATGYAATGGAGAAATCAATATCATTGCCCATTATGCCTCACATCAATTTCAAGTCACTGCTGATCATGAACATGACAGCAAATATGACAGTGAATGGCAATACTGTGGAAATGATGAGATGTAAAACAGTCTGTTAAGGGAAGGTTTCTCCCAAAAGTGCTAATTTTACATATTGGGTTTTTTTTTTTTAATGAACTGACATCCAAATACACGCACCCTCTTTCCTTCCTGTGTGATTTGCATGGAGTAAAAAAAGAGGAAAAGCACAAGAGAAATGCAGGAGGGGAAGGACAAGTGCACCCTTCCACCATGAAATTTGAAGCGTAACACAGCACAGAGGCAAGTGGTAGAAAAGATTTTACATGGAGATTTGCTGTTTCTCTGGAGTCTGTTCTACTTTTCCTCCTTTAATCCCTCTAAACWATATGTTAACGAAGCCAGGTTCCCTGGCTTTGCAAAATACCATTTAAACTGCATTAAGGAACTCAACATAAAAATCTATAATGTTTTTCTATCCCACCTGTATCTTTACAGTTTTCTGTTTCTTATTAATGCTCTAAACGGATTATATATATCTGTCAAGATAAAAAGAGCATATGACTYGAATTATGTCAAACGTATTTTGACAGAATAACATACATTATACATAGAAATAAGTAATTGGTAAAAACTAATGTAAATAATAAAGATATATCTGTCATCAGAAAAAAAAATTCTATTTTAATTCTTCATCATGAAGGAGGCAGAATTGGAAGGGGGAAAAGCCATTATACAATAAATTACTCAAGATGCTTAGGACCAGAGRGAGGTACAGCAAGAATATATAGAAGCAGATCAGTAGTTCGGCCACTTAACTGGTAACAAGGAAGTTCCGRATTATCTGCTCCCCAAACTATTTCTAAGCTTGTTTGCTCCTGCAATTAGTATAATAAGAGTTTAAATTAGGATATAAACAACCCTGAGAGCAACTGGTAGACAGAATAAACTCTATGTCCTTCCCAAATGTCCCTATTATCAGAGTATCATCTCAAGAGAAACCATACATCTTAAATCACTGGCAATTTCTATTTTATAGCACAATACAGACCCCTGTAGCTTGCTTTCATTCAACCTGAACCTACAGTGTAGTTATTAGGACACTTTAAGAGAAATTATAAGCCCATAACATGGCTTTAACCAGGAGCTATCCAAGGCGATTTATTATACCTGCCACTACATCCTTCCATAATCACACTTAAAATGAGTGACTGAGGCCATACTTCCTGGTTACCTGTGACAACAGGAGTAATGGAGTTGGGGAGGAGATCCATGCTTAGAACTGTAGAGGYGGAAATGTCTTCCAGAAATTCTTAATCAGGGACCTGGTCTAGATGGTCAAAGATGAGTAGATTTACAGTGAAATTATTCTCATCAGTTTAGAGGTCAAAATTCCTGCAGCTATCACTCAGCTCCTTCCAAGCTTGGAAAGGTGAAGGTATTATGACTTTGGAACAAAATACGTAAACCCTAGAATCAGTACTGCTGAGTTTGAAAGTTATCAAGTTCAAACTCTAGGTCGCWTTGATTAGGAATTTTTTGTTGTTCTGAGAAAAATTCTGTATGGAAATAATTCTTATATATCAAAAAATACTTYTCCCTGTAGATGTATATTACATACTCTAGTAGAGTGAGTATGTTCACTACYCTTTACATGAGAAGGTTTATTTTTTTACAGTTCAATGTAAACCCATTTCTTGTATGGCTGTTGCTAATTGCTGTCCTCCTCTTTCACTGAGTGGGTGTTCAAGTGTTSTCCAAAGATCCTTAGAGCTAGAGCCCCTATTCTCCAAAGCCAAAAAATTTCCTTTATATTACAGACAAGACATACACTGCTGCTATGCTAATARTTTCTCTTATCGTATTTCAGAGTATACCGGCATGTTCTCAACTAAATAACATCAAAGCACAATGTTAAATTAACATCCACAGAATGCCTCATGGGAGCTTGACACAGCAGATCTCTTCCAGTTCCTGGGAGATTTTCACTTATTGGAAAAAAAAAAAAGAAAGAGAACTGAAGCCCAGCAGTTTCATATCCAGTGCTTGCCCTCATTTAAAACAGGATAGTTTATTTATCTATTTAATTCCAAGTGGAAGAAAGCAAACCAACTTCTCATCTTCCCAGGTCCTCACTACAATTCCCTCCATTAAAATTTCCTGCTATTTCTCACCTTTGTGGCTCACATTTTGCCTCAATCTTCTTCTCCCTGCTGTGCTCCTCACACTAGACTGTCCCTCTGCAGCACCACCAGCTGCTGCCCCTGAGGCACCAGGCCACAGGCAGCTCATGGCTCTCACCTGTCTGCTGAGGGGGGCAGGCAGAAAAGGAAGGGTCAGGGTGTCTAGTACATTTCACAGATCACTGCCATGGCAGTGATTTCTGCMTTATTGTGATGACACTCCTTTTTTATCATTTTCTCAACACTTACAGTGATGCAGATGTGTAAATACAGTGCAAGTCTTCAGCTGTATGTGAGTCCTAATAGCTCATAGCTACAAGATCATTACTGGGTTTGAAATCTTCTTCTCCTCTATGTTAGTGTAGCAAAACAGTCTGAGCTGTTAAAACAGGAATGATAGAAAGCTGACCTAACATTAGTGGCGTTATAATATTTTTAGGGCATAATCCTAGAATAACAAAGGAAACTGTGGCAAAGAAAGGAGCTCAGACAAAAGTTTTTGATAGCAAAAGGAGGAGAATGCCAATGGTAGCAGCAAGACTTCAGTAGAAATTTGAAAACTGTGAGGGAAACCATAGGAAACATAACAAGTCTTYAACTACTTCGTACTTCAATTTATTTTGTAGTCTGAACACTTGGATTATCACTAATTTATTATCATGAAGTTTAGTCTGAATACATAGCTGATACATGCTGTGATTGTGTCCTGTATCTCTCATTCATTATTCATTAATATTGTTTAGACCAGTATTGTTTCCCTATAGGTGCRATAAATGGTCTAAAGCATGTACATACTTCTTCCTCTAAAGAAGTACTAAAGAAGTACATACTTCTTCCTCTGCTTCATAAACAGTAGCAGTGACCTAAATTGACAGTATTAAGACTAGAATTCACAAAACATTTTCATAATGTAAATAAGTTTTTCTAAATTTGTATCAGCTATAATTGCAAGATTTTTAACTCCACCAATTTTTTTACATGCTGTATGTGGTAAGATGTATACCATTAATACTTCTTTCCAGCTTCTTCTATTTTTCTGTCATTCTAGTCTGAAGAGTGCGGTATTAAATTATAAACCAKATGGCTTTCTTCAGACTCACTGTGGTCTTTTGGTAACTTTTATGCTAATAATAGGTATAATAAGTATCTGAATTCCTAAATATAACAGCAGAACAAGCCACAATAATGGTGCTTATTTTACTTTTTTTTATAACCGTTTTGTTTTATGGGTTTCCCTTTTCAGTTTTAGCCTGGCATTTAGAGATCCCAAACATCCATTGACTGTTCACTTTATAGTACAAAAATGTGTGGTACTACCTTTGATTAGGAGCTTTCAAAGTTCCTTTCATTCTCTTTCAAAGTTACTTTCATCAATTTCAGGGCATCCACAGAGCGAAAGAAAGATTTAGGCACAGCCTGACATGTAGAAAATGAGAAAACAAGAACATTTAATGGAATCATAAAATCATGAAGATTGGAAAGGACCTCTAAGATCATCAAAATTTAATCCAGCAGTGTCAGGTCCACCACTAAACTGTGTTCCTAAGTGCCACATTTATTCACCCTTTGCACACACAACCCTTCCAGGGATGCTTAGTTCACAGTTCTCTGGGCAGCCTGTGTCAATGCTTGACAACCTTTTCATTGAAGAAATTTTTATTTCACATCCAATCTAATCCTCCCCTGGTACAACTTGAGGCCGTCATGCTGTCACTCCTTGGAAGAAAAGCCCTGCTCCTACTCAGCTACACTCTGCTTTATAGTAGTGGTGGAGAGCAGCAACAAGGTCTCCCCTGAGGCTCCTTTTCTGCAGGCTAAACACCCCCAGCTCCCTCAGACCTTCAGTTCACTCTTTGGCCCATGAKAATGGATCAAAACCAAGCACCACGTTTGAGGCACCACCACACCAGTGCCCAGTACAGGGGGATGGTCACTGCACTGGTCCTGCTGGCCACGCTATTGCTGRTACAAGCCAAGATGCCTTTGGTGTTCTTGGCCACCTGCGTACATGGTGGTCAGTATTTCATCCATGTATTTTCTGAAAAGACAACAGCATGTGTGTTAAATTTCTTTAAATAGTTTCTTGTTATCTGACTGCTAACTAAATAAATTTAACAGATCTAAATTTGAGAAAAATATACTGTCATTTTAAATAGATAAGTTTGAAATTGAGTCAGGTAGGTGAAGAATTTTATCTTCTCCCACTTCTAATCATGGAATTCATAGATAATCTTTCAAATGACAGACATAGTTCATGATGGATTCATGCTGCATGTGAAAGAAAATGGTAAAAAGAGCTAAGATGTAACACCTAGCCTTTTCTCTCATTAAGAATTCACATACTGATGACTTTGCCTTTTGTCAGTTTTTACATGCTCTCATCATGAAGGGGACAGTTAACACTAAACTTAGCACAAGGAATCTAATGAAGCTCCCAACTCATAGACTAACAACTTTGGGGTAAACAACCACATGACMACCTTCTCACTGTCTTTTTTGTCAGTGTACTTAGGGTACCCTTTAGTTTTATTTCCAGTCTCAGAATTCAAATCTTAAATGTATCTCCAAATTTACCCTTCAGATTTCTGATAATTTCACTCTTTCTTTCATCTAACAAATATCATATCCTCTGTATTGTCTCAGAAAAAACAAAAACAAAAACAAAAACAAAAACAAAAAACAACCAAAAAACCCAAAAAAACCAAAGAAGATGTGTATCACCTATACTTTTAAAAATCTTTATGTGTGAGAAATTGGATAATAATGATTTACAGGAAGTGGGTTTGGAGAAACAAGGAAGAAAAATGAAACAATATCAACTATTAAATGAGGCAACAGATTTGTTCCCATATGTGAACTAAAATTTCAAATAGTCCATTTGAAGACATAGAAATTCAAGAAACCATTTTAACTGTAGTCCAGGTGGAACTCAATTATCTTGACAGATCTCAATTAAGACATAAAGCTGAAATGTTTTATCCGTATATACATATAGTCAAGAAATGCATGAAAAACTTAATTTCCAAGATCCCCAAATTAATAAAGGTTTTCAAATTTTTCTTAATAGTAGATTTCRGACCTATGCTGCCAAGACTGGATAATGATACAATAAGTTGTATCATCAATCTTTCATAACCAGAGAATGATTTTCAAAYCTGGTCCTTTGGAACAACTATGAATTGGAGAATTCTGCTGATTTGGGAAATTCATCTGGATACCATTTGTATTGGTTCATATGACAGTTTCGCAGATCTTCAGGTTTATAAGCTTTTAGCAATTCTTGGAGCTTGGGATTCAGCAGAAATTTTGCTGGGGAAGACCCCCTAATTATCAGTTTCTATCTGGGAATTACTTGCTAGCTTCCTGGCTGCTTTCACTGTAATAAATCCACTAGCCATGAAGATTGTGAGGTTGTTAATTTTTGTTTTCTGGAAACTACTGAAAGACCTGTAGTTTTATGAACAGCAGAAGCCATACAAGAAGAAATGCTGGTCTGACAGCTGGAGGTTTTGCACACTATTTCCATGAGGAATGAGGAATTGATTTGAAACCACTTGACAATGTTTTTGGAGCAGTCCCAATGAATAATTTAATTCCAGCATTGTCACTTACAATATCAGATTGAGACAACAGACTGTCAAATATACAAAGTTGAATGTTCTCACTGCATATCAGGAAGGAAGATTTCAACTTACTGTTAAAGTTCCTTAGACATTTGCTGTTGGCCTGTGTCTGAAATGGAATAGTGACAAGGCGTATTTTGCCCATCCTCTCCCAAGTACCAGTTTGACTGGCTGCAGTATGTTTTTCTCTCTACTGCATGAACCAGAACATTTTTAGAAACTGAGGGACTGAATAAGGATATTTTATAGATATTGCAGAATGTAAACCAGCAGTAATAGTGAAAGTTCTTTGTGTCAATTTAGTCTGAATTTCAATGAGATTTGTTTCCATTCCTTTATGATAGTACCTGACATACYGGTACTTTGGTTTGAGACTAATTTTTGTCTTATTTCTGTTCCTTAGTGTTGTCATTCTCATTTTCTGTACTGGATTTTTTAATGTGTTTTTCCTCTCCCTCCTGTGGGAAGCACTCTTCAAACCTTCATCCAACACATTGAACACTGGACTCACAAGAGAGCTGGGAAGAGCCTGGAGCAACTGAATACGGTCATTCAAGTAGAAGGGAATATACAACAGCAATAGGAATGCCATGTCTGGATTTAGAGTCAACTGATATGACTAGCACATTTCTTTTGACAGCCGGCGCAAGTGCCTGACTTCCTAATGATATAATTAGAGAAATTTTGTTTTGAAATGTTTTAGACCTGAGAGAAAATATAGAAAGTAAATCATGTCAAACCTATGTACCTTACTTAGTTCTTATCTTTCATGATGCAGCTTAGGCTGCTAGCATGTTTCTCTCCCACAGAGGAATGTATTTCCATAATATTTAGGAAATTCAGCAACTGACAGCAATGTGTTYACAAAAAGGAAGCTGAAATAGAAAATGAAGTTATAAAACATGCAGAAGAAGAGCAGAGCTGATCGTGGACAATGACAGCAATGACCATTTACCAGGAAACCAGGTCTGGTATTGGTCAGTATAATTTAGAAGGTAAGATTCAGAGGTGTGTGCCATATGTATGTGTCTGGACTGTAAATGTCCTAACTAGTGGCATGGCACTATCAGCCAGCTAGCCAAAATTTTCTTTAAATGAAGACTAAATGGTCATCTGAACTAAAACTTGTGTGCAGTATTAACAGTGATGGGCAAACTTTGAAGAAAGCAGACAGACATCATTCTTGACATGGACACAGCTTCCATGTTGGCTTTTAGCGATACTTAACCCTGTGTGAAAAAACYGGACAAAGGGACCGAGTTGACAGTGGTAGGACACTTTGCTCCTAGAAATAAAATGAAAAGGCATATACCAATATGGCTGAAATTAAAAACCACAGTTTGTCATCCTATTACATATCAGTGTCCTACTCATTCATCCACTGTTTGTAGTCAAGACCTTAGATACAAAATATGTATGAACACATTTGTTATACAGTTTTCATTTTCACAGTAAATAAATGTCTACTAGCAAAATTCTTGAAATAAATTATATTTTTGAAGAAAGTAGTACTGCAGTATTTTTTAAGTTTTCCGAACTAACTTACAGTGTTTGCCTTTTTATCAGTCTTTAACCGATACACTTTTCTCCTATAATAGAAGCTGCACTTCTATAGTGTTGATGTAGTTTGGGTGTTCTATGCATTTATCTGCTCTTTCTCCTCTCTCTAGAAAATTCACCCAGAAATCAACCACTTGAATCTCCTCATTCTTCCGGGTTCTGATATGATAGTCCTCCCTGGGTGTTAAACAGTCCAGAGATGTTGGGGTAGATGTTCAGTAGTTCCTGTGTTACCATTTTATTCACAATTAATAATGAAGAGTGTCTTCCTTGCAAATATTGAAATCATATATGCATATCATTCTGTATTACCTGTTTCCAATCTTAAAATCATGACAGTTATTCGATATTAACTCGACTTTTGATGCTATTTGGAGACACTGAGTCAGCTTTCAACTTTGCCTCTCTTCAGGCAACAAAATGCATATTGAAAAAAATCCCTTCGGGTAAAATGAGTTTTCACATCATATTTTTTCTTCAAGTAACCACAAGATAATTTTATAGTCATCTGCGCTTCAGAACTTTATCTGGTTGACTAAAATTATTCTTCTTTCATTTTCCAAAAAAAATTATTATTCTGATGCAATCAAATAAAAGCTCAAAAATTCTGAAAACAAAATGTCTTGAAAGACTAAGTTTGAAAAGTTGAATTCCTTTTATTCCTTGCCAAAATAGACAACTGTTATTACTTTATTTATTAAATATTGTTGTCTTTTGGTGCRGGAGATGTTTTCTGACTTGTCACACACCAGGAAGCACTAAAGGAGTTCCCTTCAATAAAAACACAAAAGGGGAAAAAATTAATTTAATTACAAAAAAATTTCAAACCTGTGTTAAGAACAAAACACGATTAAGGGCTTCAAAACATGACTGAGGTACATAAGTGGAGTATATATAGAAATTATTGAAGTAACTAATGTAGTGAGTTTTTGCAACCACACATGATTTTATATAGTTGTAGAGATTTGAAAAGAAATAGCAGCACAAAACCAGCAGAAGAGTRCTCTGCTATGGATTATTACAGCAAAAGGAATGGATGAAATCACTTTTGAAGGATAAAGGATTGTGATATTCATATTGTGAAAATGTAGACTACCTCCTGAGTAACAGTGCAATCTTGATGCTTAGGAAAAAGAGAAAACTTTYCCATCTGCAAAAAAACAGGTGATCCCTTTTGAGGTATATAATTTTAAGAAGCATTACAGTAATATTACAGTTTTACAGCCTGCAAATTATATGTGAACATTATAATACTTATTGTATACAATTAAGATGTCAAACTGTGGTAATTGTTTCTTGTACCTATATGAATCCTAATTTTTCTTTATAACAATGGTTTACTCATTACCCATATGAAACAAAATTGAACAAGACTTAAAATACTRTTTTTGGACAACTTAAAACTGATGATTGTATTAAAGTAACAATTTACCTTTTTGTACCAATGTAMTTTAAATACTTTGTCTTTGAGGTCTCCAAATGATGTAAATGCCACAAATCCAGATTTGAAGTGAGGATAAAGGAGTTAGGCAAGATAAATAAACCTGTAAATATCCTTTTGGCAGACTCAGTTACATTTCACTGGGAAAGGATTTGGAAAGTTGTCACTCCATTTAGCTTGYTTGATTTTGATGGTACAGGTTGCTGCTCTGTTGTGCTGCAGCCAGATGAAAATTAAGGAATCATTGCAAAAGCTTCATGAAGCACAGAAACTAGATGTAATTTTCACTTATTTTACAATTTTTTTTAGCATAKGAACTTCACTGATCCTGTTTCTAATGGACTAAAATGTATCAATACACCATTTAAGTGCAGTTTCTGGATAATAGGGTATGACTTTTATTTGAAAGGTGTTGTTTAAATAAATCCAAYCAACCTTTTAAATACATTTTTCACAAAATATATGAAACTGTACATAAATCTTTCAGGAAATCTAATGTACTAGAYCCTTTTTAATGCTTCACTGCATCATGAAACAGTCATAAAAATTTCTCTTGCGCATTACATAACTTATTATAGAGATAAGTTACACAAACCTTCARTATTCATAAATATGAGAAAGAATAACCACTCTTCCTGTAAATAATTTAGAGTATTTTTTTCTGGGTTGTAGTTTTTTAATATTTAGGAGCCCCAKAAGAGTCAGTATTGGTTTTACATATGACTGAAGTAGTGTGCAACTTTATCTCTCACACAATCCTGATCATTTTAATAGAATGAATAAAACTTAGCTTCCCAAGTGAGTTTTACGTCAGAAATACAAAATAGCTAACTTGTAATAGAAATTACAACTTCCATCATGAAAGTTGTTTAAGATGTTTAAAGCTACTAATTTCAYGAAGGAGTTTTAATTATTCCCCAGTCTTGAAGAGTGCCTTTTATATGTGCTCCTATCTTTCTTAAATTGCTCAGAGTAAACACTTTCCATATTAGAGTCAACAAGTATCTCACCACTCTTTCTAGTCCACTTAGTGGAAAACAATTGCAGAAATGATCTGAATTACGTTCCTGCTCCTTTCCAGAACCTGATCTCCTTGGTTCAGGTAGCCTTTGCTTTTTACACAACTATGACTGTTTCCAACATGGTATATATTGTGGAAGTAAAATCCTATTAAGCAGATCCCATCTGTCCATTTTTTATGTTTGGGGTTTTTTAGAAGATATTTTTTAGTTTTGAAAAAGAAAAATATTTCTTTATTCATAGCATTTTTGTCTCAAAATCTGTCTCTCAGGTCCTTAAACTGCTAGAAAGAAAGCAGCAGCAGTCTTCAAATCATCTAAGGTAGATTCTAATATTTTGTAGCTAAGAATGGTGATTTTAGTACATTTGTTCTCCATGTCACCTTACACACTGCAGGTAAAGCAAAAAAAMAATCATACTGCCTCCCAGCAAATAACTATGGTGATGTATTGTTTTAGTAATTCATAGTGGTTATCTATATCAAGAACAAAACATGTTCTAATTCTCTTGATGAGGAAASCCTTGAAGTTTCATCACAGCCAGATCAAAGGATAATGTTTACAGCAGGTGATTTTGATGCAATGTCAAATATTTTGCAATGTGAGACAAAATAAGTGATTTAAGCACAGCCTTGTATTTTTTTTTTTCCCTGGTGTTTTTGGGGGTTTTTTTGCGTTTTTTGGTCTTTGTTTGTTTTTTGTTTTGGGGGTTTTTTGGTGGGGTTTTTTTCTTGTGTTTTTTTGTTTTGTTTTGTTTTGTTTCTTTGTTTTTTTGTTTTTTTTTTAATTTGGACAAGTAGCTTCTGCAATTGTTCACAGTCAAAGTTCACCGATGCTGTTTATATAGATGAAGATGGTAGTTGCTGCACATTCAGTAGATGACTTCAGCATTACTCTCTGCAGTTTTTACATAATGATATAATTTTTAAGTTGCTCAAATTTTCCTACTTTCCTCCCAAAGAGTTTCAGTGTAAAATTTGAATAGTGGTGAATTCTTTCTACGAGCTTCTTCCAACAACAAGTGGATTATCTATTTGAGAGTTTTGAAATTGGGGGCAGAATTTCTTTTCTTGGAATGTGTTTCTTTAGTGAATCAAATATCTAAGGTAATTTTGAAATGAGAAGTCACAACAGGAGCCATAAAATATACAATTTTCTGCCTTTGTATTACCACATGCATTTCTAGTACTTTCACACTTCAAAGATTATTTTAGTTCACATCGTACAAAATGGAATYTCTACATGCAGTTTCATAGATTGGAGGTGTAAAAATGTCTCCAAACCACTTCCAAGAGTTTTTCTCCTGACTTGTATGTATATTTTCAAATTATTTTGTCACAAAAAATATCAACATGATTCAGCAGTACTGTGTTTAGTTAATATTTCTGCTTTCGTTATTTAGTCAGTGGATAAGTATCTGCAGGGAAAATTTTCTGTTTATCCTCAAGGGGCTTGATCTGTTTATTTATATTTTATTATTATTACTTGTATGTTGAAATCTTACCAGTCATGTAGAGGAGACACAAAGTCTTGAAAGTCTTCCTAATTAATGTCTAAATTATTTCCAAATGGGTATAAAAAGATCTGAGGAGCTTTTACTAAAGGACAGAAATTAAATTATAATTTCCGAAGTGCAATATCAGCAATTTTCAACTGTAATTTTTGGGGAAGGACAAAGTTCATTATAATTATGTTTGGGAGCGTAAACAAAAAAGTCTGGCAGTAGGTCACAATAGCAAAGATTTAATTCTTTTTTAATGCTTAAGCTTCTCCCCTCCCTCTCTGAGAATCTGCTAGAAAATAAGCCTTRATCTCACACCATGGGCAAAAAAATGGAAACTCCCTTTGGGCAGAAAATATGATTAASAACTCTTTGAGGAAAATGTGATGAATCTCATGTCTTGTATTTACTGGCATMATGCACATTTCCTTGAAAGACGAAATATTTCCTTTTATGCCCTTGTGTGAACCTGGCATGTAAATAACYTAAATGCTTGTTTTGGGGKTTTTTTTTTTGTGACATTTGTAGTAGCAGCTCCAATACAGTGCTTTTAGTGGTATTGTGTGTGTGTATAATAAAGAAACAGATAGAAATTAATTATTTTCTGGAAATTCATTTTACAACCAAAGTCCATAAATAAATTGATTCTCAAAACCATTTCTCATATCGAATTTCTTTGCAAGTGTTTCAGAAAGTAATATTTTATTAAAAAACATGGCTTGTATTGTTCTGTTACTCRATTGGGTAACATTTCTTTAGCACATATTTTGGAATTTTATATTCAGTTGAGTAGTCTTACTCATAATTCCATTTCAAAGAGTTTTTGTGAGAAGTAGGGACCTCTGTACACCACATATATCTGCCTAAATTAATGYTTTTTAATTCCTATAAATTATTTTCAAATCCATTATTTCATCCCTGTAAGAGCAGTAAAATCAAAGACATTGTGTTCCAACAATCTAAAGGAAAACTGTGTAGAAGAAAATATTCAAGCCTTTTTTTCAAAAACCCAGAAGTGTAGGGAACTGTTAAAAATAAGTTWAAGTGCTCTTGACCAGAACTTAGTATTATTTATAAGAAAATTCTGACCTTAAAAGAGTTTTAAGTTACTTTAATTTTGCAATCTCTTCACTCAGAGGATTCTCTAGCATAGACTTCCAAGACTGAAAATTTCAGACACATAAATTCCTATTAGTAGATAGCAAGTGAACTGTCCAAAGAAAAAATAAAAATTACCTTGCATAGGAACACACTGTAACCTTTAAATTACATATTCTGTCTCTTTAATAGAGGAACACCATTTGCAGTTCCTTACCGCAAGTGATACGGTTTGGTACTACAAGTTACATTTGACAGTATTTTATTTAGCTAAAATTGACAGGCTGTGAAAGGTTCCATCAACATGTTGAAGACAAAAAGAGGGACTATGAGCTCCATAACTTCAATCATAAAATATAGGAAAAGCAGACTGTGCAGACTGGAGAAATCAACGAAGGTTTGGAAAGCTTTGCACATGAGGATACATTTATTTTAAATACTGAAGTAGTAGATAGCAAAATTCTTTTTCTATATGTATCAGATGTGTGATGGGATATAATTACAAAGTGACAAATAGTAGTGTGGGATTCATAGAGCTAACAGAAGAAAGAGAGGAGTATACCAACTTAAAGAGCAATATTGTGGGTGGTTTCAGAAGTCAATATTATTCTAAGGTGCAGATCTGAATAAGGAGATTAAATGCAAAAAATATATTTTAGTATATTATCAGGATGTCTTAYTATAAAAAAAAAAAAGAAGCCAGACAAAATAAATCCTTGAAATAATACTCACTAGCCAGAAGGAAATATTTCTGATAGAAATRAGTATAAAAGATCATAGTTTTTATTAACCTTGGGAAACAAAAGCAAAGCTAAAATGCCATTAAAAACCTAGAATCTGTAGCCCCATCTATTGGCAGACTTGAGAATGTTTCTTACTAAGATACAGTCTCCACACGCAGCAAAGATAAAAGAAAATCAGAGAGAGAAACCTGATGTTTGGACATGGGCGAATGACTAGCCACACTGGTACTATTTATTCCCCCCTTGCTGCCTCGTTTGAGACTTCCTTAGGAGTTGAAGAGAACTGTTTCATCTCTGCAGCTGCAAAGAAACAAATGATGGTGATGTTGAATTCAGACTAAACATTGCTGCATGGAACAGGAACACGTTCATAATAGTTGACCTCCTAATAGGAAAGATAGAAGAAAGGACCAGGATCAGGAACCAGTGGGGATGTTCTAATGATTTGGAAAGGAACTGAACTTAATGCACAATGTAGGGYCTAGTGACAGTACTCATATACGTGCACCCTTTGTGCTTCCACCTAGACAGAGGTTTCTGTGCCCTAGCAAGGTAAGAGCAAGTTACTAATTAAAAAAAAACCCAGAATTTAAATTTGTCACTAGAAGTAATAAAACACTGGGGATGGGGGGCGGAAATAAAAGGCGGGATAGATAACAGATAACATTCTGCTTATGTAACATTTAATCTTTATTTTGTGTACTGCTTTTGACAGTATGCACAATCTTGGGTTTCCTGTAAGGTATCTCTCAAATMATATTACCTCTTGAGGTTTGTTCAGTACCTTCTAGAATCAAATCAACTGCATTAAGCCAAGTCTCTTTGGAGGTGTTTGCATGCCAACAGGTTGTTCATTGGGATTAGCATGCTTCAGTGACATTGACAAAGTAGCTTGATCTGYTCCTGCCTCTGCTTCTTCTTTTTTAAGACACCGAATTTTATTTCAAAATATGATGGACTACAAAAAAACACACAAAACTCCAAACAAGAAAAGCCTTCCTCTTTTTCAGGAATGTAAGCTAAGGTACTTGTATGCAAGTCTCTGGTCCAATTAATATCAAAGTACTACAAAGAATGGAATAATATCCAAAATAGAATGATGTTAATAAAAGGGATTGAGTAATTCAGCCCTGAATACCATCTAGTCTGATGATTAGAGTCCTCTTCCTGTGTGTGTGGACAGAGATGTAGGGTAAATACAGGTCTCCTGCACACTGATCTGCCTAAACCCATAAGTAAATCCTTCTCCTTGAATATTTTTCTGACAAATGTCAAAACTTGACTGGTCATTCCTATTTTCTTTTTACTTTTTTCTTACTGGTTTTGCATATTTTTAATTTTTCTCACTAGAAATAATGTCTTTTATTCAGAATTAAAAATTCCACTTTCATAAAGAAGGCATTTTTAAACTTACTCTTTTTTATTTAAGAGAAATGGAGACATATTCATGGGAGCTTGGAATGAAAACATCTTTCCTCTACTCCCWGTTTTTCAGTTCAGCCCTGACTTTCTTAATTGGTCATTCAAATAARTTCTCTCAGAATCATCAGAGTCACTAAACACTACCTACATAAGATGGTAGGAAAGAACTATGCAGCAAGCAAGTCCACAAAACTTTAGAGTCCTCAGGTCAGAACCACASTTTCTAAACATACGGTGAGCAGCAGTTACTTTTAATTCTCTTACTGGTCTCTGAYATTACCAGCACTTTAATGTCACTTTAAATCCTTTCATCTTTCTGCTGCTAAAAGGTGCTGTGCCCAAAGGTTTGTTTTAGCCTTTGTTCTCCTTACTTGAAGCAGTGCTGCATAAAAATGAAAATAGAAACACTTTATTAGGGTCCAAAGATGTTCATGCTTTGTAATGACATTTAAAATTACTATAATATACTTGCTTCCTTCAAGAAAATCTAACATTTTAACRTATGAAAAACTGACTCACCAGAAAAATGAGGAGAAAACAAAGAATAAATAAAGCTAAAGGAAAAGTGAAAAATGTCATGCCTGCAGGCAAAATTTATTCAGAAGCACATGTTTTTTTAGAAAAATGAGGAAGTCTAATGGCAAAAATTATAGCCTGACTATGTGAATTTCCACACATAAAATAAAAATAAAAAAAAGGTCAAAAAATACACAAAGTAGTAACCAAAGACCTGTATACACAATGTTTTCTATTTTCAAGATTTCTCATATGGAATTCTGTTATTATGTAAGTTCTCAAAAGAATAACAAACAAAAATGCATATAAGCAATAATCATGAGCATACAGGGACTACAGTGGGTAAAGAACTATATTGTGAATAGAAGTACTGGATTTAAAGAAAAATACCTTGAATATAGTACATATGCTGTGACATACACTGATAAAAACTGACAGAATAAGACATTACTTAATATATTTAAAGAAATGCTATTTAAAATGTGATTTGTATAATAAATTTTGAAGCACAATCAATTACCTTCTTTTTCCCTCACTTTTTATCAATGCAATTCACAAATATTTAATATTTTTCTGCAGTTAAAGTAAGGATCAAGTATAAAACGAYAAATGGATAATCAGCTGAATAAGTGGCAAGTCAGATATCACTAGCTGCAATTACTGTCACAATACTTTTTACACTTAAGTCTTGTCTCTAATTTGCCTGTATCCAAAAATTAAATGAGATTGGCCAAGTGTACAAAAGGAGGTAGTTTGGTTCACAAAATAAGATACTTTAAAACATATCTCAAAGTTAAAAAAAAAGTCATGAGAAACCTTTGTATAGTAAGCTTCTGCCAGCTAAAACCACTTTTTATCTCAGAGAACCAGTGAACTTGAAAATTTAATACATATACTTAGAAAATACAATGAAACCTAAACAGAATTATTTACAGCCACAGCACTCTCCTACTACACGATATCAAAACCTTTTTGCAAAAACCTAAAGGAAAAAGATTGTTTTTCYTTAATCTGACAGAACAGAGTTCACTTCAAAAACTGATTAATCTGAGTTAAGTATATGGACAGGCTGGAATAAAAAAAATAAGTTATAGGGCAAACATTTCCAAATGCAGCAGCTTGAGATCCAAAGGATTCCTAATCTTTCCAGTTTACCCAAATCTGCCCATTTTTTAGCATAAATATTTCCATGCTCTTTTAGGGTTCTCCAGCACAAATGAGTGGGGGAAAAAAAGAGATGTGAAAGAAGTAATCTCTCTAGGATGGTCTTTCAGATAAACCTTCAGAATTAATTTATTATGCAAAATACAAAAGAATTTATTTTGTGACAGATACCAGATCATGTCTTAGATGTTTACAAAGAAGAATTCTATGACAGGACCTAAAATGTAGGGTCTGTTTTCAAGAGACAAGTCATTAAAACGAGTTTGCCTTATTTTTGTCTTTGATTTTCTTCTACTCTTTTAACTATGGCCAATTCCAGAGTCATATACATTTGCCTTGTGTTCTGTCATCCCAGAATTCTCAAAATCTTCCTTTTCAGGCTCTGAGATTGAACTCTGATGCCACATTAACTTCAGAAGGACTGCACAATTGTACTTCTGACTTGTTCAGTTTATTTTTTATATGTTGGTATGAAAATTTTAAGTTTGGGTTGCTGATTTTTTTAAATGTTAAAACTAACACCTCCCAAAAGCTGTARAGTTCTTGTACAAGGGTAGAAACTCTTTCCTCCTGTATTATAAATCTTTTCAAATTTTTTCTTTTTTTTCTGATAGGTAACTTGCTCACCTTCAGCCATCTAGAAGACATGAACAGCATCATCAGATATTGACCTAGAGGTGTTCAGGACAATGTCTCCTGTCAGGATGCATAAGAAGGACTGAAGATAACACATTTTTTGTCTGGGAAGTCTGGTCAGCCAATTTATTTTTATTTTAAACATATATCACTGCTCAAGATAGAGTAAACTTGTATGTGTAGTCTAATGTAACGTGCAATGTAAATTGTAATCCTTAACCACTAAGCGCTCTTTCAGTATTTCTGAATCTCTGTGYTTCCAGATCTCTCCCCAGGCCTTTCAAGAGGATTTCTTCTTCATTTTCCAATTATATCATCTTTCCTTATTAATATCAGTAATTTTTTCAACTTTGGGATTTTTAACTTTTTAATACTTTTCCACTCATAATTTTAGACACAGAACTGTTTACAGATTAGCCATTATTAATATTTCAAGCACTACAAAGCAATATGAGTCTCCCCTAGAAAAACTACCTTCTGTATAAAAATTTCCCTTTTAGATGGATAGTGATTTATCATACCCTGTGCTTAAGTGTGTAAAACAGCCTTAGCTGTTAGTAAACTAATAATACTGACACTTGTAACTCTCTTCAAAAACAGTACAAGAAATCTAGTGTGAGTGTTATCTATTGTATATAATATTCCAGTCAACTTACTTGCTCTTTAGAAAAGAACCCTCTGTAACTGTTCCACTGAGGAATGAGCAGACATTAAAAATGTGAGATCAAACTCAAGCATCTCAAAGTTGCAGATTCCACTGTATCTTAATCAGCTGGAAAATCTTGTAGAAGAATAACTAATACAGGTATTATCAACCAAATTAAGATATATAAGCTCATTAAATAATATTATATGATTAAACCTTCTCAGTAATTGAAACTTCTGTTTAAGAATTTGTTTCTTGAAAAAATTAATTATGAATTAATTATTTTCAAGCCATGTACATTTTATTTTAGATATTCATCACTTTGTCACCAAAGATGAAAGTTCTTCAACTGAGATTGTGAAAGATGGAAGAATTTTTTGTTTTCTTTCCTCTCTCATTGATCATTATTTTTTCTGCTTGTTCTCCCATAGATTTAGATAGAGTAACACTTGGTGAAAAAGAGTGATTTGTGTATATTTATGTACAACTTAAAAAGTTACAGCCAATTAATAAMGTTTAGATTGACACAGGAAAGGGAATGCTTAGAGAGGACAAATCTTAAATATGTGAGTTGATCTCCTGCAACAATGGAAACAAGGCACATACAAAACCAAAAATTTCAAATACACATGATACTTTGTAATTCAGCTTATAAGAAAATCTGGATGACTTGCTTCCTCAAAACATGCATTTTTATAAACCATTTGAATATAGCAAAATATAAGCTTAAAGAATGACAGAAATATGAACTGAGGTTCTTTTTTATCACTACGAATTATTTCTCACTACTTTTTCGGTTTGTATTTTTTTGTTGTTGTTGTTTGTTTACTAGAGTATGAGTTAAATAACCACTCCCTGGCAATTTGAATGAAGGCTTTTACCATGAATCATGCTTGGCTATGACCAGGGATAATGTGTTTATGCGTGTCTGGAGAGATCATTCAGTACTTCATGGCATAGCATTTACTTATTTTGTTCTATAAATTTTTTAAACCATTTTATCCAGTAATTTCTGTATGACTCATTCATTATACTCTCAAATTGCATTATCTCATGGCTGATAATTTCTTTTATTAGTTATTACTTGCATATGCTGAAATTACATGTTTTTTTCTCTCTCAGGGAYATAGCAGTTTGTAGTAATAGAATGCTTAAGTGAAAAAAGAACTCCCAAAGGAAAAAAACATAGACATTGGACTAAATCTGTTCAGAGAAACGACTGTTTCAACTCCTTGTTTCAAGTAGCCAAGATTGATAYTATTGTTACTATATCTCTAGGTAATAATTTCCTAATATGTAGTTGCAATGCTAAGGAGTTAGAATCCCAGAAATAAATTATATTCAGGTAAGATTTCTTTACTTCTTTCAAAGTTTGAGAATGTAACATAAATTGTCCACATTATTATAACATTTTAAAAAAGCATATCATGCAAGTGTTGCATTATGATGTTGGCAATTTGTGAATGCAAGTCTAGTAACAACTCCAGACTGTATCCTGAGCTCCTTCTTTGTTCTGTTAGTCATCCAAGATGCTTCTCCTCTCCAAGAAAACCCTCAAAATTTAACTCAGAATCCCACCAAACCCTCACTAACATGCTGAGGCTGGTTGCCTAGCTCCCAGACTCAGTAATGAGTGAACTGCTATTCCAGGAAGAGTTACATGGAGAATCCTCCACATSCTATGTGCCAAAGTTGCTAGGACTGTAAAGAAATCCACTTGCACATACACAAAAAAGGAATTCCTAAATAGTTGCTTATCAAGAAGATCTAAAATGTTATCTCAAGAGAAATAATGGATACATCAAAATTTAATCCTTTCCGAAGTGATAACATGTCAAATTTTCCCATTTTAGTCAACAATATTGACAGACTCTGACTAATATCTACATTTCAAAAGCATATGMATTGATTCGAAATTTGGAGTGAATGTCAAAATAAATAAAGACTACTAAAATGTTGAATAAATAATCCAAGGCAGAATCTCTTCCACTTCAGGTTAGTGGAACCCCTACAATCATGACACATTAATAGTCATGAATCAGACACATTAATAGGCAGAATTTTGTGGATTTTCTGAATAAAAAATATGTGCTTGACTAGTTCACTGACATCAAGAAAATAGATTTTTTTTTAAATTGATTCTTCGTATACAGTAGTCTTCTATAATTTTTTCCTGATTTGACTTTGTCTGTATGCCTGGTGCCCACCAAAGATGTGCTAACCCTCCTCTCCTCAGTGGACAGGTGAGACAAAATATAACAAAATGCTCATGGGCTGAGATAAAGACCGGGAGAAATCACTCACAAATTAATGCAATGGGCAAAATAGACCCAACTTGTGGAAATGAATTTATTTTCAATCAGATCAGAACAGGATAACRAGAAAACAAATCTTAAAAACATTTTCTCTCAACCCCTCCTTCCTTCCTGGGCTCAACTTTATTCCTGATTTTCCACTTCCTCATCCCAGCGGCATGAAGAGAAGGGGAACGGGGGCTGCAGTCACTTCTTCACACCTTGCCTCTCCCTCCCCATCATGTGTAGGACTCCTCTCACTCCTTCCCTACTCCAGCACTGGTTTCTCCCATGGGAGACAGTCCTCCATGAACTTTTCCAATGTGAGTACCTCTCATGGTCTGCTGCTCTTCACCAACTGCTTGGAAGGGGAGGGGTGCTCCACTCCCTTCCATGGGGTACAGTGTGATGTCTTCCACAGGTTGCAGATGGACCTTTGCTCTTCCATGGAGCTCCACTGGCAGAAGGGAGACAACAATGGATCCCCATAATCTTCCATGGACTGCAGTGGGATATCTGCTCTGGTGTCTGGAGCACATTCTCCCCTTCTTTCTTCACTGACTGGTGTCTGCAGGGCTATTTGTCTCACATCTGCTCACTCCACTTTTTACTGGCTGAGAGACCTTCTGTGCAATAATTTTTTCTACTTATARTTTTATCCCAGAGGCTCTACTACCATCACTGATGGGTTCAGCCTTGGCCAGTGGCATGTCCACCTTGGAGAGCTGTCACTGGCTCCATCAGACATGGAGGAAGCTTCCAACATCTTCCCAGAGAATCCAACCCTATAGCCCCCCCATTATCAAAACCTTGCTATACAAAGTCATACACTTCTGTATACCTCTGGAATAACTTCATGTTCTGACAAAGAAGAAACCTCTACAAGAACGGCCAGATACTCCTCCAGTACATTCCAGATAAGAATGCTCTAAGTCAGTACAACAAAATGGACCACATGATTCTCCACCCTCTTGCCATGGGTTGACACTGGCTGGATGCCAGGCACCTGGAAGTTCTCTCTCCCTCTCCTCTGGACAGAAAATTTAATGAAGGGTTCATGGGTTGAGACAAGGACTGGGAGAGATCACCAAATACCATTAAGGGCAGAAAATGTTCAACTTAGAGGCATGAAGTAAATCTACTATTAACAGAATCAGAGTTAGTGATATGTGAGATAATGAGAAGTAAAATAAACCCTCAAAAAGGCCTTCCCTCCACTCATCTCTCCTTCCAGCTGTACCTCCTACCCCAGCTGCACAGGGAGACAGTGAATGGGGATTATGGTTAGTTCATCCCCTGTGGTTTCTCCCACTGCTCAGGGTGAGGAGTCCTTCCCCTCCTGCAATGTGGGGTCCCTCCCATGGGAGACAYTTCATAAACTTCTCTGATGTGAGTCCATCTCACGAGCAGCAGCTCCCTGAGAACTGCTGCAATGTGAGTCCATCCCACAGACAACAGCCCTCCCAAAACTGCTGCAGCATGGGTCACTCTTCCATGGGGTGCAGTCCTCCRAGTATAGACTGCAACAGCATGGGAAAAGGGCCCCTCTCTCTCCACAGGTCACCCACAGGATTACCGCCTCCTCCTGCAGGCATCCACCTGCTCCAGTGTAGGGCTCCTTTCTGGGCTGTGGGTGGATCTCTGCATCCCTGTGATCCACCATGGGYGCACAGCTGCCTCACCATGGTCTGCACCATGGGCTGCAGAGGAACCTCGACTCAGGTGCCTGGAGTACCTCCTCTCCCTCCTTCTCCACTGACCTCACTGTCTGCAGAGTTGTTCTTCTCACATATTCTCACTCCACACTTGTCTGGCCGATATTAAAACTGCACAAAAACGTTTGGTTTAATTTCTTCTTAAATCTGTTATCACAGAGGCATTACCACAGCCTTGGCCAGCAGCATGTTCATCTCTGAAGGCACCAGGGGCTGGCTTTTTCCAGCAGCTTCTCACAGAAGTCACCTCTGTGAACCACTGATATCAAAACCCAGGTCATGCAAACCACCTATAAAGAGTTGTTAATAGATGCTCTCTTGGACTTTCTGAACTCCAGACATAAATGAATACCAGAATCTTATGCCAGCAAATTTTGAAATAAATCTTATTCCTTTCCTACTGGACTTAGATCTGCTTCACAGAGTAGCTAGGAGCTACAGTATAAGAAGCTTCKATAAAAGATCAAAACATGGGTGTAGGAAAGGTAACACGAAAAGATATTTACGTTTACATGTACATTTTTAGTACATTCTCGTATGTCCAGTTCTTACTTCAAACTGGATGACTTCACTTGATGCATTCACTTGATGTTTTTACACACAAAATTGCTTCCACGTATGATTGTTTCATCTGTCATATCTTAGTTTGTATAAGTTACTGGCAACATGTGTCAACACAAGTAATATTACTGAAATTAAATGAAGAAACAGGCATAACTGAAACCCACACTGTTGAATTATCCATTACAGCTATCTGCTTTTTGAAGAAGTGCTGTGAAAAAACAACTGTGCTATCTTAGGCTATGAGAAAGCAGCATAAGAACCTTGCTCAGATCTCTGTGCCCGTTTCTCCCATGACACTGAGCTTTTCTGTAGGTACATCTGTCATGGTTTAAACCAGGCCAGCAACTAAGCCCCACTCATCTGCTCATTCATGCACCTCCAGTGGGATGGGAAGAGAATCAAAAGAGTAAAAGTGAGAATAGTTGTGTGTTGCCATGCTCAGCAGTAACAAAAACCCTGAAATGTTCCAGTACAAAATGAGAACAGAGACCCACGTGAGCTGCTGTGAAGAAAGTCAACTCTATCCCAGCTAAGACCAGTACAKCATACTAACATCCTCTTTGAATAAGTGGATAGTAACTTTTAAGAACYTGACAAAAGTCTGAAGTCTATGGCATTTTTGAAGCCATATCATAAAGTAACACCTGATTTATAAACYGATTAACACAGGTGGGTTCTGTTGGGTGTTTTCCTTTTGCTAGCTGTTTAGACTCTTCTGTTCCAGTGCAGGTTGAATTGTTCCATATACAAGTGATGAGATTGTGCTTCCACCCTTGAACACTCAGTTCTAGGTGAATTAGAYACCACTCTGTGTGAAAGTAAGAACAGCCTGCGGTCAGTTGCCAAAGGAAATTAGAAAAACACACAGACAGTATCAACTGTAGCATACAGCTTGGCAGACTACCTGTTAGACTTCTGTGTGTGGCACCACAGRACTCAGCCATATGTGAGGAGCCAATTTAGTTCTGATTCAGCCATTCTAGCTTGCCACAACCCTGGCTATCAGGGTTTTCAGAGACATGAGGGGGGAGGGCGTGCACCGGTGCCGCTTGCAGGGGGCAACCAGGAGTGGGGAAGCCTCATTTCTGGGGAGACTTTGCCTGGCAACACCTCACATGAGGCAGTCAGTAGCARACACTGTGGAGGAACTTCTCCAATGAGGTCGTGGAAAGGTCTCCACCAATGGGAGGCAAAGAAAGTTTGGACCAGACCTATGTTCTCCTGTCCATGGGCAGGCTTTGGGAGGGCCTGGGGGGGGTATAAAAACTAACTGCAWCATGGCTCAGYGCTGCTGCTCACTGGGGCCTGCTGCTGTTCCTTGGCTATCTTGCTCCTTCCTTTGCCCTGGCCCCAGCTTGCCATCTATCTCTCCTGCCCTCACTGGCTCTTGCTCGCCCTCACGCCTGTCCTGCCTCCCTGTGTCCCTGACCACCGCCCTGCCACTTCGCCCCTGCATCCTTGTGTGGGCTGCCCGCATTCGACCCTGCCGCCCCGATCCAGCCGGTCACCGGGACCCTTGGCACGATGCTATCCAAGGGCCTGGACCTCCCATCCAAGCGTGGACTCACCGCATGTGCAGCGCCATCACTGCTTGAGCCACACCTGTGAAGCCTTCAGTGAGGCCACAATAGTCCACCATTAGCCTCAACTTCCACCGGAATTTTTCACTGTCCATGTGGGACTACTAAAGGATGAGCGAGTCCTGCTGAATATTTTGGCACTCCAGCTGATAGATCAAGTCATGATGGGAATCAGAAAATCTTGGATGGTGTGACATTGCCACTGGTGCATCATCATTGTGGCATTTGGCACTGCTGTTCTTTAATTCACAGTATGGCCTCAACAGAAGGATTTTCCAATAGATCAGGYGAGATAGCTGTGAAATCTTTGTATTTTTGGTAGCTATACCAAAAGTTCACTGATAACTTGGATCCTTGAAGTACCCTTTCCTGAAGCAGTCTATGCGAAGGGTACAGGGAACCCTAATCTGCATACACTGTGTACCTATGCCTAACGAAACCTTTTATTTCTGTGCATCTGATATGGACAGAACCCACACATTTTAGTATTCCCAGTCAYGCCTTTCCTTCTCCTGCTCAAAGACAGAAACCCTGTATTCCCATTCATAGTTACTGTCCAACCCTTGCACTGCTGGACCAGATGTCTCTTCACCAGAATCCTCAGTAWTTTTTTTCTGCATGGGGGGTAGCAGTGATTCCTTGGTTACATCTCAACAGCACGATTAAACTGATGGGTTTCTTGGGTGGCCCCTTCTTAGCAGATGCCTTCCCCCTGAATTTTTTTACATGGGTTTCCAGGTTAAAAGTGTGTATGCCATCCTTCTTCCTCAAGTTCTCCAGCTGGTCCTACAGGAAGAACCAGAGTGCCATGCAGCACTGGTGAGTCTGGGACTCACTTTCTTTCTCACCAGGGCTCTATACGGAAGCCCTGACAACCAAGATACTGTCCCAGGGGAAAAGAAAGGAGAGAGCTTTTTTCCAAGGTTTCAGAGCCAGGAAGATGCCCTTTCCACAGATAGTCTATGTAAATCTGGGCAATATATGTTGTTAACTTTGTGGTAGCTGGTACGTTTTGGACTATCTTCCTCCCCATGACCTGAGCACACAGGCTGCCAGATGGATTTTGGAGGCCTTGTTTTCATCTAAGTCATTGTAGAAGACTTTCAGCACCACTAATTTTCTCAGATTCTGGATGTTTTCTCCAGTGGTAGTCCATTTATTTTGGTAATTCACAAGGTTTTCCTTGAACRTATGTCTTGCCTTCATGCTTGACAAGAACATCCTCCAGAGAAAGGACATAAATTATATCCTTGATGGAGGTCCATCAACCTCCATATCCASTGGTTCTTTTTCACTACTCGTATGACTACTGTAGTTCAGGTTTGGGTCCCTGATGTTCTTAGTTGTAGTTTGGATTACAGTCTCAGTCAAGGTGTCTTCAGAGGCAGTCTGGGTCTCTATCTTAACCACACACTCTGGTAATACTGAACTGTGGCTCAATCGACATGAGCCAAGCCTCAAAATGGTGCTATAAGCTGCTGTGTTTTATTGGGGAAGGCGAGATACCCTTCTACCAGGCAGTGCATTAATTCAGTGCAGTTATTTCCTTGGTTCAGATATCAAATCCCAGTCTATATGAGGTGATAATTGCCTGAAACATTCACCCAGATACATCCACACACCCTGCCACACAGGGACCATTTGCCCAATGGCATGTTTTGCTTTCATCTCTCCCCAAAACTGTGCCGTCTTACACCAGGATGACACTGGATTCAGGAACCTGACAAAAAGCTGACAGTGTTAATAATATTAAATAACTTGCCTGAAAGTGACCAAGGGCCTCAGGAGCCCAAGCACCAAAAATACCCACATCAATCCTGAATTAGGAGAAGGATATGTGCYGCCATCCTGGCCACAACAAAGCCACCCCAGCACAGTTAGGCATCAATGACAGGGCAAAGTACATAGCCATTGTTTTGGTTAGCATGTTTTGCGGGGGTTTGGTGTTGCTTTCCGGCTAGCTCTTGCACCAAACTCACATTTAAGGGTACAGCTTGGTACCTTTCTGATCTTGTGGGTCTTGGCCTCAGGCAGAAACATGGTGATGGTGTGGAAGAAAGGAGGACTTCACATGGGTTTAACAGCGTTTTATTTTCCCCAGAGGGTGGCCCACGTAAAAGTGATTTTTTTCCCTTTGGGCCTCACCTTAAGTACAGCGGGTGTGTAAAGGGGCAGGGGACAATCTAGAACCAATCCCAGACGGAGGGGGAGTTATCCAGAACAAGAGGACAATCAGTAGAACAGTCCCATACATAAAAAGGGGAGGGGGTGGCATGGACTCTGCCAATCACCGTGTCCCCCCACTAGAACTCTCTAGCCATCTGGGCAGGGTTGCAGGGTGATGGACAGGATCCAGAACTAAGGAAAAACCAAAAGGGGTTTTAACTTGGGGGTACAGGGACAAACCATTATAAAACACGTAACAGAAGTAGGCAGAAATTTGGTAAAGCCAAAATGCACCACAACAGTGTTTCCAGCCTCAGCAAGATAAACTGCTGAGCAGTGCAGCAATTAAATGCTGTGACCCTCACACAAACTAGCCAATTAGTAACTATTATACTTAAAAATTCAAAACTGCCTCACACTGAGTGCCAGGAAAGGACTGTGGTGGGTTGACCTTGGAAGGCCGCCAGATGTCCACCAAGACAATTTCTAACTTCACCTCCTAAGCAGGACATGGGGGAAAAAATAAGATGAAAAACACATGGATCCAAATGAGGGCAGTTTAACCAGAAAAAGCAAAGGATGTGCATGGAAACAAAGCAAAACAGCAAGGCATATTCTCTATTTCCATTCAGCTGGTGATGTCCAGTCTGGGAAGCAGGGCTTCAATACGTGTAGCAGGTGCTTCTGAAGACAATCACCTCAATAAGAAACACCTCCCTCTCCCCCATCTCTTCTCGTCTCTTCTTTCTGACCTCAACATCATATGGCATGGAATATCCCTTTGGTGCCCTCCAACTTTCTCTCCCACACCCAGCCTACCAGCCTTGGTGAGGTTTCAACAGACAGAAGAGATGTTGTGCAGGCACAGCTCAGTAGTTGCCCAAATACTGGTGTGTCATTCGCAGCATTCTTGCTGCAAATACAAGTGACAGTACTATAAGGTGTGCTATGGGGAAAGTTAACTCCATCCCAGAGATCTCCTATACAATTTTAAAACTTAGGGCTCCTATGAGTTGACAGTTTTTCAGATAAAGTTCACATCCTGATCTGCTTGTAGAAAAAAACCTTTTTCTTTTTAAGTTTAGTCTTCTTTACCAAAACCATGTGCATGCCAGTGGTATGGTAAATGTTTTTATCACAATACAATTTAAAGCAGCCTTAATAGCAACATAACAGCAACTACAGCCAGCTGTTCCCTGATGTCTTTATAATAGCTAATGAAATTTCTCACCAACATGAATTTTACAACAGCATTACATATCTTGCTTGCTTTTCCAATTAGCTTCATATAATTATTCTCACACCAGGGAAATTATTAGTGAACTAAAATGAGGCTTTAGACATTTTTCTTTCTTCTTGGTTTCTGTTGAATCATGGCTACCTGTCCATGAAAAATGTCAAAGATTTCGAAGTTTTCATCTGTAATTTGCTGCTTGCAATTCCACACTGGTAAATCTCAGCCATGTTTTAATGTCTTTTTACTATTTTTAAATTAATTGTAATTGTTGTAATATCAAAGATGTGTTTTCCTTTGTGTATGTGTATATGTATATCATGCGTTCTTTGCCCATCCTCCTTTTAAGCAACATTCAACTCTCAGTTCGGTAAATCAGTAACCTTTTTGTGTGGGCATAATTATGTTGGTATAATTATGTTGGTATAATTGTCAAAATATTACATATAGTAAGTTCTTGTTAGGTAGAATACAGAAGCCTTTAGTATTTTAATAATAATTTCCTATTGCTATAGGAAATACACAGTATGTTTTTCTTTAAGATGAACTTCCTTGTAACAGTAAAGCTCTCTTAAAATGGCAAAGAAATAATAATCAATTTTCTAATCAACCAATTTTCTAATTAGCAGGATGTTTTAAATKAAGTACTTGACATTGCTACCACTCACTTGAATGCACACATATTTGATATCCTTTGATGCTAAAATTATCAACATGATTAAATATAAGTTTCTAACATAGCAACTGGATTGCTAYTGTCTCCAGTCATTCCGTCCAAATGGAGATAGGAACAGATTTCTGATACACAAGATATAAAATCAACTTATTGCCAATTATACCACATTTATTCTCAATTATAAGAACCCCATATGCCTCTTRTTTTCTTACCGAAACTCCAAGCATTAGACAGAAACAAGAAAATAAAGCGTTCTTATAAAACTCCTTACCACATTATCTTGGTAGGTTTGCAGCAACCTAAGCACATACAGCACTGGAGATTTACACTTGTGTGTATGCATGTGTACACTACTGTGAACATATCCACACACACATCTGCATAAACCAGTGATTTATCTCCTTTATTATTAGTGTGAAGTTGCTTCCTCCCTTCACTCTGAGGACCCCAATTCTCATATAGTAATGAATTCCAATATTCTACAAAATCAAATTCTTATTATGGTTCAAGCTATGCCAAAAATTTTTCCCATATTTGATGTTCTATTTTTGCTGACAAAAATATCTGTGATAAAATCAGGTTATTTTTTACTTCAACTATGCCTTTAAGTATTTTTTTAATGTCTCATAATGTGTGTCTTTAATGGTGTTTACTGTGACCAATATAGAACTCTCAGATACCTCAAGAGAATTTGATGTTCTCACTGTGTGGAGAAAAACACACTAGTATTTTTTGTGAGTGTACTTAGTCAAGACCTTTTTTCTGATCACATAGTGACCATTGACACTTAGTGACCTTACTAGTATGATTGAAATAAAGGAGTAGACAACAAAACAGTGTTCAATTACTTGTTGGCATATTTACTTGCTGGCATTGAAACCTACACTTAATTAAAAGGAACAAAAGRATTGGAAATTAAATTATCATTTCCCCCAAGCACATACTTTGCATGTATTTTAAWAATGGAAGGGAAACAAAGGCTTCAGACAGGTTTTGGTCTGTCGACTCAAAGACTTGTCAATTCAAAACTATATCTGAAAGACAYAGGAACATTTTGTTATGGGTAAACTCCGTATATTAATTCGTGCCTGAAATTAAAGTGATATAAAACTGTGGACAATGACTCAAAAGAGAGATTCCTGGAAAACAAGGGACACCTGAGAACTGATAAGCTGGCCGGATAAGAAAATCAACAAATGAAAGGATGCTGCAACCTAGGAGATGAGCCATCAAGTGGTCCTAAGGACCGGGAACACCTGCCTGATAAGCCTGATGGGATCATCGAYGGCTTCTCGGAAATCTCATCTGTTCATCAATGCCATCTAGAAAACCTATTCAAGAGACTCAGAATCCCAAAAGAAGACTGATGAATGCCTATACACAGACCAGTRGACAAAGGAACCYTACCTCAGGGAAATTGAAAAGTATAAAATTGGACTCTTGGTGGTGGCACTTTGTGAACAGAGGGGTGACTGGTGCGATAGAGGCCTGTCCCACATTCACCCAGTATTGATTCCCAAGATCAAACTGACCTTTTTCGCGGCTGTAATTTTTGTTAGTTTTTTTCTGTGTTCGCTGTCACACTGTCCTGGTTTAGGGCAAATTTGGGAGGAAACCTCTGAATGGGGCTTCCTCTGGAGAGAAAAACCTAAATGGCCCCTCCCCYCAGTCGGTCCGGGAAAAGAATTTCCTCGGAGAAAAGTGGAAAAAACTATTTATTTAACAAACAAACTGCCCACAAGCATAAGGAATGAATAATATGAAACAACAAAAC
>QVAJ01000222.1:714536-733514 GCA_003546035.1 Mixornis gularis | reverse complement strand
CACACACCCCCACACCCCAATCAGGGTCATTTCACTGTAATCTGCTCAAAGGCATCTACTAACAAGAACCTCAGTTACACAACCTCAGGGGTGGGTTGTAAAACCCAGGGAAGTGGTTGAATCACCCTCTCTGGAGGTATCTGAAAAGCATGTAGAGGTGGCACTTGGGGACGTATTTTAGTGGTGAACTTGACAGTGTGAAGTTAGTGGAGTCAAATATTTTATTATAACTTCTTTTACAACCTAAATGTATCCATGACTCTATGAAAGGAGTCTTTAATAACTAACAGATTCCAATACCAACYAATGTTTTTCAACATTTGTTATGATCAGAGTGGATAGAGCCTGCACATGGACTGGCCTTGTGCTGCTGCAGCAACAAAGTCAAATATGTCTTGGGGGGCATCKGCACGATCATGGTCATGCCACCCAGTGCCAGTCAGGCCAGACCCAGGGTACCGTGCCAAGTTCTGGTGCCTGCAGTTCTAAGGTTGTGGGCTTTCTGGAAAGGACCCAAAAGAGGGCCATGGTCAAAGAACACAGAACCCATCTTGTATGGAAAAACTGAAGCAGTTATGTCTCCACTACCTGGAGAAGACAGGGCTGCAGGGGACCTAATCACAATACTCCAGCACTTAAATGACAGGGTACTTCAAAGAGGATGGAGGCTCCCTCTTCACAGGTGCCAGACAGAGAGGACTAGGGGAAATGGGTATAAGCTGAAGTGGGAGAGGTTTCACACTGACAAAAAAAAGCATTTTCTTTTTWGTGTGAGAGCATTTATTCACTGCAACAACCTCCTCTGGGACATGGTAAAGGCCCCATTCCCGAAGATTTTCAAGATGCAATTAAAGAGGGTGGTAGTTATCTTCATATAGGTCCCCTTTCCCACAAAAGCCTGGGCTGGAAGATTTTTTGAGGCCCCTTCCTACCTGGGATGTGCTGTGATTCTATGAACAAATATCAAAAAAATACTTCTTAGACTTCCAGACGTTAATTCAGTGCCATAATCCCTTTGTATTTTTTTTTTAATCCAAAAGCAGTTAAAACCACAAGCAAAACTATGAAGTAATTGTTCYGTGCTTATAAAGCAATTAGTATAATGAGAATTAATCCCACAATGAATTAAGCAACCTAAGTAACAAGACTGTTGAAAGAAAAAAAATGTAATTTCTAACCTCACAAATATTCTTTTAAAATAAACGGTTTTATATTCTGCAAGTCATATTGTATAAATGCTTTACTGCCTGATGATGCATGCAAATAGAGACAAACAAGTCTATCAGAATTTTCCATGGTTACCATTTAAAAATACATTAATCAAAAGAGAATTATAAGCAGTCTAATTGAAAATGTCTCCATTGTTTTGAGGAACTAAAAAATGAGTTCCAGACTTGACTGAACTCCAACTTCCAAATCATCAGGCCTGCTTCAGTGTTGTGTTTAATTTTGAGCATAACAGAAAACAGCTAGAACTTGATATAGATACAGCAATTTTCCCTGTTTCCTGTGAACAAATGATAAAGTTAGGGATAAGGTCAGTGCAAAGAGATCCATTCTGAGGTGAGAGCAAAGTTGCAAGGAACACATCACCATCTGTTTTATTTTTCTTTTGTGTGTTGCATTTGTGTAGTTCTGGGCTTCAACTTTTGATTAGATGTAGGAAATATTTGGTATTTCCAAGTTATAGGATTCATTATAAAATAGCTAGTCCAGTCTCTTTGAAGTCAAGAATTGTATCTGAAATCTTGACTCCATTCCACATTTATCTGTCACCAAATAAAACTAATAAAAAACTGTTGAGTGCTCATGTCTAAAAAGAAAAATATTATCTTCATTATCTCTGCCACCTTTAAGGAAAAATAATTGAAAACATGTAAAAAGATAGTGAATTGCTCCACAAACCATTCATTATATGCGTATGTAGAATATCTTGATACACAACCTATTTTATGAGCCATGCCTTGTCCCTTGACAGCTAGACTTGTTGCTGGAAAAAGAAGGAATTCAAAAATTGATTGGAGACTTATAATTTGCTTTAATAAAAATGTAATAACAGTTACAGGAAGTTTCAGTATTCTTACTAATAGCATGCCCAGTGTTTAACCTTATATAATTTCTGCTGCTGCACTGCTGATCTTCTTAGTATCCCATCATGTGGTCCATGGGGAATTTAATCCAACTAGGGACAATTTTCTGTGAATTTTACATAGTTTTATTTTTGTTAAATTATCACTTTCATATTTTTCTTCTCATTTTATCTACACATTTGTAGGTTCCCATTTTCTCTCTCAGGTTTCTATGACTATTTTTATTCCTTATTTCTGTTTGATGATTGCAGGAAACTGGAAAGGATTTCCCTCCTCCCAGAAAAGTCTTACCAACTTCATGAAAGAGTAAAAGGATTTTCCTCTAGAGTCATGACAGTAAAAATGTGTATTTTCCTTCCTTGTCATTTGCTGACAGGATACATGCAAATGTATAATATGAAGAACTCATCCCTCATAATAAAAATACTGTGTTTCTCAGAGTGGTAATGATGTGGGTGTTTATAAGGATAAGGACTAATGGGAAGTGTGCAACTTCGAAAGTAGAATGGGGAAAAATTCTCAAATATCTTCTACATGAAGCTACTTCACAGCTATTATAAAGAAAGTCCCTTTAAAAAAAATTGCAGAGAAAAATTATTAAACAGTATTACACTAGTTAGAAACAATTTTTTGTGGGGTGTAATAATGAGTAGGTGCACTGAAAAATAAAAGTTCTTGCTTTCCACACTTTTTTTTCCCTTTTTTTTTTCATGAGGAGAAAGACAAAAATAGCCTCAAACTAAGTCTGGTTAAATTTTATGACTTTATTGACATTGCTGCCATAAAACGCTATTTTATGTATCATTATATATATATATTATATATATATATATAATATATAACCATATTTATACCGCAAAGAAAATTCTTTTAGTTGCTTAAACAAATAGGTTATTCACACTGATTAATTTTAGAATTAGTTTCAAATATTTATGAAGAAATATATTATATATTGACCTAGAAAAATACACCATATTCATGCCAGGCAAATTTTATAGCACTTTCACCACTGCTTATGCAGTGGTTGTGGAATCCAGGATAATCATACCTTATTTTTTTCTGCACTTGTGCTTCTGCAGGATTCACATTCAGACAAAAGTAGCCCAGTAACTCTCCCTTACCATTATTTTTCATTGACAAACATTAAAAGAAAAGATTATTCAGGAGCTGAAATTCAATGTATTCTGTAAGGGCATTTCAGACAACTTAATTGGGTTTTGGATTAAGTGTTATTTACTTGTCATCATGATATGGGCACCACATTGGGCCAACATCAAAAGAACACTTATGAKTAGTATAGTCCACTACTAACTAATCTTTGATTGGTGTGGCACAGGACACAGCTAGRGAGTGAAAGTGGTATTTGTTTCACATAAAACTAGTGAGCTCTAGCTTCCCCCTGTCATATTGAAGCAAATAAGRTACTTTTACAGCCAAATTGTTGACTATGCAAAGCATGATTCTATTAGAAAACAAACAAGAAAGCAAATAAATAAATAAATAAATGGARAAAATTCAATATGATATTTTTTAAACTGAGATCCAAAGTTGTGTTACTAAGGGTTTTTTTGAGAAAACTAATGGAATAAAAATTCAAGAACAGTATTGTGTGTTACTGCTTTGCATCAGCCATGGTAATTATTGTCCCCTTCCATCAGTCATTTCTATATTTGCCAATGTGGATTTGGTTTTTTTAATGTTTTCTTAACAAAAAAGGTTCTTACAATTATGCAAGCTGACCAAAGACGTCAGAGAATATAGAGTATCTACATTTTCACACAAATTCATGAGCTTTTAAATTGCAAAATTTCCCTTTGTAAGTCTATTTTACATAATATAAACTCAAAGTAGAATAAGGTGAAGGGAATAGTATCTCCAGGCAGACAAGTCTTTATACTGTCTGTCAGTGCAAATCTCATGAGACATCATATTATAGTCTATGGGTCATGCAAATTAAGCTAGTCTCACCATCATTTTTGTCTTTGATCCCCAAATTTACATTGATGCATGAATATCTCATACTTTTGTTCGGTACATCTCTGACCAGAAAAAAAAMCCCCAACTTTTCTTTACAGATAAGTGTTCTGAAAAGAAAGATCTATGCCAGTGCAAATTTGCAGTCACAGATTTAAAATTCTGGTGTGGTCTCACGCACGCCTGAAGCAAAATAAAATCAAATTATGTCGCTTCTGCTTTTTAGATATCTCCTATRAAAAAGCTGCAGGCATGCAGTTTCTATAACATGATCAGTGCTTAACACCCATGTGTGAAAGTTCTTTGTTTACCTACCATCACTGCAATTTCTCAGTCAACAACCAGGTCCTTACTAAGCATCTTGAACATTCAGTACAGTTGCTAACTGAAGGCCTGCTACCTAACCCAAAATTTGCACTCCTTTTCCTCTTTGTCAACACCCTAGGGATGTTAAGAGTCTGAACTGTTGATCAGTACACAAAAGGAAGAAAATTCAAATAAAACTCAATCAAATCAGATCTATATTAAGAAAAATCTTGAAGTGTTTCATTAATTCATTGTTGAAAAATATGCAGATTCACACTTGGTCTTTATCTTGGGTAGAAGAAATTGGAAGATGTTGTTTTCCAGGCTTTTTGTTCAGCCTCATCAATGAAATATAGGAAGAGTATTTTCTTGGCATACATTTCACCAGAGGTTTTTTTTTATTAAGTCCAGCTGTACATTTCCTTTCAAGAAAAGAAGGGAAGCAAACATCAGATGTAGCTGGTTGTAGGAAGATGTTTTGGATGTTTAGACACAGGTGACATTCAAGATACAGTATGCTTTGAAATTATAAATATTAAGTCCTCTTATTCTTTGCTCTTCTTGTGCAATGACTTTAGAGCAGATCTTGCACTTTAAATAATAAGGTTTGTGTGCATAAATCCTGAATTTTTTTGAAATGTGCCTCTAAGGAGCCATTGGCCTTTTCAACGTTGCTTTGCAAGTGTAAAACACTAAAGTCAGCCTCAGGGCCTCTCTGAATAAACAGCTTTTATTCAGCCTCTGGGATAGTGGAAAGGAATAGATGTTTTACTGAAATGCAGAGAGCATTGGTCCACTTTGCTTATGTCACTTTGTAGACACTAATTTAGCTGAATCAGTTGATGTTGTGAGCCTTGATCTCTCCTATTTAGCTCACCTAGTGTGTTTTCCAGCTAAGTGTCTTGCGGTGGGCACATGGGAGCTGTTTCCTCACAGAGGATAAACATGGCCAGACTGATCACAGCACAGACATCCCTGGGCTCTCCACTCACCCAGCACCGGAGATGTCTGCACAGTCCTGTCACCCACCTGTATGAACCATGCCTTTTTACTTCTCTACTCAAAACTCCACACTTACAGGCACTGAATTACAATTGCATGCTTAACCAGCCAGGTACCTCAGCCCCAGCAAAACCACATAGTAATGAGAGGAAAATTAACATGTTATTTCTACATGTTATTTACTTACCTTTTTCTCTTTAGCCTCATTACTATGACCATTGATAGTATGCAACACAAATTGCACACAAYGAAGATATTTTCCCTTTTTTTATTTTTTTGCTTTTACTTGTATTAACATTGGATTATGAAACTCTGTTYTGAATTTGACTGTCTCTGATCTGGTGAGTGAACTGTGATGTGTCAATTGCTTTTTTGCAACATAAATGGTACTGGGGACAGCTGAACATTTTACATCCTTAGTTTACAAACTTTCTCTCACTATTATTATGATGTATAATCCAAACTCACATTGAAACAAGGGGGATTTCTTCTGCCTGTTCCAGTCTTAGAAACGAACCCTTTTTCCTTACCAAAAAAGATGAACTTCCAGAGAAGTACAGACTACATTTCAGGAGCTTAGGCAGAGATCCTGAATTAATGTATTAAATCTACTGAAATTATGTCCTCTTTCCTTACATAAAAAGCTAAATCACAATAAATGGACTGGAAAACACTACATTTTTTTCTTAGGAAGTTCTTCTTAACTGACCCTGAAAATACAAGCAGTTATTTTCCTTCCTATCACCATAAAACAGAACGTGTAAAAATACACACAGCTGTGTTATATTTTGAGTCAAGTCTTTGCCAATTTATTTATATAAGTTCCTGGCTTGTTGGGCAAGAAGACTAAAGGGCAGAAAAAAGACTGTTTAGTAAATTCAATTTATGTCTCATACTGATGACCAACATATAAAATTCTCCATTTGCTTGAGTTATTTTTGGATGAGAGAACTTCACACCCCAAGTACTTTTGCCAGTTCACAGTTAAGGGATGGTTATAAGTATTAAGTATTTTTGTGCAACTTTTCAGGTTTCATCAGACCTTTCTTCATAGTGTAATACTTTTATAGATATGTTGCATAGATTTTTTTGAGTCACACAATTCACTTTCATTATTTCAGTCAAAATTAGGCTCAACTGAAGACTTGAGTCTTGGGGCCTTAGTATTTCCTCCCCCTGATTTTTATTTTTATTTCTTTTGGGGACGTACACCTAAAATTATATGCCTTTCTGTCATACAAGGTCACAAAGTGTCCATCAGACTGCGAATTTAATATACCCCAGCTATTCACTAATCAGATAATGGAACAGGCAAAGTGAAGATATGCCCTTGGCAGGACAGCAGACCAAATGTGTGCAGAAGTCTTCATGTGCCATACCCAAGACATTCATATATGTGTGTGAGAAAGAGAAGGGAAATAGGCCAAAAGAGCAGAGTTGGGCTACTCTTTCCCTTCACAATCTAAATCATTGTGACCAGGTAATTCAGTGACTCAGTTTTTGCTCTGTATTGGTAGAACTGGAAGAGGACTTCATGATATTTTTTTTTTCTCTCCACAGTTTACCTGTTTTAAATGACAATTTCCTTGGGATAAATGCATGGGAGATGATTTGCCTGCAGAGTAAGTAGTATAGCCAAGTATCCAGGCTGGTTTCTCAGTTTACTTAAATTTTACTCCAGGATTTGAATTTATCTTTATCTTGGTGATGCYACTACTAGAGTTAGTTGAGAGGGAAAAAAAATAAGGAGTTCATTGCACTGCTGTGGTGTATGGTTTTAAAAGACAGGTTAAACCAAAATTAATTTACCTCTCTATGTTGTTTAGACAGAATTTAGACAGAAGAGAATGCTACTCTTAGACTCAGGAAACACTCTTAATGGTCTGACTTCTTTCAGATTYCTGTTGTTTAAAGCCAAAGACATGTTCTTACAACTGAATTAATTTACAAACATACACAATTTAATCCATCCATTGCTTTCAGAGTGTTTTAGTATATCTAAAGGAAATCTCACACATTCACTCGAGTTCTTCTGTGTAAAGTCCAAAATCAGCACTGCTATTTTATTGAAGTGTCATCACTGAAAGCCTCTTGTAACTAGTTCAGTTCCCTTGCACAAAGAGAGTTCATTGTGAGCAAAGATGATCTATTACTACAGACATCATCATTTTTGTTTACTTGGATAAAACTGTCTCATGTAGGTAAGGTGTTTTCTGAAAATGAATGTGTTTTCCTTAGATTCAGCTCATAAAATTTTTCTCACCTTAGTAATATCTTTTTGGGAGTTAGGAGGCCGCACCATATTCTCAATCACTATGTCACCTCAAGATCAGCCAGATAAGCTGTTTAAGAGGGCTTGTTGACTTTGGGAGTGTMTTTGTGGGTATATTGGCTGAGATCACAATTATGTTGCAGTAGGTTTTGTAAATGACTCCATTAAAAAAACATTTTAGACCCAGCCCCAGTAGACTGTCRTGAATAATGTGGCTCACAGTGCTTGTAGTTCTACAGACAGGTATGAGACATTTTTGCTTAGATAATATGAGGTTCTACTGCAATATTTACCCCAAGATGTCTAAAAAATAGGAGTTTCAGAGGTTGCAGTGTCTCCATTTGAGAGGGAAGAGGCATTTTTCTAGAACTAACTCTGCTATTCAGGATTGTTTGTTTGTTTTCCCCATGGTGTGTTTTTGGCATATTCTTTTGTGGGAGCTGATCCTCCTTACTGGTTGAAAGTAATTTTAGTTATTTTTTTATTTTAATTTTCATATAATTTACTCAGTCATAAGGGAAATAGGCTTTGCTTTTTAATCTATTATTCTGACTGCACAAAATATTTGATCCYCTATGACATTTGTTATAGCCAGAAAACACGATAAATGAGGATAAAGGCTAAAGCCAGAATGCTGACTGTCACAGATTTGATTGAAGCAGCTTAATCCCCTTGCAGAACATTAATAAAGATGTTAAAGAAACCTGGATGCAGAAAGCTGTTTCAATGAAATCTGTAGATGTTTCTGAGCTGAGCAGATTTTTAAGTATAAAGCAGAACAACAAAAAGAAAACAAAACCAAATAAACACCTGCAAACAAATAGCAGAAAGGAGAATCAGAGGCAGAAGTTCATAAATATTCTAGTATATAAAAGGGAAGACAGTTTTATGGACCATTAGAATCAGTCTTCTGATATGGAGTTGTTACATGTAGTCTACTTAATAAATGTTAACCATAACCATTATCTTGCTATACTAGCACACAGTCTTAAGCTGTGACAGTTTTTTTATACATCATCTTCTTTTAATCTGAATTCTTATAGAATGTAGTCAATAAGAGGAAAATAGATTCTCTGAAAGTAGTGTGAAGACAGAAAATTAGATAAAATTTTTAAGAAACATGAAACCAAAGGACCTCAATGTAAGTTAAATGCCAGATTAATATTCACCCACACAGTTCTGTTTTAATAAGGAATTTCCACTGTTTAACCTGTTTTAATGTGAAAATGGCAATCCATTGCAAAATTGAAAGAAGTGATKATCTCTAGGTGTGAGAAAAGTTCACTTCAAAATATATAAAATACTAATCTCTCAGCATGAAAGCAAGAGAGTGCCAACACACTTATAACAAGATATCTCATGAGTGACATGTAATATAGTTCAAGAATGAACAGAGCTACAAAAAATTTGTACACAAAAACTAAYTCTGATGAATAAGATTACTAAGATAATATTCCAGAGTTAAATATGCAAAAACTTAAATGGCAAGCTGGATTTTCACTTAGCTTCTAGGGTATATATACATATATAACCTACACTTTGCAATTGAGCTTTTTTTTACCTCTGATTATCTGCTAATGTTTTGCTTGATCTCAAAAAATATTTTGGACAAATAAAGTCAATCAGAAATATACTTTAAAACTGTTGTAGGGCTTGGTTTGGGTAATGAGCTGCTACCAAATTATTCACAAAGCTCAAGGAAACATATTTGGTCAATGATTCAGCTTGAAGAATTTTGTTTTTAGTTTGGCACAATGCAGTTTTCTACAGTGGAATAGCTCCCCATTCTCTGTGTGTGATAAGTCATTTTTGTTTTTAAGAAAACTGAATATACAATTGCCTTCAGGATATTTAACCCTAAGAAAAAAAAATGTTATACCTCTGTTTTCTCACCCACAAGCAAAACACACCTGTGCAACTCTGTTAAAAAGGCCTGCATATTTAAGCAGCTAAGGTAAAACCATATTCCCCAAAGTGTTAAAATTGGAGTCATTTCCCCAAGACCATCTTCAGCTTGTGGTTCACGTATTGTCTTTTCAGGTTGCAAAATCCACCAAATAGTCTACTCCTCCATTTCTAGAATGTTGTTCCTTGAGATAGTATGTGTGGTTTTCTTTCACATGTGGGATTTTAAACAGATAAAGCTGCCTAGATTTCACACCTTTGGTTGCTCTGTGATATCACATACAGATTAATAAGCACATAAAAATTTATGTGGTCATGTGATTTCCTGTTTTTTTATCTGCCTGGGGTTTTTTCAGTCACACTGGATTGTGCTTCCCCTCTCACCACAAAAAAGGCAGAGGCAGGCTTCTGAGAAAGATTTCATGCCCAAAATCCTGGCAATTTAGAGACTTGTTGATTGCCATCCCCTTGAAGTCAGCTCTCCAAAACACCATGGCAGTGTTTCACAGCTCCCTGCCCATGGTAAGCTAGACATGAAGAAAAGCTGTGCTCTCCAGGCAACACCAGGAGAGTCCGACAGCTGTTGAGAAACTATTGTTGTACATTACAAACCTCCTCAATTTCAGCTGAGGGAAATTTTATAACAAGTCCTGGCTGTGTGCCACCCTGCCAGGGCAGACAGGGTCCCGTGGGGATGGCACTAGGGATGGCAGTGTGACCCCTGTCCTAGAACACTGCAAACTGGGAATGTTCTGGAGCCCAGATGGGATCATCTCCCTGCTGTTCACTCACAGCATCACTCATTGTACACTTGGCAATTCCTGTTCACCTCTATCAGACACAAACAACCAATGTCTGTCTTTCAAAAGTAAAGTACTCCTGTATCGAAAGTGAAAAAAAATGTTCAGCACTTTAGAATAAATTAGATGTTATTTTCTAGACACTGCTAGGTCAATATGGGCTAGTTCAATGAAGAAACAGAAGCTGGAGTGTTTGGAAACCTTAGTAACCCATTGCTCAGCTGCTGCTGCCTTCTTTTTTTTCTTTTTTTTTTTTTTAAGTCTGCTTGGTATTGTAACAGCAAGTTTCATCGTATTTTACTCTTTTTTATTTTCTCAAAGCTTTGCAAAACTTCTAATGCAAGCTCTTCCATCAGTTCAGCAGTTATCTTCTTTAAAAATGAATCAGTCTTTGATTTATTTAATATTAATCTAAACCTGTGTTGTAGCCAGAAATTGTGTAAACCTTCAATGGATTTATTCATAATATATGCTGAGACACATTTTCCCATCACTTGAGACTAAATATTAATGTTTTAAATAACATCAAGTTATAAAATGGTTGAAAACCAAACATAAGGAAAGCACTGAAAAGGATTTGTAAAGACAGCAGTATTCTTAAACAAATAAAGAACAAAGTGTGTGAGAGAAGAAATACGTGCCACAGTGTCAGCTGGAAGAGAGAAAAACTAATTCAGTGCTGGCATAAGTGGAGAACAAGAACTGAGGATATATGCAACAACAAATATGAGAACACAGCTAGTTTTCACCAGAAGAAAACTGGCAGGTTCTCCAGTGATTTGAGGGGTTCATGGGAGGAGCCTGCCTCTGTTACTGTTGTAATCACAGAGTAAATTAAACCAGCCCAAAAGTGAATATTCAATTTTCTTTCTCGYTTGCCAAGTCAGTTTTCTGTTCTTTTGAGCTATTTCTGTATTTCTATTCAAATTATTACGTTATCAGATAAGTACCACGGAGAGAGTACGGTGTGGTTGTCAGGTAGGAGAGAAGGAAACAGGAATGCATCCCAGTGGAGAAAAGATGTTAATTTAGCCAAGTCATCTTATAGAAATACACCCTCAGAGATTTGCCTGCAAAACCTCTTCACAGAAGAGCCGAGTATCTTCTGACATGCCTCAACCAATGAAGGGCAGGATTTGCACAAACATTTTGTGGGTTTGAACAGTAAAAGTTGCAGAATTTTAAATCCTGTAGTTCTTTTCTTTTTATAGTGGCAAAACAGTTTTCTGAACACAACCTGTGACAACAGAAAAATAGACAGCTAGCAACTGTACAGTTTTCTATTAACATTCTTACACTTTAAGGTGGAACACAGACATCTGTATTGTGTATTTGCTGCCAAAGACTGCCACAATAAAAATCACCTCTGTCAAATTTAAAAATTTCATAAATATTAGCATGTCTTTTATTCATTACCATAGTACTCACTAGGAGCTGGGTAAACTGATTCAGAATATTTTAATAACAGTTTCACACWTGAAATCAGAAACCTGTGTGTTAGCTGAATGTATGCTCTGATCTCTAAAGAAGCGTCTTCTACTTTCCGTCTTTTCAAACTCCAGGGTTTTTCCTGGCCCAGATTTACTTACAGCATTCTCAGAATAGTCTGAGTGAGTAAGTCACACAGTTTAACACAAAAAAAATCCCTCAAATCCAACAATGTCTTTGACTAGAGCAGAGATCTGGGTCAGAGATGTAAAAGGGCTTGTGCCGACTGCTGTGAGCAGAGGCCAAGTAGCTAGAGGGAAAAAGAGAAAACCCTCACAAAGCCTTGAAAAGTGGAAAGCATTTGAGGCAAGGAGAATTTGAGAGCTGAACAAGAGATTATTTTTGTCTATCATTCCAGGATTTATTTAAAATCTTTAGTAGAACAAGAATAAACTATTCATTTGTTTTTCTGATTTTAGACCATTATATTTCAATGTTATATTGCTATATTGGTTGTTACGTAAAAGTAGTTATTTCATTTGAATAAGACAACCCTTCCTATATATCTTAGTTTCCTTTTGTAATTTTTTAAGCATTGAAACAGGATTTAAAGGGACTCTATTCCCAATTTGATTACATAAAAGCATGAGGCAACCTCTACTGAAATAATTTATACTTTTACAAACCTTTCTAGAAGATAGACATTTTTAAACACTTTATAAGTTTAAAAGCTTGTAAATTCTGTACTTGAACTGTTTTCTAAGCTTTCTAAGCAGATGAAACTTGTCTTTCTTTGTTAATTTCTGTCACAATCTGTAAACTTGGTAATTTATTTAGAGCTGTACAGTTGCATTAATACCTTCAAATACTCCACAAAATGAGAATCTTACTAAGAACTAAGAAATGCACGTGTTCATAGTAAAAATTATGCCATTATTGAGAACATTTGGCTTTGYATTTTGGAATGATGATCCTCTTCTCTAGTTCATTCTTTTACCCCCAAGTGCCTTAATCTGCTTGCAATGGTGTCAGTAAAAAATCTGCCATGTATTACTGAATTTCATTTCCTAATAACCCAACGAAACAATTGATCCTGGATATGTCTCTGCCTAAAATGAAGGACRATCTTTCTGAGTTGTTCATCTAGACTCCAGAGTACACACTTTTGTATGTGATAGATCTGTTTTTCCATTTCTTCTTGAGAAAAAAATCCAAAACCCTTCTCCAGGAGTATCCTCACTAGGGTCTCCGGACTGTTTTTACCTGAATTTTGGCTGCAATACATTGCAGTCCTCAGGAAAACTTTGATTTTTCTGAAACTTTTCCCTGAAAATGCTGTGAATGACAGTTGGACTTTGGAGGCAGAGTAACAATTTTTTGCAAAATAGGAAGTGTTTTAGCCAAAAGGTGTGCATGCCTATGAGAAAAGATGTTAAACAAGCAAGTTTTATATGTACACCATCTTATCCATGCTTGCTGTTCTATCCCACTTTTTTTAGGCAAACAAACATTGGTATTTATGCCCTTATTTTGCAAGCCAAGTGAAGGACCCCTTCCTGTGTGTTCACTGCTTGATCTTGCAGAATCACCCTGATCAAAGCAATGCCATGTCAGATCAGGTCTAGAGTCAGGAAATGCACATTAACTCAAGAACTACATCTGAACTAATAATCCCCAAGTCTCAGCAGTGCTCCAGAACTGTAACATCTCTGCACCATATCTGGACCTAACCTAGATTACACCTGACAGCTCAGTGCTTCTGCTTTATTTTGCCATGTATTTTCAGGGCAGGGTTAGGATAGATGAAGTCCACACCCCACACATGTCTACACTGACATAATGCTGTCAGTTTCTCTACGTTTCACAAATCTTCCTCTATTTTAGGTTAGAGGACCCTTTCKGTTCAGTTAAGCTTAATGTCTTCTTTTTTTCCCATCCAGTGTCTGTGTATCTCCTTTAATGACCACCTGAGCAGAAAATAACTCACCAAAATAAATATGCACACAGAAACAGGCATCATGTTCATTAAACTAAAATTGATGCTCTGACTGTGATCACTCAAAGTCCGCATTTTTATTCTGATGCCTTCCCACCGATTAAATGAATTCATATTTGTGGTAAACAGCTTTTAGAGACCCAGAGGCATTTCTTCTTTTCCCATTTTTTCCACCTTTCTCGCTGAGGGAAGCTGTTGCATATGTCAGTCATGACAGAAACTGTCACAGAGTACCATGTAACAGAATGTGTCACTCATTGGAAAAACAGCATCATGCTGGCCTCCTAAGGCAACAGCATTGCTTGTGAGTACTGGTACATGCAGACTTGCTGGTTGGGGCTGTACAGGACAGGCAATCCTTAGCAAGCTGCAGCTCAGCTCAAACTCTCTGTTTAACACTATGGAGAAATGCACCTCTGAGCTTATATTTTACTATTTGAACTGCTGGAAGCAGCACTTTACAATGCATGGTTTTCTTCTGACATATCCATTTCATGCTGCAAAATTTTATTTTCTCACAGACCACTACAGGATACAAAGCCTTCATTTCAGATTCTGAGGTAGTTTAATAACATTGATCAAAGGGCTTTCAGTTAAGCCTTGGCAGCGAATTAACTCAGGCACAAGTTAGAACACTGTTGTCAGTGAATCTTACAYTAAGCAGCGCGACTGAAGTCAACGTGTGGGAAATATTTCTGATATTTGACRCAGTTTCCTAGAGCTGCAAAGACTTTGAGGTAGCAAAGAGTTCCTCAATACACTAGTATCGCAACATTGTGGTTACATGCCTTCTAAAATTTAATGCAACATAAAGATGTGACAGCATTCATCATCTTTCTTTTTCTCTCCCCTCTTGGAGCTACCTGTAACCTCACACTGGCTGCAGCTGGAAGTCTAGGTGCTGTATGACCCTGTTTGCTTGGTCAGAATGGTTTTCTACACCTCACACATTTCTATCACTTATGTGAAAAGCTTTTGCAGAATGTGGTATATCTCATTTTGCTGCACCACAGTAGCTCAGCTGTGATCCAGAGAATATAGCCCATTTTCTTAGGGATTATGTATCTATCTATCAGATAATTGTAGCCTGCAAGTTCAAATTGCRTTCATAATGAATAGTCCTGCTAGAGAAAAATAGATTAAATTGTGCCCTAAGTTACACAAAAACCTATCAGTTTATCCAAGTGCTAMTCCAAGTATAATTTAGGATAATTTGGGGCGTGCTCCTTTGTACAATTCAATATCTCTGTACGATTCTCAAGTCACTGTTTACAAATGTTCATTATATTAAAATATACTTCAGATAAAGGAAAATTACCATATAAATAACTTCCACTCCCCATCTATATTCCTATTTCCTACCCATCTAAGCTTTTTCTTATGACATTTTTATACAAGAAWTCATACAAAACGTAAATATATTTATTATACTTTTTATGCAAATTGATTTTATGAAACTTGGCTAAAATAATAGAAATAGRTAATGAAATGGGCTAGTAAGGACACCCTAACTAAAGTGAATTCCTTTCTATCTGAGCACTGCAATGTTTTGATATGGAAGCTTAAGCAGTGTACAATAGTATCACGTAATTTTAACAATTGTTTTGTTCCCTTAGGAGACAAAAGAATTTGACTTGCATGTCAGTATTTTCTCTGCTTACTCTTAATGTGGAAACTGTAGTGACATCAGTGAATAAAAAGAAGCTAATCTAATTAACAAAAAATGTGGCATAGGTTAATTTGAATTGACAATAACATACTGGTATTTCTCCAGTTTAATTTCCACTGGGATGCTACATCTAACCACACTCACATTGCAAACGGCAAAATTTGGGATGCCTGTCTTTTTAATCCTTAACCCCATCTCCTTCCGTACCTGCCTATCAAGGTGGCTGCAGCACACACTCTCTGACTCTATGGAGCTTGGAAAACTCATTGAGTCCTTTGTCTTAAGTCAGAAGTGGCTGATTATGGCCAAGAGTTCCAAAAGTGACACATGGAAGCATATGGCACAATTCCACAGGCCTTGTTTCCTCAGGGAACTATGTGGGCAACCAAGAGAAGAACATGAAATTATTTTAAAATAAAATAACCTGTGGAATCTTAAAATACATATGTGTCAGCTGATTCAGTGAAGATGGACTTTAAGCAAAAGGTGAGGAATTTGAACAGTAGGAGTGTTTTTCTCCAAGGTTTCAATAAAMACCTAAAACGTATACTTATCTAAACCTGCACAGATTAGCATGTCAGGGCCAGACCTGTGCTTTTTAAAATTACTGCTAGTTCCTTTTTAAACTGTGGTGGTGGTTTAGACAGAGATGTAACAGATGGGTTGATTTTATCTGAGCTGTCATGGATGGCTGCTACACTGAAAACAACCCRAAATCTGAAATAGACACATCTGGATTAAAAAGATCAAACACAAAGTAAAATAATCTGAACTAATGCCTGTTCTGCTTGATTTGCTGAAAAGCATAAAAATTCTGGGAATGAAGGACCTTCTGTTATAAAGTCAGGATCAGCTACCAGATTCACTGTGACAGCGTCTGGATGTCAAGGTTTTCTTTCCATGCCCTCTCCTTTACTGTGACACATCCCATTCCCTCCTGGTATCGATCATATCATCTAGTATATAAAGAGAGTTATTCTGAGCTCTCAATAGGATGACTAACATCATTTAATTGCTTCACAACAATGTGCTTAGTGCTAAATGACAGTGGACAATTACATTACTTGTACTCCATCCGTACTAAACATTTCATTCCACAGTCATATGTTTTAAGTTCTATTAAGACATAGAATCGTCTCAAAAGCAATATTCTTCACTGAAATATACTTATTCATAAATAAGGAAGAAACCCCGCCCTCTTTCTAGCCCTGAACATTATTTTAAAACCTATGGAATCAGAATTTTCACTCTCTATTTTAATGGAAAGAACTGAAWCAGGTAGCTTCCAATATTTTGGTGCCATTTCCTTATAAATGGATGAAGTCATACTTCATTCTGGCCTGGAAACACCAGATTATTGTGGAAAACTGAATTTTGGTGCAGTTTTCCAAMTTCTTGCCACAAGGAACAATCACAGATACTTGAATTTTGGCATAACACTGCTCCAGGGCACAGAGTGACCACACAGAMACMAAAAAAAAGAAAAAATAACTTTTACACTGAAAATGTTCTGTGAGTTCTCAGCTGCAGTCATATTGAATATTGCCAGCTAAGCTCTTGCACATTGACTTTAAAAATAAAAAGCCTAACCACTTGCAGAACTAAAATTGGGGTACAAGAGTTCCTTGCTCACAAAAATAATAGTTGATGCTATATCTAGGTAAACTTTAACYGCAGGATGAAAAGTCAATGAGAATGCTTTCCAAAGCATACTCATAACCTGACCAAAATGTTGTGTATTAGGGATKAAATGTTTATCCTTTTCAGCAAGTCTCATGGCTATTCCACAGTGAATCAGGTGATTCATTTCTTTAAGCATTTCAATGAAAACCTCTTCTGAATCTTCTGCACCCAGTAGGAAAAGGAGCATTTTACACATTTTAATCTTGGTGAAATAGACCATTTCATAAAGAACACACCAAAATGGATGTGCTTAACCTAGGAATTTAAGAAAGTAAAAATTATTCTACTGTAAAAATGGCAGTGATGAACTGCAAAGCATTTTGTCTGACAGTTCACATACCAAAAGGGGGACTGCTTGATGCTATTCACACCTTCAAAATGACTAAGCAATTTTTAGCATGAAAAAGGAGTATTAAGCAAGTTTGCTATGTGGTTTAAGGCATCTTCAGCAGCTGAAATYCAGGAAGCATACCAGCATCTTTAAATGGGATAACATTGCACAGACTACCAGAAAATGCTCTATGGATCACATGTTTGAGATGCTGCTTGAGAAACAGGAAACTGTCTGAAACAAGACTGAAACACATCACTTCTCTTCTGTCACACCACAGCAACTGCCTCTGCCTCTTTTCTTCTTACACTGGTAAAACAAATATCTTGGCTGCACACTGAGATGACAAGGTTTTATTATGACTCTATTATAAACTCACTGCAAAGTCTCCAATACATTATGCTTTCGGTTTTGTTCTCTGTAGACAGAAACTATATTACAGCTCTATTAATAATCYGTTAGTGAAATTAAGGGCTCAAAGCCAACAAAAAGATAACCGGTGTTATTACATCAAAAGATTTATGTAAGAACATAATGGAGTTTTAACATGAAATAAACACTTTTTAATAAAAGGATGATGACTTCCTAGGTTTGTGCAGTAGTGTATTTCAAAAATAACTTGCAACTGCATTTAAAGTAAGCTCAGTATTAATGTCAATGTCAGATTGTTTKAAAATACTTTTTTAAAAAAAGAAAAGAAAATGAAAACCATCTTTTAAACAGTCTGTAAGGCATGCATTTGACTGAGACAAGAGGTGCATGAGCCTTTCAGAGCTCTCTGTAAACAGCTATTTGTGATATACAGAGAGTGTACATATCCTCATCTGAATAAGTCTTTTCTTACCTAATTCAGTATAGGAGCAAGATATTTAGTATCTACTGTCATCAAAATATCACTGACATTCAGGTCAATGAAAAAATTTTGACTAAAGGGTTTTTTTTCTGTAGTGTAAAAGAAAAACACCTGAAATTTATCCTGTTGAGAATTGTTGAAGTCCCTTGCAATAATTCAGCAAAACATATTATGCATGCCTTTAATCACCGAAATGGTGCACTATTTGGAGGTCTAGTGGACTCCTGCTTTGAAATCCCCTAATGACTCACTGGAATCTCACTGATCCAAAAAATACAGATTCTTTTCTCTCACATTTAATTCATACATTGCTTTTTAGCTGTTTCTTACTGATAGAATATACCAGTATTTTTTAAAAAAAGGTAAAATTGGAGTGTAGTGGTTTCACATTCGCCGAATTTTGTTTGCCAACTAGAAGATAGKATTTTGGGAGAAAAAGGTGAAACAGGCTCAACTTAAAAGTAAACAGATAGTTTCTTACCACACAKTAAGGAAAAGAAAAAATGAAACTTTCAAAACYCTTCTCCTCCCCCCACAAGTGTTCACTTTCCTACAAACAACATAGAGACAAAACCTGTGACATTCAGTCAGTTTCACCATTTAAATATAGTCTTTTATCTATTCTTCAGGAGAGGAGTCTCTTGTTCTCTATGGAATTCTCCCACTGGC
>QVAJ01000222.1:690706-709584 GCA_003546035.1 Mixornis gularis | reverse complement strand
CATCACCCTCACATGAGCAGCTGGAGATTCTCTCTACTTTAGAAAAATTAATCTCTAGCCATTCAGTGAAAATTTCCAAGCAACAACTGAATTTTTTGCTACTCTGGGTGACTAATTTCTACCGAGACTCCAAAACTCACTCAGGATATGTTTGACCCTTTATTCTGGCAAGTTGTAAATAGGCTATTATATCACTGTGCAACCCGGAATGATAGAGAGGCACAGCACCTTTTAACAGCGGGATGAATCCTCCTAGAGACAATGTCCCAGAGAGCAAAAGAAATCCCTATCCAGCCGCAAAATCCCACCGATCAATCTTTTGGTRCTGAGCCAAGTTACCACGCCCACTGCACTGCAAAGGGAAGGCACTATCCCTGCAGAGACAGGGGGAGTGGCTGCCACGGCTCAAACAAATTTAGACAAATCTCTGTCTCCAACTCCTGGAAAACTGAAATCATTTATTCATCCCCTAGAACAGGAAGAGTGGGACATGGCACACTTTCAATCTGCACCTGTGCAGACATTTCGGGAGGGGAATGCGGGGTAATTGGGAAACAGCGGAAGGAGCAGAATGGATCTCCCAACCCCACCCCCACCCTCCCCCTCTCGCCAACCCCCACCTTGAAAAGGCAAAAAAMCCCTAATTAGGGGGATTTTGGACTCAAAATACAAAACTCTCCCCTCCCCCTTTTTTATCAGTCCCTGTGCTTGCTTTAGAGGATGTCACTGTACTTACATGAGATGAGCATATTGCCATTTATGGTGACAGGAAGATTTTCTCTATGTGTTGAAAAATAATTTTTCATTCATTTATAAATAAATTTATTTCATTTGCCATTTGGAGCATTTCAGCAGTGCTTTAGCAGTGCTAAAAAACACMTCTTTCTCAGTGGTTTGCGTATGTTATTAGCTCACTAACCATTATTTATCCAAAAAAAACACTCTAATCAAAGAAATAACTGTTATGGATTGCAAGGAATAAATAGCCAAGGAGTCAGTGCTTCACAGTTAGACTGAGACTTTCAGTTCTAACTGTCAGTAAACATATTCTGCCTTCGGATGATTATGATTTACAAAAGCACTCTCTGAGAAGCATTTATTTCTGGAAATGCAGTCTCATGAACACCCAGAAAAACCCTCAGCATCATCTCTATATTGGATATTGGAAATAGACAAAAAWTTGTCATATGTATTCAAAAGGAAAGTCATCCTACTTTTTGTACTGTACAATATTGTTGATTCATTAATGTTGCCTCAGGAACACTCTTCACCACATTATGTATCACATCTAATACTTGACTYCAATACTTGTCATTCCATTCTTCAGCAAGATATTAAATAAAATTAATTGYCCTTGGCACAATGACAATGAAGATAAATGTCAAAACTGCTTCAACCCAAAACTAAATGAAAAATCTCTAAGCATGCAAGCTCAGTGTCTACAATCTTTGTGGCACCAAATAATGTATTACCTAAAAATTTCAAACATCACAATTTTAATTTTATGCAACTTTTCTCCAACACAAAATATGTTTCTATAAATGTACATCTATATTTTAAAAAATTAAATATCATTGTGACAAAAATTTGCATTATGCTGACTTGCTTAAGAAAAGAAAAAACTTATTTTGGAAAATTATACTAAAAAAATAGACAAATGCAAAAAAGACATGAGGTTTGATTAACGTTGAAACAAAAATAACAGACAAGAATTCAACTGGACAAAGCTGGTCACACACATTCTTGGTATCCAAAAATCTTCAGATAAATAGTAGTGTAAAAAAAATCGTAATATTTGAATTCCTAATGGGCAACATTGAAAACCTGATAATAACAATAACAAAAAATCCCACAAGACATCCCCCTGGTAAACTGATTGTTTCTATGAAGATGAAGCAGTACATGAAAACCCAGCAGGAAGAACAGCAGGTGATAACTGTAATCTTTATCCTTCTGTATCTGTGTAATAAGAACACTTTTATCAGATACATGAGTCCAGGGTAGAAGAACAGAATGTATTACCTCTGCAGTTCAAGCATTTGAAAATCTCTATGTTCTTAATATTTTTGCCTGCAGCCCTAATCCTTCTGTCCTTAGWGATGTCATTAAATTGCATTTCCTGTTTCAATCAAAACTAAAATATCATCCCTCAAGGATTATGCTGATGCCCATTTCCTATTAATGGGGGTCTGAAAAATTTTCAAAGACATCTTTTAGCTTAGACAGGTTCATGTGTAAATTATGCATTCTGAGTAAATATGTCTGCCCATGTCACTGCTTTATCAATATGACCCCTCCAAAAGAAAAAAACCTGGTTGCTAGAGTAGGTTATAAAAAGACCTGTTAAATATTAATACAAGCAAGTAGAGATGGTAGCCTAGTAATACTTGTTTGAATCTAAGAAATATAAAAAGCTAGGAAATTGTTATATTCTATTTATCTAGTAAACTTTTCTTCCTAGTATCAATGTAGTTTCTGATTATGACAAATGTGACAARGCCAAAAAGTGTGTTTTCCTATATGTGTTACAAGACTCCTGGTAAAAAGCTGTGTATCYGTTAACTTTAAAGTTTATGCTCCATCCATGAATATTGCCCTAATAAAATTATTGCTGAATTTTTTTAAACATGACCATGTTTGGTCAAAACTTATCTCAGTGATCTGGAATAAGGCAGGATTCATCTTAAGTAGCTTTAGTTAAAGTTAAGTGTCTAATCTAAATCAGCTTCCCATCTGCTCATGCTTCATGCCAGCAGAACGATGCATATCCAGAAGATAACTCTATTTCTCACATAATAGATCTCAAACAATGAGAAATAAATATTATCTTTCCTCAGCTCTTTTCCCACCCACACTTTACTGCGATCCTCACAGGAAAAAACAATCCAAATCTTTTTTTAATTCAGAAATTACCCTAGAAGTAGCTAAACACGCATTAATGACTCAATCTGCTGTTGACTAGGAAAAAACAACAGTGGWATGGGGAGAAGGTCTTGTTTTAATGTAAGTAAATCCTTGAGTATTATACTGTCAACAGAAATAAAAAATAAGGTGAGAATAAATCATCTTTATACCTGTGGCAGGACATACATATTTTCACCCTGTTATCCAGATTAAGTATCCAGATTAAGTTGCAGTCAAGTCCTAGACAATTTAACTTTTTTCTGCTCTTGGTATTGATTTTGTTCACACAGAAAATCATCTACTTTCATATGCATATGGGTTAAACACAAATTACTTAAAAGCAAATTCAGGTAATATATAAAAGAATTTCTATGCTTGCCTGAATGACAGACTATTTTGGCCTCAAAGCTTCAYTCAGCATAACAGGAAATATTCAATGTTTGCAAATTTTGGATTTTTTTAAAACCTTCCTGCAGTAACTTGATCAAAAGTTTTATACCCTTAAAAACTCTGACAACCAGGTATTTCCTGCTGAGTCATCCAGCTGTTTCAGGTGGCCTCTTTGAMATTGTTCATATGTATCATAATGAGCAGGACACAGCTCTCTGAAAACTTGACTGAGTACCTGATGTACTCATCACAAGCGTAACTTTCRCATTTATTCTTGGGATACYCAAGAATCACTCACTCACCTTCTTTTCCTATGGTCCTCATTCCCAGTGGATTACTAAGCTAGTAATATTCATATTCCCACCTTCATATCCCAGTTGACAACTTCTCTCCCACTTCATGTTACYTAGGTCACACTCCTGCCTCTCTATTTGAAAACCAAGCCTCTTTCCTGTCAGGTTACTGTGTGCATCAAGACCTCTAAAGATGAAGACTGTGATACACGTGGTATTCCCTTCTTGCCCGGTCCAGTTCCACAGCACTTCTGCTTCAGTGGACTGTATTGATCATCCTCACAAGGCTGCTCCCTAAGCCTGCTGAGGGAAGGTAGGTGGTACAGAGGAAGCAGTGATGTGTTACGTGAGGAAAATACGTGACTGAGGAAAGATCCGGTGTGAAACCAAGGAAGTGTCTGTGGAGACATTCCAGGGCTCCAGGTCCAAGAGGATGCAACAGGGCTGATGTGATGGAGATCTGTCACAGCTTGCCTAACTAAGATGACATCTCTGAAGCTGTCTACAGACAATTAAGATGAATSCTTTGATCAGAGCCCTTGGTCCATTATGAGGGATTTTGACCACATGGGCATCTTCTGAACAGGTAATACAAACCTTAGGCATTGTGGAAAGATCTCCAGAGCACTGCATATGAATTTCTAATGTGAATTTAGGGCCCAGTGAGGGAAATAGTCTATTTGACTAGCTGCTGAACAAGGAAGAAACAGCTGTAAGTGGGATTGCAGATATTAGTTTGGGTTGCAGTGACCTGGAGAAGATGAGATTAAGATTTGGAGAAAAGCAAAGAAAGTAGGACATGGACATGGACTCTAGACTTCAGGATAGAGACTTATTTAGACTTTGACTTGTTTAAAATATTACTGATTAATACCATTGGAGACTCCTAAAGGAACATCCAGAATAGCTAGCTGACTTTTAAAGAAAAATTATTTGGAAGTCAGGGGAAAAGCACCCCTTCATGCAGGTAGAKCAGAAGTCATTCTTTCTATCAAAGGTCCAAACAATTCTGCAGACAACTTAARTGCTAGAAATCATACAGGAAGTGAAAACAAGGACAGAAATCAAAGGAAGACTATAAAATTATTGCTCATGCTGTTAAGGATACAAAAGACCAAAACCTGATTAGAGCTAAAACTAGTTAGGGACATAAATGTAGCAGGAAGAGTTCTTGCAAATATGCTAGTATCAGARGAAAATTCATAGAAAATACAAACTACKGAATGGGAGAACTGTTGACTGATAKATTATATGRAAAAGGCTGAATTATTTAATGGCATTTTCACCTCAGTCAAAGTCTGCCTTTGAAATTCTGCACATATCTATCTTATTTTGGAAGCAGGCTTACAAGAGACCAAGAAGCTTGGAGCAACTTAAAAATGTTGAACTTAAGTACAGGATGCCAGATCAAATTGACCTCAAGGTGTTGGAGGTGCTGACTGCAGGGAACRCAAGGCTACCATCTATCAAAAATCATGGTAATCAAGAAAGGTCCTCAACAACTTGCAAATTGGAAACGCAAGTATTATGTTCATAATATTGAAATTGGAAAGACAAATACTATGTTCAAACTTGGAAAAAGATAAATATATTTGTTCATATTAAAACAGAAGGGAGACCAMGGGAACACTAAAAAAAGCAGCCTCACCTTTTACACCAGAAAGTTTAATAATAGCATTCATTTGGAATTAATTTCTGAACACACATGGAAAACAAGGGAATCAGGAGCAATACACACAGATTTGCCAGTGGCAAATCATGCTCTACCAGTCTTAATGACTGCCATGATGAAACATGGGATCAGGGACCTCGATGATGACACAGAATGTAAACTTGACAAATTTCTGGATGATGTTAAGAAAAGTAACTGRCATAATGAATGAATGTCAAAAATTAATGTCAGCAGGATCTGAGGAAATTTATGGATTTTGTCTACAGAAGACTCATTATACTTAAGAGGCAGAAGGGCCATGCTCTGCACCCAGGGTCGAGTAGGTGTGGCCAGTGGAGTGACTGGATGAGCTGCAAGGACCCAGGCTGAAAGGTCTTGAGGGTGATAGTTGACCACAAGACCAAAAATGTGCTCTTGCCCTGGGCTGGATGAACTGTTCAGAACCTGCAGCAGAGGCTACAGGGGACCTAAAGAACATGACTGACATGGGGAGGTTGAGTGAGATGAGCTGTTTTTAGTCTGGCAAAGTTAAAGCTAAAGGCCACATTCGAAGAAAAAGAGATAAACATGTTGCAGCAGTAGGAAACAATAGAAAAGGGATTATAGAAGGGACAGTGGCCTTGAAGAACAGGCTGGGTAGATCAGGTTGTATGTATGGAAAAAATGTTTCCATGATGAAATACCAGGATCCATAGAAAGTGTGGCTGCACCATCAGAGAAGGTTGTGAAATCAAAGCTTTGGCTGAGCACCTCCAAAGCAAAACCAGAACACTTTTTAACCAGAAAGACATCCTAACCAGAATTTTTAGCATTGCTTAGCTCCATCTACCTGACCTGCAAAAATTTGAAGGCAAAATGATACGTATTTTACCATTTAATATTTTATATTCTGCAGTTCCAGGAAACTAATGCTCAGTGTGCCCTCTCTCATGTCACAATTTAGATCTTTTAGCTACCTCTTACAATGCATTTTCAGTTCATTTGTGACTTCATCYTTCCAAAACAAATTTGAATTTGCTTACGTTTTTGGTTTTATTTTTAAAAAATCTCCCTTTTGCTACTCTACATTTTATYATTGTTYGTTTACAGTCCTTTTTGCATACAATAAAAAAAGAAGACTTTTAAATCCTAATTAAAGACTTGTTTAAGTGTGATGTAGGATCTTCTACAATGTCAGAAAATAATAATTTTGCAAAGTGAAAAAAGACAGTTATATAGTGATTTCATTGAGTTAAATTCATTCCACTCCAAACAACACTTGGTTAGTTTAAACAGAACAAAGCCATAACCAGGCAAATGGAAATACTTCTCATCCATTTCAAGATACTCTAAATTAACTTAGAATACTCTGTTTAAACAGCCTATAGTAAAGACGGTGTCTTTAGTTAAATACCACACATTTACTTTAACATAAGATAAAATCAGTACAAATTACTGAATTAAAATAAGCCTGTTAACACAAGACCATCCTGAAGTATCTCCTTTTCAGCAAAAAGAAGAGGGCATATGATCAACAGAAATAAATTTCAAGCAGATTAATTAAATTAGTTTTATAATGTCACAGTGACAGCTGTGGTTTGAAAACAGAGGARTGAGCTAAGCCGAAGTCTCTTTTAGCAGTATGAAAGCAGAGACCATTATAGAGAAACTGGAGAAAAAGCAAGCATTTGTTCTAAGAAATAGATAGATGAAAAACAATTTTAAAACCAAATGTATTGTCCTATTTCATCAATAATACCGCARCTGTAACAGTGACAGTCACAACAGCAATAAATATTTTTCTCATTGAATTATAATAATTAGAAATGTACTCCCTTTTGCAGATACAAAAACTTAAAAACATTTTTCTCTAGGAAAAAGATCTTATTGTACAATTGTTTTTCCACAACGTATTTATTGCTGTTGCAAAATCTATTTAAATGGAAACAAATAGTAGGCTAAATCAAATAAATTCCATTGCATGCCACATTACATTTATATATATATATATGGTTCATTTATAATCTTAGATGGTCTAGCAATTTAATTTTCAAACATTTTAAATTCTATTGACTGGGTCTTCTAGTAATACATTTTAGGTATTAATCTCTCTAACAAAATGAAGTGTCAAAGTCTCCACTATAAATAATGGGTTTGTCATACGCCCATTTGCTGTCACTTTGGTGGAAGTGTGTAAGAACTTTCCAGTTATTCAAATGTAGGTAATTCAAARGGAGTTTGTCCGATCAACATGCGGCTCAGATTCTCAGATTCTAAGATACTCATCCTGATTAGCCAGGTGGTTTCCATTCACAACTTGCAATGCAACCATATTTATCGGTAAAAGATATTTATTTCAGTGATAAAGTTAAGGGAGAAAATAAACAGACAAATACGTTTATTTTAAAGAAATATGTAATCAGCATTAATCAAAAGATTACAAGTTTTTCTTTTAATTTGGGATGTTTTACTTCCTGAAACATTAATCTCTTGCTTGACATTAGTCTTCTTAATAACTACAGATGCCTATTTAAATGTCAGTAGATAAACCTCACTGTAACACACTACTGAACAAGTGAATTTTTAATACCAACATAACTTCCAGAACATCATCCCTTACCTGTCTTAAGGATTTTTTTTTTGGTGCTTTCCATATGAAAACTCTTGGCTAATTTTGCTGATTTGTTTCCGCCTCTATAAAGTACACAGTACACATTGCAAAAGCAGAATTTTCTGCCCCCTGGTTYCAGTTTATGTAAATGGAATAACTGAGCCACAGAAGTAGCTGACAGTTATCCAGAACACACATGTAGAAATTCATCTTCATTATACTCACCCTGACACCAATGGGTCTTCACTGAGGCAAAATCAAGATCACTTCATTTAGCAACTCTCAATTACTATTTTTCCTTTTCTTCTCACAGCCYCTAATTCCCATAAACTTTCAACCTGTGCAATATGTTTTGAGTGAAAGAGTTCCACAGCTTCCCTCCACATTGTTTAAATAAACACTATTGCATAATTTTTGAGCTTCCAGTGGCTAGATTTGTTTGATGTCCCCTGCTACTGTACCCTTGATGCCATTCATGATCTTGTCACTTTACTTCTCTTTCACACCTCTGTTGAGCAGAATTATTGCCTGCTGTCACTTCACAGACAGAATCTAATCGTACCATTTTATTTTTCTACCTTTTCATTCACTCTCTGAAGCTTTTTCAGTTTGATCACTTGTTTGTTTATTCGTTTGTTTTCCAGTCAAGGAACTGGGCATAGTATTTAAAAAGAAAAATATCATGGCCTACTGYGTATCAATTGCTTGATACAATGATGTATTTAACATTCACTTGCATTCTCTGCTGCTTTCCTAATAATTGTTAACTGCATACTTGCATTTTTTTCTGACCTAAGCACAAGACCACCATTTTCATAGAAACATTTAACTGCTGAACATAAAGCTAAGTGAAGTATGTAAAGTATAAAACTGTTTTCATAGCAGTTTATGTTTATCTTCAATGAATTTAATTTTTAATTTTAATAACCAGTCATTCAGGCCACTCCTATTTAACACCTTTAATAACTTAGGATGATCACCAAATTTACCAAATAATTATACATTAGTTTTCCAGCATATTCACATGTTCAAATATATTTTGAGACACATGGATCACAGAATATGTCCCCTGGAACTTCACTCTTGGCCTCTGTSCCCTGTGAAAACTGACACATAAATCACTATTTTCTGCAATATTTTACATCTTKTTATGAATGCAGGAACTTTCCTCTTGGCCAGCTGCAGTTTCTTCTGTGTTTTCTCTTACCCATCTGTGCAATTTCTTGCCGTGTTTGGTAATATTGGCACTGTTAGATGCGTTCTAGCTCTTTTTAGAAAGGTATTATTATGGTTCRAACTCTTCTGCCCCGTACTGATTCAATGGACCACATCCTTTCAATCTAAAACTGGCAACATAGTTGCAACCTCACATCTCAAAAATTATCAAAATAGTTTTTGAGCTATTTTGATGAAYTGCACACCACAGGTACCATTTGGCTATTTCATCCCTGAGTGTCTTTAAAAATCTTAGCTTTGTGTCCCTTCATTTTGCTTTGTACCACCTCAAACTGACAAACCATGACTTCACATGAGCTCCCCCACAAAAAAATTCATGTGAGAGGATCTACAAAATTCCTTCCATAGCATGAATTAAAATGTTATGATAATTTTGTTCCTATAGCTTCTTCTAAGTACTTCTCTTTTCCTTGATTGTCTTTCAGCATTACAGATGGACACCCAGACTTCCCTCTGCTCTGTTGTAGAAACAGAATTTCTTAGTTCTTGTTTCTTTCAACTATTTTAGTCAAGAATCTCTTAAGTATCTTGGAATTGTTTCAATTAATGTTGCCCTGGGATTGTTGTTTGTTTGTTTGTTTAAATTCATATTTAGTCTTACATTTAGTCCTTAAATTTTCTTTAAAAATCTTCAACTATCTGAAGGACATCTTGCCCTCAGTAGCCTCTGATACCCTGCTGATTAGCTGTGTGGTTTCCCTTTTACCCTTTCTCAAGCCTTTCTAGCTAAGCAGAATGTATTTGTTCTCTGCCTTCCATAACACCCTAAATAGTCTCTGTGCCATCTGCCATGACTTAACCCTGTTAGTATTCCTTCCAGATTCTCCCAAACAGGAATCCTTGTTTTTCTTTTCTGAAGTTCAGCCCAACTGTGGGGAGATTTCATGTCTTCCTGACTCTGCAAGGATATTGAATCTAGAGAGAGAAGTAATTTGAACAACATCCAGTTGGCTTTTGTTTCCTCTCTCATGGCATCTTCAACAGTCCAGTCCATGAAAATCATGGATTAATCTCAGCAGTCCTCTAAGATTCCTCTTAAGAGGCAGTCTCAGTAATAGCCTCCTCCCTTGGGGGAASCTCTGGGGCAGAGTGATGGCTGTCCTTCCTCCATCCCTCCTTGGATAATAACCTACCACTATCTTGTGGTCAGGTTTTATTAACAGCACCACTGTCTTGCTATGCACCCAGCACATCACTGATCAGAGAAAAAAAAATCTGTCCCTTGGGGATTTTCAAAACATGTGACACTTAGGGCAACTCTGTCAGGAGAGAGACACTTTTATAACATTCTGGTGATCACCAGGCTTTTGTAATCTTTTTTYCCATTCTGCAAAAGAGATATTATAACACATCTCATGAATGATGGTGATCTTTGTATTTTAAAAAAATTTAGTGCTGAAATTAAGTCTTGTAGATATATGTAGAACTTTCAGCCTTTTGTTTTGCACACCTCATCCTTTAACAAGCCTATTGGCTGCTTCAGGTGGCTTTTTAGATGCCAGCTAATGAAACAATGCACTATATAGAACTATTTCTGTAGGCATTTCTTGTATGCATGACYCGTAAACCCACAAAAGGACCCACCRGTTGCTGTAAAGTCATCTCTGTTGAAGAAGTTCTGCTGCTCTTGTCAGTATGCTTGCATGAACAWAATGGAAATAACATAATATTTTTGCTGTTCAGTGAGATAATCTAATTGTCTCTTCTGGTTTTAAACTATGAAAAAGCATTTCAGTGCTAATTATTTGCCAAAAATTTCTGAAATTGTGTGTTGAAATGCTATCTCATGGGACTATTTGCACAATGTATAGACATCACCTCAGTTTATATCCAATATTAAATATTTATCTAAAGACTTAATTTCAATCTATAAAAATCAGGCAATCTGGATTTCTCCCAATGACACTGGTAGTAAAATAAGACATGATACATGACATTGTATGAGTGTGCACACACACTGAAATTTACTTTCCAGCATGAAGTCCCAGTTAAGCAGAGGTGCAAATAACAGCATATTATTTTTGGTTTGCAGTGTTATCTTYCAACTACATTTGTCACTTAAATTAGGCCTACATGTTGGTATATGTTCATCATTTTTGCATTGCACACATTATATAAAACCACTCCTGGGATCAAGTAATTATTTTTCATACCTCACATATTTTTCTGAAGAAAACTGTGCATTGTTTCAGGTGGGTTTTSTGCAATAAAAATTTTACATACAAGCTGATCTAGAGCCCAGCATAGCAGAAAAGTATTTGCAAGTAGTAACAAATCATTCCACTGGATTTTTATTGGGCTATTTTCAAATACAGATGAATGCATTTTGTTCACAAAAATAAGAGTTCTCTCAGGTGTTATTATTAGGCAATGATGGAAGTGTTCAAATTATCATTTTGAAATTTTCTTATTGTTTCAATGATGTTGTTCCCTTATTAAGCAACTGAATACTTGTCTCAAAGAACAAGCTCTCCCAATTTAAAATACAGATTATCCAGAAAGGGAGGAAAACCAAGACCATGCCAGTTGTGTGTCCAAGTAAAGTATTCTAATGACACAGAAATGACGTCACAGTAAGAACACTATAAGCCAAAAGCTAAACTGTATGTGAACAAAACACAGCCATCATTCCTTAGCAAATACAAATGTTTCATTTATCCATTGTACCAAAGGAAATCGACCACTAACTTTCATAACAAGAGTCAAATCATAAGATCCTCGCWATTTTTGCCAAATGAGGGAGCCTGACATAAACTTACTTAATTTCCTGACAAACTTCAAAAGCTGCTTATGGCTTCAGAGTCACAAGCAAAGACAGAGCTCAGGTCTTTCACCAAAAAAATACAGGGACACGAGCATCTTTTGCAGGAACAGGACTTGTGGCACTTACTTCAGCAGAGCTGGCATTTCATTCATGAGCAGGTAAGGGTGCCATGCGTGCACACACACACGAACACACACGCAGAACACTTGTTAGCACATTAGAGCAGAGCAACACATTTTTAAGGTATCTGCCCCTCACAAAGTTAACCCACAGRTTTTTTTTTTTAATTAATTGTTGACGTTGAAAGGTATTTTTTCTGTTAGTGAGCACTTAAACACTTCCATAAAGCAATGAACTGAAAGAAAAACCTATTCAGCTTTAGAAATCAGATACATATAAATGGATTTAAGACTAATGATTCAAGTGAACTGGGAACCAAATGCATTACTTTTCTCTTACACATAGGCTAATGGACTAAGAAAAAAAGCAAAAATATTTTTATTCAAAACAGCTCTAGCATTGAATTGTTCAGTAACTACAACAAAACACTGCATCAGATGGATAACAATGACTGTTCTTAACTGCAAAATGTAGATTGTTCTAAGAAACAATCTTTTATTCTGTAGCTTTTCAAATTATGAGCAATTAGTATCAAATTTGTGGTCTCGTCAGTATGCAAAAACAAACAAAACATCAAACAAAACCTTAGCACACACACCCCCCCAGAAAAACCCAACCCCCCATATGACTAAACCAGTTTTTGAGTAAAATGAGACAGCTGGCAAAAGGTCTCTGTATAATTTGGGAAACTACCATTATTTGACTACATTCATTTCAATCTTAAACATCCAAATTTTCACTTACTAAAACTCACTGATAATAAAAACCCTATCCCATTATATATTTAATTTCTTCCTGTGGATATTAAAATAAACTATGTTCTGAAATTAAGAGTTAAAATACCTCCTTTTGTTTTCCATACATATTTGCCTATATAAATATACTTCATCATTTTACAAATTACAGTATTTATATTAAAGCTTTCATTCAGCAAATCATTACAGCTTAACAAGAACAAGCAATCCCTGTGTTTTGGTTCTGTCATTAAATCACTTTTGGAGAAAATGAAAACCAGCCCAAATGAGTGACTGCAAATAATACAAACAACATATTTATTTAGAAAAATAAACTGAAAATGCTGCTTGTCTGTTAGATTTCTCCATGAAGTATAGACAAATGGCTAGAAAAATTTTATGTCAAGTACATATTACAAATGACTCCTTTAGCAGTAACTGGGACTAAATGTCAATGTTCAGTAGGAACATTTTTTGATGTATAATCAATAGACTAAATTTCTCGGCTGCGAATATGATAAAAAAAATGGATGCTATTAAAAAAGATTATATCCCCTTTTTAAATACACCTTATCATGTTGCTGCTTTTCATATATATACATATGTATATATGTATGTATATGCATGTATTTATTTCAGCCTAAGAAAGGACCATAGTCCTTTCTGTGAAGAGATCCCCATAGTGAAAGAGAGCATTAATGTCTTTCTTTAGTTCTAACTTTTTAATTCCTTTTGGAGCCCTGGCAAAGTATAGCTTGTTGTGGTCAAAAATCTCCTGGGGCCATCTGTGCAAATGGTGGCACACATCATTACCCTGAATGGAAGTGACAGTGCAAAWAATAGAAGTGCATCGAGATGCAATCTCTAAGAGCAGAACTTCYTCAAAGTTGGGTGAAGGACAGGAGACAGCATCCTTTTAAGTGACTGAATTTCACTTAAGCCCTGTTCCTGTATGGCTTTGAATATGTACAAGGGATGACAGAGGTTTTCTTCCCCACAGACAGTAACACTCCTCTGTTACATGTATCCATTATTATCCATTAAATGTATCCATTTTCTGGAATTATGTAAGAGCTTCATTTCTCCTTTTGGCTACACATTGAAATATTTGTTGATGCTGGCTGTACCCATAGAAAACTYGTTGTTTGGTACTCTGGTGGCTCAGCACAGAACTCAGGTGTCAGGCTTGGAGACAGCAGTTTCTGCAATGGGGCAAGACATTGAGTTCTCTTATCCTTCTTTCCCACTAAATGGAATTTAAGGCTGTGGCTTTTGCCAGGACTCAGCTTGTAGCTGTCAGATCTGAGAAAGATGATTCAATGCAGATTATGCTAGTGATCAGTTGTGCTCTGACTTCAATGGTTTTTCCATCCTCCACTAAGGGTCAGGCTTCCTGGTTACTTCTCAGATCTGGCCTGCAAGAAGTCACAATGATGAATCTGATATGCAAATTATTTGACGTGCCTCCAAATATAGATATTCCTTCAAGCCTGAAGGTGCTGTTAAAAAGAAAAGAAGGGCAAAGTTACAAAAAAATTTAACAAGTTAATAAACAAAACATATTTTTGAATTATCATTCAATTTTTCATGTAAGCAGGAGTTCAAAAAATAATGGTATTTTCAAACTTGGTCTTTTATAGTTGCACTTCATTATGTATATAAGCCTTGTTTTCTGCTGGGATAAAAGGGTTCAATGGTGTTTAACTCCAATGGTGTCTTTGAAATAACATTATTTACATCCCCTGTGAAATCTGGACTCTAATATTTGTTCATAAATTAAATAGAAAGTGAACTCAACAGAAGTTCCCTATCTGACAAGTAAGTTTTCTAGTCAGTAAAATATTATATAAAATTCTGAYTTGAGCCTTTCACATTCCTTTTTGTAAAACTAATTTAATTTGTATAAAACACTAATAATGCTGCAATTTAATACTGAGATTCACTGACTTACTTAGTTTTCCTAGCTTTATTTATTAGGCAAGATAAAGCAGCASYATCAAAAAAAGAGATCTTAGAATACTTACCTGTTGGTAGCTAGGACACTAATTTGGATTAAAGAATTAAATTCACACCTCCTGAGAAAAAGAATAACAGCTTCCAGCTTGGGGTTTTGGTGATTTACACCCAGAAGTACATACTTCAGTGAGGAGGAAGATCACTTCTTTGCCATTAGTTTTGTGAATTGAGCCCCTCATACACATTTCTTCTTATTTCTTATTCAAATGATTTAAGTTGATAAAGATTGTCAAGSGGTAGGACAGAATTTCACCGTCAGACAAAAAAAGGGAATCTTAATTTGGTGTCACGTATACTCTTTTAGTTTTTTCCCCCAGKACTAAATGAAAAGATAAAATATTTAGAGAAACTTATTTAACCGTCAGAATTGTTAGAGTGGCCCAGTGTAACACAACASTCCAGGAAACATAAACTTATGATACCACTGGCTTAGCAGGAAGTTGTTTTCTTAGTCAACTATTCAGGGCYTGACTCATATTTTTAATGAAAATGAAGATTGTTCTAAACATCTGTTAGCAGCTTACTCTTAAAGTGAAGACAGTCATCACATCACCAAAAACACACAACACTTTCTCAGCTGTCACAGTTTCAGGCTTCAATTACATGTGGGCTAATGATTCCTGTATGTTATTACCTCATAAAAATCACCAAACAGAGTATTACSCTTGAACCCAGCTCAATTCTCAGGAACAAGATGAATATGTATAACATACATTTTAAATAATGATAATAATACTCACAAAAGAGATAATGCAAATAGTATTTGTTGTCAGGAAACAGTTATTCCTCAAACTTAGATTCTGAATACAGCAAAATACAATGCTGAGCACTCTGGACATGAAGAGCAATATGATTTTTTCTCTTCCTCTGGGTTGCAATTCATAAACATTGACAATATCAAGCTGTTGTAGTTTGGTAACTAGTAACGCCCAGTCAGCAACTAAGTAACATGCAGTTGCTGAATCACTCCCCATCACACAGAGGGCTGGGGAGGAGAACTGGGGGAAAATGGAAAAAAATTAAAATATTGTAATAATAATGATAACAAAACCAACTGTAACCACGGTGAGACTAAAAAAACCCCAACCCCCCCAAAAAACCCAAGAAGTACAAGTGATACACAATTTAATATTGCTTATCACCTGCTGACTGACCTCCAGCCTGTCCTCAGCAGGTATGAGCAGGTCCCACCCAACTCCCCCCASTTTTGAAAAGTCCTTAATTTAGGGTATGCGCTACCTAGCGACAATGGAAACACCRGTGTGTTAATCAACATTATTCTCACTCTAAACCCAAAAAAACCTACTAAGAAGAAAATTAATTCTATCCCAACCAAACTCAGGATGAATTCTTACAAAACCAGGAAGTGATTTATCAAGTATTCTTGAATTTCTCCATTGCCTCTCTGATTGAGTTGTCAACCCACACAAATCAATTCATTCTTTTCCAAGTCATACGACCATGTGACATCCACCCTCATTTCATCAAGATTCTACCAAGGAAGAAAATACTTACTTTTTTTTCTTTATAACAACTCTGCTAAAGAGTAAAAACCATGAAAATATTTTCCACCTTTCCACATTAATAAAGAATATGTTCAAATTAAAAATTATGGCTACACTTGCTCAGTGAAAAATTCACTAGGTAACAACGTCTGCATTAAAAAACCAGCTGCTCCTCTTGCTACCTCTCTCAAAAATCCATAATTGCAAGCCATTATTGTAYACATGAAGAAGTGAGCAGCAAGAAATAAAAAAACAGTGCCTACTAATGGGAAAAAAAGTGCCTACTAATTACAGATTCCTATCCTAAACTGTCCAGTTTTTAATCCTATAGTCTGTGCTGTTTATGATAGCAAGGCTGTACATTCAGTTCTGKATATTTAATAAATCATTACAAAATAATTTTGTTACATCATACCTTGTCAATAATATCATAGTAAGAAATCTCTGACCTTATTAAAGTCATTATTAGGGAGCTAGGTCTCAGACAATTTAAGGAAACCATTTTGTTCACTCATGTCCATTCTCCTTTTCAGTACTTGGGCAGCATCACCATGTCATTGTCTTCCTTCTGCAGCATCAGTATTTAGTCCCAAAAGCCAGAGGATCAAAGAAACCAATGCTGTTATTCTCCCTGTTCAAAACTAGATAAACTCTTCTGTAATAAAAARTAAATTGAATTTCTCTGCATGTATTACCTAAAATCCATCTATGTTCTCCTGCTTTGTTCTGTTTGTCACAGTCTTCTTMAAAACTAAAAGCGAGTCTAGTCCCAACTACAAGGACATCCTCCTTCTCATCATGGCCATGACCATATTGTCTCTGGACAAATTGCTATGCAGAACCCTGTGGATGGGAAATGTTAAGGAGTAAGTCTACTAAGGGAAGCCTCCTTTCAGCCTCAGACCCACAAAATGGCTACCTCATTCTCAGATATAGAGAAATTGCTGCATTTATTGGTCTTTAAATAAAGACCAATAAATGTRGTGGTATGATCAGAAGAGAGCAAGAAAACTATAGAGAAGACATTATCAACTTTGAAGACATATGTGCAGTCATGATGCCAATGATCACAGAAAAGAATACTTTTAGTGAAGGTTTCTATGCTGGACCTCATGCCTTTGTCAAGATAAAGGAAGAAAACAACCAGGAAATGTACTTCGTGTCAATTGAGAAAGGGAGATTTACTGGGTTTATAGTAAGCCATGTAATTTCTGTATCATTTAAACTCTGGTAAAAGCACCTGAAAGACTAGCCTAAAAAAAAAAAAAAAATCCCCATTATTTGGGCTATTTTAGTGCAGACAGTATAATTTGGACATATGTTATTACGTGTCTTAAGTACACTGCAAGTCAGAGCACATGCCAAGCTATTAGTTGTACTCATATTTAGTAGGACAATGAAAGTTCATACAKAAAAAAACCCTACAAATTTCATATAGTAATAAATCTTCTTAAACATAGTGCAGATATCCTCTAGATATTGTTTAAATACTAATGGCATCTGTTAAGTTGTCTGTTGCATAAATTACTTACTTATTCCTGAAAGATACAGAAATATATAAATTCAGACCTAGACTATATTATTTATATTAYCTTAAGCTTTTTACTCTTCTAGGTAAAAGACTAAAAAGCGTAAGAYAATATAAATTATCTTAAGATAAGATATCTTAAATATATGCTAATTYCCTCAATAGAAGAATTAATAAAAGCAAAGGGAATGCTCCTCTAAAGTTTTGTGAATTTTTCCTAGTTTTTACTGTCCAAGAAAACCCCACCATGATACCTGTTCAGACATCCTTTTCTGTAAAAACTAAAATACCTAAACCTGAACAACACAAGATGTTAACAAATCCACCACTACACTTTTTTGTAATTATTCCTACTTTTTTCATCAGAAGCTTCAGAAAACATATTTATGTGTGATTGCCCCTCCTACTGTTTCAATCCATAAATAATTTATTTGTCCATGAGAAAATAAAAAATCCTAGTTCTTTACTGGAAGTTTATCTTTCCAAGCTTAGGAAGAGGTTGAAAATGGCATGAAAAATGAAAATATTTGCACATTACAAATGCAAAGTACACATTTTCCTTTTCTCATTTACACACTACAACTCATTTATGCATTAACAACATATATTAGTTTCTACAATGGTATACCTGTGATCTTACTAGCCTCTCCTAGCAACACTTCCTTTATGAGATTATAAAGTTCTTTGTTGTGCCAGTTTTGCTATTTCCAGAGTTTTCCCAATACATAGTTCTATAAAAATAATGCTGAATAGAAACYCATAAATTATGTCAGAAATTATATGATGAAAGTATTTACTAGATATGGTTATCCAACTGAACTCAAACTAAGTTAAAGTGGTGTATTTGTAGATCTTTGCTATCTTTKTCTGCTTGCACAACAAAATGAAGACCACCAGAACATTGACTCTGAGAGCTACTATAATTTTTATGGCAAGAAGCAGTCAATTAATGTCAGAGGCAATGTGCTTATCAATGTATGAAACTCATAAAATCTCCTGCTTATGAACTGCTGGGCAAATTAATGTGGTGCTTGTCCCAGCCAAGTCCAAATAATTTAGAATTGAGAAAAGTAATATGTAGGACCTACAACATGCAATCAACCTTTTTGTCTATTTTTTTTTTTTT
>QVAJ01000222.1:635438-690692 GCA_003546035.1 Mixornis gularis | reverse complement strand
GGGTGGCAGGGGGAAAGAGTTTGTTCATTCTACTAGTTTCCAATATAACCAAAGTTACCAGGTGACAGGTACCAGGTATCTTGATATCACAGGAGTCAGTAACTTACATTAGGGATTTCCACGATGAATGCAAAAAAATGACAAAACTCCAACCAAAAAAATGCCAATAGGGAAAGGAATGGCAGTGGAAAAAGACTTAATGATGCATCCTGGGAAAACCTGCAGTCTTGCTCACTGGTCAGAAGCACGTAACCTCTTAAAAGAAGTATACATAAATTTTAAGAAGAGTAGTATGTACAGGATGCACAGAATGCATATCTAAATTAGCATTTTTAGAATCCCTCAGACATACTTTTGGCAGTGACAACACATTTCTCTTTACCATTTTCAAATTTTAGAAACGTTTTTATCAGGTAATTTTTCTTTACATGATTTTCTTTTCATTTGCCTTTTTGGTCCCTGTTTTGGGAAAAAACACTATTTTGGCAGTATCATAACATATATTTTAAGATAGACTTGGTTATGCCAAGTATAAAATAGCCCTGGAMGCTTATTTATTTTCTCACGACTTTTTGGATATGTTATGATACATCTTTCATGAGAAAAGCACTCATAAATATTTCTGGGTGGGTGGTTTTGATTCATTTTGTGTCTCAGATACATGTTTATCAGCTCCCAATAAATTATTTTCTCAAAAAATCATCTTGTACTTAACTAACATGCATTTAAATAGTAAGAAATTGTCCAGAGGATGGAATCAGGTTCTTCTTTGTACTGGAGTATAAAATTTGAGCTATCCATCTCATTTCAAATTAAGAAGCTACAGCTTGTCCCAATATTTATTTGCAGACAGGTTTCTGATGTACACAGAATAGATACACATAAATGCTTGCTTATCAATTGCTGTAATAGAATATATATGTGTAATTATGTAAATATAAATAATTGTATGTGCATTTATGYACTATTTATGGATCACGTATGTGTATACATATAATGTACATATAGACATATTAATTCTCTCTTTCTKCTACACCTTTGGGATAGATGCAGGACAAACCTTGGACAATATCCAGAAGACTGCAGCCAGTTAGACTGTAGTTTGTAAGGTCACATCCACAGCCACGGCTCAAGTAGCCACTGCAATTGTGCCAACAGCAGCAACCCATGTGAGAATTACACTGGGTGGGTCTGTTTGTACAGAAGCACTCATACTTTAGCTTAGTTTCATCCCTATAGATACATCCTAATGATTCTATGGAAATTACTGTGAACTRACAAACACTTTAATGTCTGGAGGTGGTTCTTCAACAGGAGACATCAATTGTTTAGCTGTAAGTTAATTTAATATGAAAAGTACTTGAGCATTGCTTCCTGAGGGGTTATGAAATAATTTGTACCATGTGCTCAGTAGACAATAATCAAAACATAAAGCCAGTCTTGCATATGAGGCACTTCACTCTGTAAAAGAAAATTTGGCTGCATTTCTGGTTTGGTTGCAGATTTTTTTTGAAATCCAAGCAATAATTTTAATCAACATGTTAGAAGCTAGCATTTTATTTCACTCTATCCTTTTCAGGCTCTACAGATTTTTGTTTATTTTCAGAAATAAATACTGTGAAATATTCAACCTACAAGCCAAAACAGTAAAAAAAAATAGTGTTTTGATGCTTGTTGAGGTTTGGCTACACTTGTGACACAAATAAACTCTACTTTGCAGTGATGAACAACAACTTGTTTCTTCAGCATTCTTCCCTGAGTATGGACGGATGCAGATGAATGTCTACCTAAACCTGAGGCCTACTGCTGCTTTCCCAAATTAAGGCTGTGTATCTAACATGCTCCAAGGGAATCTCCTATGGTTCAGGGAACACACCTATTCATTCTTACTGCATTTTTTTAATATAAGAGTTAGCTAATATGCGATACCATTTTCATCTTTCTGCCCTTATTTTTGCCCATCTTTTCATGCTAAGTCAAAGCAAATTTCCTTAATTAGTGTGAATGCATATCTGTGTTAACTAGAGGTAGAACAGTGATTAGTAAAAGAAAGAAACGCAGCATTTTATTTCTAATGATTAGTGAAATATAGCTGGTAAAACACTTGGGAAGTTGGTTACAAAGTTTGTTTACGTAGTTTAACATGGGCAATATCAGAGCAAGTAAATACTGCAACAAAAAATATCAAGGATGAAGCAGGTTTGCATTTGGTATTACTGCCAATGTCATATCTAGTATCTAGTGCTGGGAAGTTCTTTATCAGTGCTGCACCTATTCTTTAATTAATCTGAGGACCTTGCTACCATTGCCTTCCAGTTCTTGGCAGAAAGGAAAAAGATGCAGAGGTCTGACATGAAGGAAAAGACACCAGCACCCTGTACCCCATGTAAGTCAGTATTTTTTCTGTAAAAATKCAGATTTCCTGTGGTGTACTTTTAAAGCAGTGAGTTCCTGGAGCTGACTATATAACAGAAAGCAGGATGATAATAAATATCCCTGTGAACCTACACTCAATGAATAAAAATAAATTACTTTGGAATACAGCATAATCTGCATGACAAAGGAGAAAAACCTTTCATCAGTCAGTGAAAGGGACATTGAAATCATTACAACTGAAAGTTCACACAGAATAGTTAAATGCTTTAAAAGGCTTGCATCTGCCATTATTTTAAAAAAAATTATGTTTCCATTTTTGGAGTTGAGAGGTTTTTGTATAATTACATGTCTTAAAGTGACCTGTAAATGGTTTGAAAATCATTCTCCCCAGAGTACTTCTTCCAGCTGACAGGTGTAACCTTTTCTCATTCAGCCTGAAGCTAGGAAGGATAGATGATAAGTGAGCTGGCAGCCCTCCACCTCCTTATTTTTCAAAAAAACCCCAGCTATATGGATGAAAAGAGACATGTAGGACACAATGTAACTATCAATATTTTTKSCYTTTTTTTTTTCTTGACATTTACTGATCTTTCATCTATTTCAAATTACTCAAGCAATCCATCAGTTTGTAGGATTAGGCCTACTTTGCAAGCCAAAAGGACTTAGAAGACATCAGAAAAAAATCCATAAATTCTTTGATGCATTTTTTATGCAGTTTTCCTGTTGAYGGATGAAATAATTTGTGATTCTAGCTAACCACTAGCTGTTCATTACCATRTGCTTTACAGGATTAATTTTTTCATTCATCATTTGGCACAAATATTTTGCCACACAAGAAAAAGTATTAATTTCACTGACAGTAGATATATGGAGATTACTGAAATTACATTATCCTGTTCTGCCTAAACATGCCAATGTGACTAAAGGCACACAATGATTCATTATTATTACTATTCATAATTATTCTGGTTAGTCAAAATACTCAAATTCAATTATTTTCTTTGAAACAGGTTTCTGTGATGTTGCTGGACACCGAGATGCTCTGTCTTTGTTTCTAGGGATTTTTAGCTACTAGAAAGTATTGAGTAGCACACAACTGAATCTTGGGCAGGAATCTATTAATGCAGTAGAGGGCCTAAGGACAATGCATAGAGTTTACTACAAGTCCTCATTTTTCAACAGCCTATTGGAAGCCTTCCCACCCAACCAAACATAGCCCTTTTCCAGCACAAGGCAGAATAGAAAGGGTTCCATCAACTGCTTGAGCCTTTCTGCATTGTGAAATAATACTAAAGCTTCTACGCGTTCATTTACCAAGACTTAACCAGCTGCTTTCTTGAGCTCCTAAGGAAATCATGGTATGAGGAAGAAACTGAATATAAACCACAACAGAGACTGAATATATCTTTAATTTGGAGGGTGAAAAAACCATCAGAATATTATTTGGTATCTTCATATGTGTTGTACTTTCAGCAACAAATATGCATGAAAGAGATCAACCCAGCATGACACTGACATTGAAGACATTTGAAAGACTCCTTGTTGAAAACACTATGTATTTTCCAGGAACGTTAACCTTGGAAAGAGCTCTAATTTTTGATTACTCTACTAGAATGCATGTGCTTTCAAGATTATAAAAATAAAGACAGGAATTTATAACTTTTGCAAATATGCAACAATTCAATGCAAACTTTCCCTTTCAGGGGTCAACTTTCATTTCAACAGCTCTTGCAAATACCCATCTATAAAACAAGAGATGGTCCAGTGCATCTTCTCTTAAAATCTACTTATTAGCTTTCTTACCCAMCACTCAAACACAACAAAACATATGCAACTGACATTAAAAAGGCAGAAATAACAGTTTATCAGAAATAAYAGTATTTATATTCTTCTTAGGCATTCAGAATTTATTTCAGGCATTTAATTTATTTTGAGCAATTCTAAAAATGAGTTTCCAGAACTCTGTTATGGAGGTRTGATATAACATTGTCATATGTGTTACACACCATGAGACAGAGCAAAAGGGGAATGAAAGACTGCTGAACCCATAATTTGGATAATCCCCTCTGTTCCAGTCATAATGCAATCTGTTTTGTTTGGTGGTGGGTTTTGGTTTTTGGGGTTTTTGTTAGTTTTTTGTGTGTCCCTGTGTGCACATGTGTGTGCACATACATGCACAAAGAATTGTGTTTTGGAGAACACAATGGAGAGGGGAAGTATTTATTAGAAATTCTTACCTGATTTAAATAGTAATGAAAAATAAACTGGCTTGGTGTTTCTTCTGCAAACTCAAGGAGAGAAGGTGTAGCTTTGGCCTGATTRAACTTTCTTCACAATTAATTTTGAAAAATATATTATTCCTCACTGTCACTTCCCCTTTTTTAAAGTTATCTAAGTGCCTCTTAACTCTTAATGCCTAAAAGAGCATCTAAGTAGGAGCACACAATAACTTTTAAGTGAAGAAAACTGGAATAGTTGCTTTTATGTCCAATACTTGTATTTTTTAGCCACAAATATGTCCCAGATGCTAACCTGAATCATCTGTATCAATAATTGKAATGACATAGTGACTGCTTGCAAAGAAATACTGAATATTCAAAATACATTCCCTAGATTAACAAAAAGCATTTGTAAGCAATTTGTAAGCATCATTTGTAAGCATCACCAAAAGTAAAGATGCTATATTTACTTTTGTAAACTGTTTTACCTGTGCCATAGTAATTTTCCAATAAGAAAACAAGGAAATAGAAAAACAGAAAGTAACATAAGAAACTCCTAGTATRTGAGCATTTAAATCACTGCACTAATCTCAACTGTAATTCAGCAATCAGTTGAAAGCTCAGTGATGATGCAACAAAATCTTCATGCACCACATCAAAACTGAAAATTGTATGGGACAAATGAAAAGCTCATTTCTGGAAATCCCTTTTCCACACCATCACCAGACTCCATTTTGAGTGAATTGTTACCACTCCTCCCACCAACACAGAGTATGTGCTGAGCACTAAATTGCGAGGTACATCCTTCTGAAGTCTGTTATTAAAAGTCTCAGGATAACCAAAATTATTTTACTTTGAGAACCAAATTTTAGATTATTTTAGGGAATATCTAAACTTACTCTAGGAGAGAATGGTTGAAAAGATGCTCAGGTGCCTTTGTTGCTGCAACGAGTGTCAGGTAACTCCACTCATCCACAGGAGAATATGGCTTTACTTAAAGGGTTGGGGGGAGACAAGTTAATGCGTAAGAGGACTTCACCTCCTGTGCAGCATGAGAGAAATCAGGTTCTGTTGTGAGGCCATAGCAGGAAGGACACGAGGACAGTATTTGTGAGGTTTTCAGTTGCTGTTTATGGTTGTTGAGAAAGCAGGAAAGCTGTCACAAAGCATGACCTGCCTGGTGATCATGTTTGCAGAAGCAGCAGCTCAGGGTCTGAAGGAGATCTGATGGGAAACGGTGGCTAATGGGGAGGCTTTAGAGGTGATGCCCCAAATGAGTGCCCTTGGCCATGTGTGCATAACTGTTGGACACACAGAAGAGGGTGTGTTTTTGGAGGCTGCAAAAGAGAAATTCACTCCATCCGTCAGGCATGGAAAACAGTTGATGAGAAAACAGATACTCTGTTCTTTCTGTGTAACATGTACATTGCTTTTCCAAAATCCAACCATCATCTCAGTACTCTTTTCTTTTGCAACATCTTCCTGTACCAAAATCTCAGAGCAGCCATGAGCAGCTGAAACCATGCTACTACATACAGAAACACAGAGCATGCTTCAGAGACAGGGAARCTGTAAGTTTAAAATGCCTTAGGCTGAGGAAGCAAGTCAATTTGGATTTCTCTTATCTCTAGCAACAGAGGGCAAAAGAAAGGCAGCCTATAAACACTGTCTCCTTCTCCAGCAATTTGTAAACATAGCACATCTGTCCCATGCTTTATTTATGAGTGAATGAAAAACAATTGAATTTGTGTCAGATAGAATATCTAAATGCTGAAAGGAATGACAGATTTTGGTTTTTCATTTTGACCATACAAATACACAGTTCATGTTTACTTTCACTATGAGTCAAAATCCACTGTCCTTTCTTAGAGTTATAATTAAACGGATGGATACAAACAAACCCTTTGCCCCTGCTGGCTCGCACTACTGGAAACAATGTCACCTCAGATGGTGAAAATACTGGAAAACTAAAACTGCCACTTTTCTTTTTCTTTTTGATGACTTGGCCTCTGAGACCAGTACTGTGTTAACCATCATATATCTCATGTTTCTAATTTCAAGAGAAATGTCACCATAGAGCTACAGATAGCAACCAAAACAGTGAACCTTCTATCTTTCTTGCCTGTGGGCTGAAGTCAAATTATACACTAGTTAAAAAAGAGAATTACATGGTATGCAAGGATTTTCTACAGTAGAGGTGAATAATACTTTCCATGTATCATTCTCCTTCCTTTACCACCAAAATTGCTCCCATAAATAAGGAAGTCAAAAACTGCAAACTGTTTAAGAGTTAGCTGAACACTGTACTTACTGATAAGGATGCATCAGAAGTAGCTAAAGTGCATATTGTGCTTTAGAAGGTTTAATTGAAATACAAGTCTTCTGCTGTTCATATAGTAATTCTTTTATAAATCTATGTATAGAAGCAATTACCAATAATTTTATTTTTATTGCAGCTGTCCAGTAGTGGCAGTACAAGAACTAAGTTGCATGATGGTATCTCAGATAATTTTTTTCCCTTAAAAAAAAAGTAATCAGCAATAAGTAACATAGCGGCTTTTGCAGAAGGATCAATATGATCTTGGTCTTGTTTAAGATAGTACCAGAAAGTTCTCTCTCAGAAAATCACAAGATTAAATAGATAAACGTCCTTTATTTAATAGGATTTTGAAAATAAAGGCCTGTTAACTGAGATGGAATTAGAAGGAAAATCCAAGGAGGTTATTTATGTATCCTGTGTTTAAAAAAATGCAATTCCTAYTGTTGATTCCTATAGAAACCTGCACACTAATGATGATTAATGAAATTTAAATTTCTCATGTAATTTTCCAGCAATTACAAAAACTATGTTTAAAAGTACTCTAAGGTGACATATTCTTAGTGAATTAAAAATCTGGCTTATATTCAGAAATTGCACTAATTCATAAAAATATTAGGTACCTTTAGATACTTAAAAAATTCATGGGTACTTAAAAAACCAAATTAAAAAAATCATCTGATGTAATCATTGCTTCACTTAATACTTTTACAATAGATCTTTTTTTTTTATTTCATTCCTTCTATCATACCTTACTAGTGATAAATTGATGGGTTTTGATGGAAGATACAGAAGTATGATTTGTATTAACTGTTTTGTGCTGAATCACTTACGCTCCAAATGATCTAAGTGCAGATTGATTTCCACCTTTCAAAAAGCCTATAATACAGATGCTACATGAAAGGAACACTGCACCTATCTTTGGGTTGTTCCACTTTCTTCATTGTGGTGATGCCTCAGAACAGGTAGACACCTCCCCACCTACACATGCCCTGCACCTGGGCTGTCAGATCTGCATCAGGAAGAAACAAACCTACAAGAGCTGCAGACATAGCCCCATGGCAGAGATAGGGATGGCTTGTACTGCCTCGTTGCAGACTCCCCAGAGTGTGCCTACACCACCACCACCACCACCATGGGGTACAGACACAACTGCTGGCTGGGCTTGCTGYTCCTGCCCCAGCATCTTGCTGTATACCACCTGCCTGGCACGTCTCCATGCCTCTGAGGGCAGGCAGGCTTACAGCCAAGGTGCAGCAATTCAGTACGGTACATGCTTTTACTCAGGAAATTCACATTCCAAAACATTCACAGAATTGACAGGAGTATTGACATTTTACTTGACAGTCCAATATTTCTAACCTTTTCCTAAAGAGTGACACTATTATAAAACATTCATATACAAATGGGCCTATCCATCTAATCTCTCTGGAATTTAATACTTCCATAAGCATTTATGATCCCAACATTCTAATGCTTAATCTAAATTTAGGCATTTTTCTCTTCATTGGCATATAATACATATGGACTTGTCACACATGAAGGAGGTGATAACCTCAGAACGGATTGTTCCAGTTATGCAAACTTATGTAAATTTAGGTAATGCTAAAAGTATACTAAATTTCTCTAAGCAAATTGAATATATTGTGAGACATCCAAGTTGCTAGCAGTCCTCTCTTCAATTTCTCATCCATGCTAATTGTGCTTTCTGCTTGGCTGCCCAGCCCTTTGCTCTTGCACTGTTCAATGCCCATCTGACAAAGCTCCAATGACGAGAGCACACTCCCTACCTATCATGTGCATGTAACCTTCTTCCCACAAGTTTACTTCAATAATGACTTACAAAATTAAAACATTTGTTGGTTACACAGCCAAAAATCCACCTCTATTTTCTGTCAGTTTCCTCTTTGTTATGAATTCTCACAGATCTTTGAAAAAGTCATTGACACACTCATCTAGTTTCTCTCTGCAGCTCCTGAAGACCCTATGTGGGCTCAGCAGCTGATTTTCACTGAGAAACATGTTTTATTTAACCATGTAGCATCAATTAGAGTTGCTGGAAACACTATGGTTTTCTACAGTACAAGCATTACAATACAATGAATTTACAGTGTTTCTCATGGCTCAGTTCAGCTTTGAAGCAAAAATAGATTTGTGGAAGAAAATTAGTTAAACAGTTTGTTTTCCTCTTGGATAAAATACATGCCCTGCCTCAATTTAAATAATGGAAAGAAAAAGAGTTATTGCTATGTCTAAGTAACAAGAATATGGAATTTATATATGTATTTCACACTTAAAACAAATGCACTTGTAAAAAAACTTTGAAATTGTATTTCCAAGTCTTGGTGGTTTTTTCCCCTGTTTATTTTCTAAAATGAAAGGTTAATTAGCAGTAATAATGCAATTTGGCTCTGRTGTCAGATGTCACAGCATTAATTATTACAGAAAATACATAACACAGTGATATTCAAATCCTACTGCACAGGAGAGTTATTCATTAATTTTAAGAAGGTTTTAGTAGGGAATCCTAGGTTGAACATAAAAACTAAGATGAGATTTTAATGTCTCTACATCATTAACTACTTCAGGGTGTATTTCAAACTCATAAAGCTATCCCATTTCATACTCATGGCAGAAATCACATAGCAGGCCAGAACTTTCTAAATAATGTATTTAATAATTTATTTAAAGAATATATAAATGCAAGTAGCTGCAAAGGATTGCAAAAGGTGCTTTCATATCTAACCCACAGTTTAGTTAACAAATGCTTACATTACTTAAAATTTCTATAACTTCATCTAACCTACAGAGATTAGTTGTAATATTTCACAGTATTATTTGGAAGTATATTTTCTTTATTCCCTACTTAATTTCAATAAAACATGTTGAATGCACAGCTAACTGTCATTTTAAAGGTAATATGAAGATAATGTAAGACACTTAAAGCAATTTGTAAAATTATTATATTTGTTTAAGCTGTCCACCTGATTGAGTGCCAAAAAAATCAACGAGTCACCTTGAAACTTTGTGGTMACCTCATTTCTGTCTAGACGCTAAGCTCTTTACTGATGAAATTTCTTAAAATATAAATTTCAACAAGCTGAAGTGCAACCAACTTGTCTAAGGATAAGAATTTGTAGAACACACAAGATGTGTACTATCAGAAAAAATACATRATCATGCTAACATATCTGTAGTCATCTCTAAATGTTATCATTTGTGACCATCTGTATAGAAATTGCAAAAAAAAAAAAGGAGTTTTCTTCATGTTTGACCTTACCCATTCACATTTTTAAAACAGGTATTTTCTTAAAATAATTTTACTTAATTTAAGCATTATTATCCAATTCTGATCATAACCACATGGCTGAAATTGGTTTGCACTTATCCCAAATGTATGTATTTTATACAACTGGTGACATAATAGACTATGACTCTGAAGGATGTTCTGGGCTACAAACCACACATCTCTGTCTTCATTAAAGACACACAGAGGACTGATAACATGTAATTTTTAACTAGTTCTCAGTGAAAATGAATACTTCATTTTAAACTATTTTCCCAGTAACTGAAATTCTAGAAGTTTCTCCTCCAACAGACTTCTCCATAAGAACTCAGAAATGGACTATCTGAAGTTCATTTCTGCTCTAGAATCAATTTCCTTCTATGACCAGACTTGTTCTTAAATTCACCATCATTAACACCCCAAACTACTAATACCGTTTTCTATCTGACCCATCTGGTTCCCAAGAGAAGGAAAACCTGTGCGCTATTCCCATCCTTGCTGATGATCATGAAATGAGAAAAATCCTAAATTACTTACGTGCAAACAGCTGTCCACTGTTTTCCCAACAATCCCCCATATCTCAGAAAGGCAAAAAATACATAGTGTACAACCTATTCTGAAGGAAACTGCAAAGCTTCTTTTTCAGGATGTGAGTACAGTCTGAGAGATTTCTAGGCCCCAAAGAGTCAAATGCCACAGCCATGATGATGATGCGCCACAGTTTTCACAGTGATTTCTAATACAAAGTATTCAATGGCAAAACTCTCTGTTGAACTTGCCTACACAGGTTGTGGACAGAAATCTCAGATACCCTTTAGATTTTAAGAGCGTTCACCAGAGACATGAGCTGCAGCACCAGCCCCAATGGTATTGATTTATCTGCTTGGAGAACCTTCTGGGTGCAGGCTGGATTTGTAAAGACTGTATAACCTAATTTCTGAGGGTACCTCACTTCCTTTAGTGACATGAACTGAAGGAAGTGATGTTCCTCTGAGCACCATCTTCCCCAAATCTCAGTGTTTCAGTGAACCAGGGCAGTAAAGAAACAAAGACAAAAAGTGAGGTGATGAGAACAGAACTACTACTATTAAATTATAAACTTGACATTAGAACTGTAGTCTGTAATATTACCGTCAGGGAAAAAATAGAATGCCCTCCACAGCAAAGCGAAAAGCTTGGACATTCAAAATCACAAAACGAAGCTTCATTTTGTGGAGTAGGGGAAATGGTAACCACTGGGAAACTAAAATAAAGATGAAGAAAAAGCCTGTTTGCGCCAAATTGTATTGTGATTTACATCATAAGTCTCTRGGACAGAATTTAATCTGATTGTACATATAAAAATACAGGTGTACTAATCAAAACAATTTTCAGAGAATCTAAAGTTCATATCCAGAACAMGAGTTCTCATGGGTGACTATTTCTAAAGAAAAACTGTTATGCATACCAAACTAAGATAATACACAGAAAGAAAGTATCATATTTATCAGGATTTTACTTTGCTTTTATAGGTAGGTATCATCAGCCAACTGAAAGTATGATGTCTATTATGTATATTCCATGCAAAGCAATTTCAACTAGACTATTTCAAATATTCAAGAAAAGCAATCACTTCCAGTAAAACTGAACAGCAAGAACATTGCCCTGTCAAAGTGAAATATGGCACTTTGTGAAAAGTGAAAACAAAAAAGGAAATAATATCTTTGGGTTTGTTCCTAGATATATCTGAAATTTGCCAATAGTTATTAGGATTTCAGGTAGTGATGTGATACAAACCCACTAATTTACCTTAGAAGGCTCTTTTGAAGTTCACCTAGCCCTATCTTACATGCCACAAGTAAACCTGATAACACAGATGCCCAGAAAAAAATCACAAGTACAAAATCCTAACTTACTATCTTGAAATRTCTATTTCAGCGACTACTGAATACTGGAGGTGCCTTTACTCAACAAAATGCTGCAGTTTACAACTAATGTATTTTGTCCTCTGTAGGTAGGCAAAAGACATTTGCAGGGCTGAGCTACTTTGCSTTGCTGACATTCACAGTTGGCTGGGATTCAGAAACTAGCATTCCTGTATATAATTTCTCTGTGAACATAGATTTTCATAGTAAAACTGAGCAGATCAAATCCACTTGAAGAGCTTGCCCTTTTTTTTATTATTCCATCCAGAGAATGCAATAGAAGAGAAAGAAAATGGAGAGACTTGAAAGATGAAAGTAAATTTTAAATGTTAAAATATCCTTCCAGTAGTGAAAAAAACAATGTTTCTTTCCCTCCTGTGATTGGTTTTTAACCCCATCTTCTATTAGGAGACAACCATGATTCCAAATTACTGTGAGTATGAGATTTTCTCCCATTGCTTTTGTTGAAATTATGCCATTTTTTTCAGAAAATAACACACAAGTCATTGACAAACAGTCAGGATGACCGCAGTTAATTAATCACTACAGAGAATGGGAGGGTCCTGATGAAAAACGATTATAAACAAAGAAACACATTTTATACCAAAACAGTCTTGTTCTCTCCTCATTTCTATCCTAGTACTGTGCTATCCAAAAGGATTTTGACAGCTCCCTTAGGGCACTAAGCAGAGAAATTATAAGCAAAAATGCTTTCTCAGGACCTGAAATGGGATGCAGTTTTCAGGTGAATTTGGCAGCATACTTCCTAAGCAGTATATGCTTCAGACCCAAAAATTCTTTAAATGTTAAATTTTCAATGTTAGGTTTCAGTAGAGTTCCTAGAATATGGGAACATTTGAAAAATGCAATTTGGGTCTTCTGGAGCAAAATGAGAATGATTTTGAACAAGTCTCCCCTTGGTCAGAATGTACCTCAAGGCCTCCCCTACACTCAGCATTATTTGGTGGCTTCCTAAAAGTCATTAATCCTCAAAAAATACTTTCTTCACCTTTTTTTTAATTAAACAAGTGTCTCTTTCTTGAAGTCTGCCAGTGCAACAGGCACTGACTGTTCAAAAATTTTAATTCCACATGCCCAAACATCTTCCTCTGCAGCATGCTTTGCTCTTTTCCCAAGAGGCACAATCTGCCCCCATAACCTGCTGTACCTGCAGTACCTACACAGTGCCCAAAATATATGAAAGGACAGGGACAGCAGTTATRCCAGCTGTCACACAGACACATAGATGTCCTAACACAGTCACTGCAATTTACCTTATGAAACCTAAGAGCAAAAAACTCTCCTCATGGAGTCAAGCACAAGTCATCCATATCATTGGCTCCACAGCTTGTATTCTTCCTGACTGCTTCCAATGGTAATTTTCTGAGTGTTTGCAAGACACAAGTAAGGCTGGTATTTCTTGTAAGTACTTTTTTGTTATATATATTTGTTATAATATAAGAAAGCAGGTAGTATTTCCCAGGACCTACTGATGACTAATAAGTAATGAGCTAGCTAACTAGTTATCATAACTACTACTATAGTTATTATAAATATTGTAACTTTATATAATTATTATTATTATTATAAGTAACTGTAGAGCTAGCYGAGCTAGACAGAAGTAACAGAAAAGGCTGGATAATGTTTTCCTCAGGTGCTTCTCTGAATAAATTTTCCAGGTAACTGAATGCCTGAAGAGAGGATCTAGATTAGGGATGCAATCTAGATTAGGTTTAATGTCAATCAAGCTACTGCAGTAAGAGACTTGGGAAGTAATTGTGTGCTCTGATTCCACTTGATTTCCACCTATTTGCATTCATCTCTACATGTAAAATGCCTGAGCTGCTGTCCATAGTAATTTAATCACCACCATTCCCAACCTTTCATCTAGCCTGAACAATTCATGAGCTAGCTATGGGACTATTTTATGCAGTTGTGATTTTCTCTCTCTGCAAGGCAAATGAAAGTGCAAAGTAAATGAATACTTTAATGAAAAACTATTCTACAAGATCTGCTGCTATTTCAGAAATTGCAATAATTTTCATCTCTCAGAAGAACGAAGTGCATCACAGGTTGCTTTATTGCAGGTGATACTCAAGAAAACAATGTTTGACGTTGCTGCTGGAATATAGTAATATTTGCAAAGTGATTCCAAGTGTTAAACACTTTTAAGAAATGTTGAGTTGCTATTGAGAAAAATGGACTCAGAGGTGACTAACAGTAATGTAACATTATCTGTTCYGAAAGTTTCCAACTGAGGCACAGCAAAACTAAAGTTTTGGGGGTTTTTTTTCTTTTTTTTTTTTTTTTCTTTTTAACGTATTGCTCAAACTTTTTGTAGGAATATGAAAATGTTATCATCTATGTAACTTACTGTAACTTGTAAATTCAAAAAGGAAATACATCTCTTAGGCAAAAGAAGTAATCTAGATAAAAGCATCCTTTTTTGACCAAAKTTTTTTTACATAGCATCTGTCTCTCAAAGACGACCACATCCGGTCACTCACACTACTATATTAAATCAGTGGGACAGAGGATCTTTGGACAGTACACTGACAATATCAATGAATATTGGAGCAACAGAAGACATATTTTTGTGTTCAGGACTGGAAAGACAGGCATTATTGTGCTCAAAGACATGACTGGGAATACTCTAGAAAGGAAGCTAATAGTGTCAATAATTTAAACCAATGAAAATCCTAAATGGGTTTATTCTCTGTTCCAGCTATAAACAACGGYGACATGTGGTACTAATGACACACCAACACAGTGTTCTCACTTCACTTCACAAAGCAACACAATTGAGAATATATATACGGTGGTGGAAAGACTGAATCAACTGTGGAAAGTGCTCAGCGAACAGCCTGAATGGACAAACTCACATACATACAGCAGATATCCCTAGAGAAGGAGCAAAATGGTGCTAAACATGACTTCAGACAATATTTAGTCTTAACACAGTAAGACTGAAACACAGTTTGCAATTTTATGAGGAAAATTCAGACTCACAGAAACATACACTTCATGTTTTTGCCACTTTTCAACTAATTCAAGAAAATTAAGACCAAACCACCCAGAACCACTGCATACATGAAAGAATTCTAATATAGCTTTCTACAGCTTGCTAAGTCTGAAATAGCCCATGGCTTACACATGCATTAAAACCTACCTTTCACAGTACATTAACCTCTGAGCAAAATCAGTTTTAATAAATGGTTGAGAAAATACATAGTAATAATCTGAAACATATCTTCTGGAGAGAACCTCACAATTAAACTAGACACTATTAGTAATATCTGCCCATTAGTGAAGATTCACATGTTGAGGGATGCTGAAACAGGCAGAAACTTCCTAAACTAATTTTTATGAGATCATTTTAGTCACCTCCAATCAGTTCATTGAGATAAAAAGATCAGAGAAAAACTGAAACTGGAAGGAATAGGAGGAGTCCAATCCATATCAGAGCAGACTTTAGAGTTACACCAGGTTGCTTTAGGCCTTGTCCCAAAGAAATCTGAATCTTTCCAGAGACTCTGCATGTTTCTATGGGCATGCTGAGCCCCTGCCTTCAGCACTTACCAGCTCTCAGCATTAGAAATGTTCATAAATAACTCTGTTTTCTGATGCTTGAATGAGTAACTGTAAAAAATTCTCGAATTCTGGGAGTGCTCAAGGCTGGGTTAAATGGGGCTTCAAGCAATCTAGTCTAATGGAAGTAAAATTTTTCAGGTATATAGGAATTCAATATATAAAATGGAAATATCTAAGAAGTATCAACCAATCTGCATTAGGAAGCAATACCAGTTAGATGGTATGTCCTTCTCTGTTTCTTTTAATATGATAGGAAAGTATATTTAAAAAAACCTCCAAACCCTAAAAAGATCCTAAAAATAAATATAACAAAATAATTACCATAATAAAATATACATAAAAACTACAAATATCAAGGATAAATCCCTCTAACAGAAGTTAATTTTTAGTATCCAGAATAGTACAGGCCTTGTTAATTTACAAACCTACATGAGCACTACATTGCTTGGAGAACTGCATATCCTGAAAAAATGAATATGGTCCAGAATAGCATATATGAATAACTGCAAATTTACTTTGCATAAAAGAATTTTTATACAGYAATATAAAAAAGTTTGTGAATTCATTAAAAATTATTTTGTCTTTGCAGGTGAGCTAGGATGAATTTTATTAATTTATCCTTGGGATTAATCCTAGAAATTTCTGTGGTGCAAATCTGTCCACTGGATCACTGCAAGTCTGTGTGTACTCCTGAAAAGTGACAGAGTCTGGTTTGATTCTGGAGGATAATGTGTTACAGACTTGTCTCAGCACATTTTGTCAGGGAAGGGCAGCAGGGCTCCTCGTGCACTTGTTGCCCAAGGCCAGACCTGGGGAGAACTCTCCACCACTGCCCGATGACTGTGGCAGAACACAGAAGTGAAGCACCTTTCCGTGATTCTTCAAGATGTTTGCAAACTTACATATTTCAAACTCATGAACTATGCTGCAGGCTTGAAATATTTTCTGTAAAGTGGAATATCTGATTTGTTCTGCTAGCTTGGTCTAGGAAGTCTCTTTGTTTAAAGAGACAAACAGTTGAAATTTTATTATGCAGATTTCAAACATGTTGTCTTAAGTATTTTGAAATATCTGTCATTTCAATGTAGCTAGTTTCAATAAATGCTTAATTATTACTTCATTCTTTTAAATTCTTATTACATGTTCCTRAACTGCACCATTAGGCCCTCTTTTTCTATGACATAACATGTTCCAGACAGACCCTAAAATACAAATGCGACCATTTTCAAAAGTTAACCAAATGTAATAACAGTTCTTATGAAACCATGTTTTTATAACTGTGCACAGCTCTATGATTTCTGTAACAAAGACAGTAAAAAATCCTTTTTGCTCTCCAGTGAATTAACCTTTTTAAAGAAATTAACAATTTTGTTTTCTTTTWAAAAAGCAGGATTATTTTTTAATTTTTGTTAGTGTAGACCTAAATTGTCATTCTTTTTCACCTTAATTTTAGAAATGAATTTTGCATTAYCTTGCCCAACTCAATGTGAAATTCTACTTAACAACGGCATTTAACATAAATTTTAATATTTAATAGGACTCATTGTTTTTCTAGAAATGGTGGGTTTATGTTAAACCTTTAAAATTTCAGAAAAAGCAGGCATTAAAGCATACTTAAAAGCAATTCCCTTTTAAACTATTCCAGGTGACAAACTGAGAGGGGGTATCCAAACTTGAAGAAGACTGAAGTAATTAATGTTCCAGACCTCAGAGAAACTTTTTCATTGTAGTACAAGACAGACAAGGATGACTTACGTTGTGGGAAAGTTGAACAACAATTTCAAAGTTGTAATAGAGCAAACACTGTTTTTATAAATGGTTATACTTACACTGGTGAAATCTGTCTGTTTCTGCAAGTGCTGCATTTGGCTACAGGTCTCCAACCAATCAGGCTCCACAGCCACAGACTATTTAACATAGAAAAGCAACATGGAGAAACCTACTGCTACTGCAGATACTACAGGGTTTCCATAATGAGGCGGACTCACTAACTTCTCTTTTTTAGAAGTTCAGCGTGCAAATTACAGAACAGAGCASCACAACTATTTGCGGCTTTAAACCTTCAGCAACATTTCCAGCAGAGCACAGTGAACATGAAATATTATTGTGTCACACATGAGTGCATGGATTTCAAGTTGAAAATACTAGAAAATTAAATTACATTTTTATGTGATTAGTGGTGGATCAATTGCAATTTCACTTTGCACTTAACTGAAGCATGAAATATTTTGGTAAAAATGTGTGAAACTATGGATTCATTTATCAGCCTCCAAATCRGCCCAAGACTTTTACAGATTGCTACATAACAAATTCCAGCAAAACAGAACTCCTCTTTGGCCAACTAAATGAAATGCAACAAAAACACCACCACCACCAAAACCCAACAAGCAAAAGAGCAGACCAAATAACAATATTGTGTTTGTAATATTTGCAGCTGATTTATCATTAGGTTTCAAGTACGTATAAAATATAGAAGCTGTCACTACCTACGAGTATTTGCACTATGAAATCATAAGCCCAAAGTACAAAGCGAAACACTAATACTTCATATTCTTTTCTTTCAAGAGGTAGTTTTGGGGGAACAGATAAAACAGTGAATGGCATCCCAAGAATAAATTTSCAGGATTTTTTTTTCTTTCTGGAAAACCAGCATGACAATTTTATTATCTTTGAGCCAAAGAATCGTAATAGAATGTGCCTGTATTGACTGAAATTTGATATATACAGTCCAAATGTATCATAAATAGTTTTATGTAGAATAGGATCTGAATAAAATGATTGACTGACTGAAAATATAAAATTAATGGTATGCAAATTTGAGCCGTTAAACCATAAAGGAATAGAATAACAATGGAAAAATGAACAAAGTCTTTGAGGCCTTCAAAACTTTTACAAGTGAGAAGGACCAGGTGAGGATCACCTCCCCAAGGTGAGTGGGACCTGTTTGTTTCAGTATCACCACAAACAGGCTAGCAGAGTTGATGCACACTSATCTGGCATTTTTTGCTTTATTTTATCTAAAAGGGGAAAAAGCAGCAGAATTTTATTCCCAGTACATTCACAGCTTTGGATGATTCAAGTCATACTTCCTGTTTCATTGAATGTTTCAATGACAAAAARAATGCAATTTTCCTTGTCTAATGAAAATCAGAAATATCAGTTCAGCTCAATTACACTTTTGGTTATCTGGTATATGTGGTTTAGCACTTTGACCAGTCCTGGAAGTGGCTTTCAAACAGTCAAAAGAGCAAAGCAGGCAAGTAGTTCCAGTTAAGTTCATATATTGTGCTCCTATTAGTTATTTACACTATCATGGATTTGTCCAGGTTTCATTTTACCAGGGATTTTTACTCCTAATTTATGCACAGATCTGTCACTATACATGAACCTCAGATTCTATATAATATTTTTATGTAACTGGTCACTGCCCCTGCAAAGAATCCTTGAATCAATGCCTCAACCTGAATTTTCTCTACACTAGATATCTGACTTTTTGAGTGCTTATCTATGTGCTAGATTATTACAGTGTGATTTAAATGGCAAAAGACTTGGATACAGCAAGCATTGTTTTAAGCCTAATCAGAAACATCTGGGAAAAATCACTTAATGTGTTCTTACTGTAGGCATTGGGTACATGGCCTCAAATACATCCAATGGCCATTTGATGACCTCTGTTAGTAAGTATCAGTATTAAATACATTCTTTATTGTAGCCATTGATAAGAGCTCCCTAGAAAGTAATCCTGTAGAAAGTCTCCCAGCACTGGAGGCTTGTTCTGCCTCACTACACTGTGTAAGCAGCTAGCTTCTCTGAAGTTCTGTGGGAACAGTCTTTTTCAATCTGGAGTTACAAAAAGTAGCTGTAAAATCACTTCCATACCCTTAATAACCTGACACATGCTGAATGAGGTATGCAAGTGCTGTGAAACAGGCCCTCATCAACTCTACGAGCTTTAAACAAGGTCAAGTGCAGGGGGGATCTGCACCTGTGCTGGGGCAACCCCTGGCATCTACACGAGCTGGGGAGTGTGATGCCTTAAGTTTTAGCTTTCATGTTTTCAGATTCTGTGCTGCCTAGGGGTGTGGTTCTGAGCCTCATATTAAGTGCCAGTAAGCTCTCTTCACAGAGTAGGTAGACAAAACAAATCCTTTTCCTGCTGAGGACCAAGGACAGCTTTCAGCCCAACAGCATAAATAACGGTGGACTGAAGAGAGAAAACAAGAAGGATGAGACCTCACAACCTGAAGCTGTAATTGGACAATTAAACCCCAAAGAACCAAAACTTATAAAATGTAAGATCTCGTGACCTTCCATTTTGTGACCATTCTTCCACCTTGGGTGTAGCCCTGGTCAGGCTTCTGTCCTGCCCAAGGTGGATCCTGGAGGCCTTTCAAGAAATACCTACTTTATTCTCTAGCTCTGTCCAGTCTCTGTTTCAGGGCAGCCTTCCCAAGGCATCAAGTGAACAGAGAGAGCCTGGAACAGCCCTGACAAGAGACATGTGGGGTGCTGGTGGATGAGAGGTTAGACAGTGCTTCCCAGAAAGCCAATTATTCTGGGTAGCACCCAAAGCAGTGTGGGCARCAGGGTAGGGGATTCTTCCCCTTTGCTCTTCTCTGGTGAGACCCCACCTGAAACACTGCATCCAGGTCTGGGGTCCCCCAGCACAGGAAAGACATGTACCTACYTGTTGAAGCAAGTCCAGAGGAGRGACACAAAAGTTGTTAGAGGGCTGGAGAACCTCTCCTGTGAAGAAAGCCTGAGAGATTAGGGATTGTACAGCCTGGACAAAAGTGTAAAGGGAGACTTCATTGCAGCATTTGAATACTTTAGAAGTATTAAAAACAAATGGGGACAGAGTTTTTACAGTGGATGCAGTTATAGGACAAGGGGTAAGCTAAAGGAGCATAGATTCAGGCTAGATATAAGGAAGCCTTTTTTATAATGAGGGTAGTGAAAAAATGGAACACGTTTGATCTTAGATATCCTATCCCAAGTGTCAGCTTGGATAGGGCTCTGAGCAACCAGATGTAGCTGAATACACCCCTGTTCATGGCAGAGGCTTGGAATAGATGATCTTCAAAGGCTCCTTCTAGCCCCAACTGTTCTATGGTTTGATAATATGGCTGATACACTGCAAATTTTGAGACAGATTCAGCATGTTTCAATATTGCCATTTTATATCTTAACATAGTAGTGAGTAAAAGAAGAAATGTTAGGGACATTAGACATCACCTGCACAGATTGTTTTTAGCTGAAGCAGTAAGTAAGATATGTTAATCTCTCCCTCTCTTTTCCTTCTTCTTGTCCCTTTGTGTTTTTCATCAACTGCCTTGCCCAGTAGCTACTTCATAAACACATGATTCTAAAAATTCTTTCTGACATCTGTTTCCAATTCATCTTTGTTCATGCCCTTTTCAAGCTCCATATCCTATCATCAGTACACTGGGGCCAATTCACCCCTGATGCAATAACCTAGCCACTGGCTCTACGGACGGTTTTGGTCTTGTCTATTAAGAGGGTTAATTTCTGTCTAAGATAGTTAAAATGATATTTCAATGCAATTCTCTTTTAACTGTCATGTTTTATAACATGCATCTCTACTTCTRTAATTTCCATTTACTCCCAGGACCACTTTCATGGCTTTTATAAAATGTTACCTACTTCATGCTGCACTTGTTCTATTTGAAATCCCATCAATGCTCTTAGCTTTCCTGCGATTATGTTAGTTAWAAGAGTTCAAAAGGAAACTTCCTGTTTAGTAAAAGGACTTCCAGACATTATGAGAATTAAAAAAAAAAAAAAAAAAAAAAAATAGCACACACACAAAGATACAGAACTAAAGCAAATGTCCTCTGCCCATTCCTCATTCCTTGCATATTCAGTAGAAAACCAACAGATATTAAATATTTTCTCATTTAGTGTCACGTGCCTTTCAGGAAAGAAATTTTASTGAAGAGGTCATTTAGAGATTACCTATAAACCTAATCTACGGTGAGATGTCAGACAATGATGATGAAGTCAGAATATTTTCTGGGTTAGCTTGTGGTTCTTGCATTCTAATATTCTTTTTTCTTCACCTCTACCTCACCCTCTGRTTTCTTTTTCACTGCCTCTTAATCCTGCTGATCCACCTTCTCCAAAGTTCTCCTCTTTTCAGCCCTGTAATGGCATGGCATGGTTTTGGCAATGGCATTTGGCCATGTAATGCTGTTTCTGAGCTGTAAATTAAGGTTTGGGCTTTTGAAGGGAGGTGTAGGTAATAACTTCCTATTGCTGTCCAAAGTACTCCCTGCAATCAGCAGCTCCTTAACAAAYGTAACCCTCAACGATGCCCCAGGTTTCAACATCTGATGCTCAATAACCTTTGACAGGTATTAAAGGGACTCAAATCATAACTGCCCAATAAAATTTTATGTCTTAAAGATGGCAAAAAATAACAGCATAAGCCTGCAGTTGTTTGCTACAACACTGTTATATACAGATACGCACATGCAGAAATGCTTATAAATGTTTTTAAATTTTTCATGTTCGAAACAGTAGCAAGCTCCTCCATTCACGTTGGAGTTTTGGCTTTATAAAAYTAATTATTAAAGCATCATTTTAAAATTGTGTGCCCAGAAAGAAGTTTCACATTTTGAAAGCTTGACCAGAGGAACATTTTTTTCTAGTTTTTCCACTGTTGTCTTAGCAACACTTAAATATTTGCTTCCATATAAATATGGGCATGCCATAATAACTGAGGGACATAAAACAGTTTTAAAATTTTAACACTAAGCCAAAATACTTGCTACTGACGGTGTTGAAAAAGCTTCTAATGCAAAATGAATGTGGCACCTGTATAGTTTGGACAGCCAAAAAGCTCTCTGACAGTAAGCAAAAACAAAGAAAAGTGAGTATGTAAAATTTCTCAGTTTTAATACCTCAAGTCACTTTAAGCTCTTGGGCTTGGAAAAGCATTAATAAGTAATGAGAAATGACCAAAACAATTCTCGAAAGGAAAGAGGCCAAACAAACTTTACACTGTTTTGCATCACAAGAAACAGATGGTAAGTGATAAACAAGTTACCAAAATAAATTGGACCCATACCAAGAAACTAGGGAGTAAAGTGAACCACTAAATCTCATGTCCCTGTGGCACATGGTCTGTTCACCCACTAGATGTATTTCTCTCCCTTTCAGTTCCTCCTTCAGAAATAAGTCAGGGAAAATGTCTTCTAATCATCCTTCCCCTGCACTCTTCATCATCTTTTTACACTTCACCGCTGCCTGCCTTTAGGTGGATTCAATTTGCTCAGCAATTAGTTCTTCTGTGTTTGTGATGTAATTTATTACCAGTCTTCATTAAAAAAAAAAAAAAAAAAAAAAAAAGCTGTGAGGAAGATGAGGTCTACAATGGTTAGCTACAGTAACAATATAACATTGTTTATACGTGAAATTTGTACTGTAGTATCTGCTCCATCCAATAGAAACCACATTCAATTGCAACCAAAAATAATGTGTTCGGCTTGCTTATATTCAGTGCAATTTGTAAAGTTCCTCTGAAGATATATAAAACTGATCTCAGATCCCTTATTTAGAAAAGGAAGAGGCAGGTCAGGTTCTATCATAGGTAAGAGATTATACATATACAGAGTATATAATTTCATAAAAAAGCAATACATATACTGAAAGTCTTCTGAAAAAATTAGTTCCTGTGCTGTGATCCTTATATTTAGTCCTTTCAACATAAAATAAATTGGAATTGTTCTTTTTAACACAGAATAAAATAATTGTGAAATTGAAATGTAAAGAAAATTCTCCTTTGATTTTGTTTGTGTAATGCATTATGAAAACAGACCACAGCATGTGCCACTGCATTCAAGCTTCATGCTGTGGTTACATTTGAGAGCCTGGGCCTTGCAAAGAAAAGCCAGGTAGAGATGACAGGCAAGCCCCTTCCAATTTCCATGTTGCACCAAGCCATAAAGATGGCATCAGGCTCATGTTAATGGAGAGTGCCCTTTTTGCCATCACACAAGTAGCTAAGCAAATCTACATGGGAAGAAATGCTGAATATGCATTGCACTCCAGCTGCTGTGACCTTCACCTGCACCAGACCTGGGCAACACGTGAACTCCACCAAGGCAGTGCCARGCATGTGAACACAAATCACTTTGGTGGGTTGACCTCAGCTGGACACCACGTGCCCACAAAGTCACATTAGTGCTCCCATCCTCAACTGGATGGGGACACAAAAATGACAGTATGCTGAGGGGAAAACAACATAAGGACAGGAAGATCCTTCATCCATTACCATCACAAGCAAAACAGACTCGACTTGAAAATTTTGATCTACTGCCAATCAAAGGACAGAGTGGAATAATGGGAAATAAGGACAATATGTTATCACAGATGTACACCAACATTGTTGACAACTCAGCTTTGGTCAGCAACAGATACATCTTTCAGAAAATGTCTTTGTCTTACATGGGGACAACTTCTGACATCTTGTCATAGATATCACCCCCACAGCCCCCACCCCTTTGCCATGCAAAAGGTTACCTATCCAAATCTGTGACCCTAGGAAATCCAGAAGTTTCCTAGTCCAAGTCTCTAATACCAAAAATTACAAATCACTCCCTGGCAAAAGCAAAGAGCACAGCAGTGTCCTTAATCTGTCTTCTATTTCCATGCACCAGTTTCTACAAAATAAAAATTCAGGACATGTACGTCATAGTTGACCATGTGTGGTCTTACCAACACAACTGTGAGACCATCTTCCACCACACAGCAAAAACTCACAGGATAAATTAGATTAAATACAAATCATAGAATTCCAGAATGGTTTGTGTTGTAACGAACCTCCAAGATCGGACCTAACAAACTTTTATCTCCCCTGCCATGGACAGGGACACCTCCCACTAGACCAGGTTGCTCAGAGCCCCATCCAGCTTGGTCTTGAACACTGCTTAAAATGGAGAATCCGCAACTTCTCTGGGAAACCTGTTCCACTGCTCCATCAACCTTACAGTAAAGAATTTCTTCCTAATATCCAATTTAAACCTACTATCTTTCAGTCTGAAGCCATTCTTTTTTGTCTTGTAATAAGTCTCTCTCCAGGTTTCTTACAGGCTCCCTTCAGGTACTGTTAGGCTGGAATTATGTCACCTCAAAGCCTGCTCTTCTCCAAGTTGAACAATCCCAATTCTCTCAGTCTTTCCTCTTAGGAGAGGTGCTCCATGCTACTGATCACCTTGGTGGCCCTGTTCTGGACTTACTCCACGAGGTCAATTCCAGTGATGGGACGCCAGAGCTGGATGCAGCATTCCAGGTGGGGTCTCAGCAGAGCAGAGGGGCAGAATCCCCTCCCTGGCCCTGCTGTCCACGCTGCTTTGSATGCAGCCCAGGACACGTTTGGCTTTCTGGGCTGTGAGTGCTCATGACTGGGTCATGTCCAGCCTCTCATCCACCAGCATCCCAAGTCCTTCCAGCAGGGCGGCTCCCAATGCCTTCATTCCCAGGACTGGTAACAAGGATTGTCCCTACCCAGGTGCAGCACCTTGCACTTGGCCTTTTTGAATCTCATTAAGACCCCACAGACACACTTCTGGAGCTTATGCAGGCCCTTCTGGATGGCATCCTGTCTACAGGAGTGTCACTGCACCACTCAGCTTGGTGTCATCTGCAAATGTGCTGAGGGTGCCCTCGATCCTTTTGTCCATGTCATTAATGAAGACATTAAATAACACTGTTCCCAGTTCAGACCCCCTGAGGGCACCACTTGCCACTGATGTCCACTGGGACTCTGGGCCATTGACCACTCACTACCATCTGGATGTGACCATCCAACAAATTCTCGTCCATCTAATAGCTGATCTGCAGAATCCGTATCTCCAATCTGGAGAGAAGGATGTTGTGGGGGAACATGTCAAAGGCCTTACTGAAGTCCAGATAGATGACATCTGTAGCTCTTCCCTTATGCACAGATATAGCCACTCCATCACAGAAGGCCACCAGGCTGGTCAGCAGGACTCACCCTTGCTGCAGCCATGCTGGCTGCCTCAGATCTCCTCCCTGTCTTCTATGTGCCTCAGCCTGTCTCTTAGGAGGATCTGTCGCATGATCTTCCTAGGCACGGAGATGGGGCTGACAGATCAGTACTTCCCAGGGTCCTCCTTTACACTCTCATTAGTGATGGGTACAGCAACCATTTCTCCTGTCACCTAGGACTTCGCCTGGATGCTATGAATTTTTTAATATCGTCAAGAGTGGTTTGGGAACTCCATCAGACAATTCCCTCAGGACTCTGGAAGGCATCTGTCCTGGGTTATAGAGTATATTCAATTTCATCTGCTGAAAAACAGTTGGGGGCGGGTGCCTTTTGATAATGGCCCAGGTAGGGCATTGTTCTTATCTTTTTCCATAATGGCCCATTAACACTCTTCCCAACATATACCCACACTCTATCATACCTATTGTGAGATGCTCCACCCAGTGGGAGGAGCCAGCCATTCTTACCTGGATAAAGCTGGAACTCGGGTCCAGGACGGGGTCTTGCTTCATCCGATTACCGGAGGAAGACTAGACCCTTCTCAGGACCCTTTTTTTGCTACTGGATCATTTCTGCCTCAGCGGAGCCGTATCTGCCATTCCAGGAGGACTCACTTTTGGACTGCTTCCTACACCTTGACTAACAGGGTTCAGGTTATAGCTTTGACCCTGTCAGGGCTTTCCAAAATTATTGTTTGTTTGTTTGCTGGGTTGGTGGGGTGGTTTTGTTTTGTTTTGTTTTTTTTCTCTACCACATTTGTATTCTTATATTCTTAGTAAAAGGCTGTTATTCCTATTCCCAAATCTTTGCCTGAGAGCCGTTAATTGCAAAATTAGAATTTGGCGGGGGGGGGCGAGGGGCCTATATTCTCTATTCTAAGGGAACCCCAGTTTCCCTGGCAGACACCTGTCTTTCTAAACCAAGACAGCATCTCATTGGGCCCTAGAGATTTATATATATTTAGGTTCCCCAAGTGGTCATGAACCTATTCTTCACTTAGAATGGGAAGGACTTTGTTCTCCCAGTCCCCAACCTGCTGTCCATCCAGTCGAGATTTGTGGGAAGAGAAGCTGACAGTGAAGACAGAGRTAAAAAAGTTGTTGAGTACCTCAGCCTTCTCCTCATGAAGAACTGATGAACAGCTCATAGTTTTTCCAATCAACRTAGATGAAGCAGAGTGATACAAGTTTGTCTTATCAAACAGATAATTTTCTATTAAACAGAAAGCTAATACCATAGCTTTCTGCTCTTATTATAATATGTAACTTTTTTCCTAGAATCTTATGACAAAGCTCCCTGCTCTGAATTTCCAACATTTAAAKTTTCTACTCATAGATCAAATTTTCCTTGAAAACACACCACAAAGCACAGGTGCTAAAAGCTCATGAAATATTCATTTAAACACATTTTAAAAGATTCATTGTGTGTCTGAGAGACAAATAATTAATGTCCTGCATGCACAGTTAATGAGTGATAGCAAAAGAAAATTGTTAAAAACATACCAGTATATACAAATGCTTTTCTAATAGTTTTCTTGCCTTGATCTGTGAATTCAGACAAGATCAACAGTGAAGTTTGTTATACTGGCCGACCTCTTTCTAGAAATGGACAAGTCCATTTATTTACAACCTTATTTCTTATCCCCCTAGCATTAAAAAAATGACTGAACACCATGTTCTCTTACTGTAGGAGCTGAGTATCAAAAAAAAAAAAGGATGAAAATAAGCAATGTATGTAAAAAAAGCATCAGTACTAGAAAATTTCAATGTTGAGCTGTTTAAATATTGGTTTACTGTTCTGCTCCAACACTTTCCTTGTCTAATTCTTCTTCTGCCTAAGTAACACAATTCAGGCTTTAAGTGCAGTTTCCCACTTGGAGACTTACTCTTAAGTGTGAGTGTGGTCAGAATTGACCTCAGATTATACCAATTTATAAACTACTTGGAACAAAATCTTCTATTTTCTGTACTTTTGAACACTGGCATAATTGGCTTATCACCATGACAAGCTCAAACCTAAATGACAATAAACCAAAATAGATGCATTTTAAGATCTCTAACAARACAAAGTCAGTGTTGGCTGCTGGCTTTCAAATGTAGACATTTCTTTCTTTTTTAAAATGATTTTCTCATCTCTTCTGTCCACAAAGRCATGATATCATCTTCATGCAAATAAATAATTTAAATTTACTCAACAAATTGCAACAGAAGATTTKGCTAATTAGAACAATGTGTTGTACTATCATAAAATGAGGACAATTTCAGTATTTACAGCTCTTTTGCGAGTTTTGGCAAACCCAAGTTTAAATTGTTTTCAAATAGCACAGCTAGTCTCCAAGCAGTGTCCAACAACAAATCTGCAAGTTAGATGKGATCTTAAAATACTACTCTTGTACTTAAAAATCAGGTCAGGACAGGAAAAAAAAAATCATCAGTGTCTAAAGTATTCAGGATCATATTCATATAAAGATTTCAAATATATAAATTACAAATCACATATTATCATAGCTATACTTCCTCATTTCTTCAATAGGTGTGATTACTGGAAGTGTTGAAGACATCTATCACAGGGTGATATACTTTATCAGTAACATATTATGACTGAGCTTACAAAATAATTTTAAMTACATTAATAATAAATCGGAATTTATTCTGAAAAAAAATATTTTGGGTTATGAAAACAAATGCACCACAGAGATCTGACCYAGGGGCTTACCCAAGCTTTCCTGTAGAGACCCATAAGCAGTCACTACATCAATACAGGTACATACATATGACATTCTAGTAAGTTGTTGGAGAAATCTTACAATTTCTTTTTGTAAACCTTGAACTCTTTTTGTCAAAACTCATGRGAGCCCTGAATCTTTATCAGATAACTCTCCTTTTCAGCCTGTTCAGTAATTATTGATATATGTTTATCAAAATTCCACTGAATTTATTGTTTTGTAGATTGTTACTTTCATTTTTTTGTATGTCAGTTTTTCAGTAACTAGTATTTCAATTGTTAGAGTTCCTGAGAAGGTGAAAAAAAAATCCATTTGTGTTTCATCCATATTTGCAAGGATTAAGCTTTAGAAAATAAACATTCACCAGAAGTTCTTCTTTACTTATTTCTCATTTCACCAGTATTATGACAACTTGGTAGAGAAATATATTATAAATGTCTCAGTAATAGGATGCTAGATTTCCTTAATTCTTGCAAAAAAGTCTATTTTACTAGAAGGATTCATTAAATCACAACACACCTCAAAATCTTATTTTGATTAAATTTGGATTATATTTTGTCCTTAGTTACTTTGGTGAAGCCCAACAACATATTTGAAACATATCTAGGTGCATATACCTGAAAATATTTCTCCTGCATTCTTTTCACACTTCGTAGAAACAAACCAGGTCAAGGAAAAACCCACATSTCTGTGACAAGGTTGATTCTTTTTCCACTCTCCTCTTTCGCAATCTGACTGACTGACTGATTTTGGGGATAAACATTGTTCCAGGCAGCCTGGGCAACTCAACTGGTTCAGTGCAGCACTGCAAAAATGTTTGTAGTTGACTTATTACAGAGATGACACAGGAATGATCAGCAAAGGTGGGTTAGGATGTTTTTCCCAGAAACAGCAGGGTTAAATAAAGGGTTAAAGAAAGTTACATCAGCACTGGAATTTGAAGAGAGTTTGTTCATGGCTGCATCTACTGACTGATCCTGAGATCGATACCTGCATAGCTGACAAGCACTTTGGCTGCCAAAGGATTTGTCATTACAGTTTATCTAGAGTATGCTGTTCTGCTGTAGATTTTCCACAGATATAGAAAGATGGTTTGTTCTGAAATCATAGTTCTAGACAGTAGAGAAGCACTTCCATATATATTCATAAAAGCCATCCAACACATTCCTTTCAAGTCACCATATAAGTAGAAGCAATTCATTAACACTCTGAACAATTTGTACTGAGTTGTGCCCATCTATAAAAAGTAAAGTTTGACATTTTAATTTTTTCATTGCTTCTGGCATGCTTAACTGATTCTTTTCATCTCTCCTCTCTGTCAAATACAAAACTGCACCTGCTGGCTATATCAAAAAACTATAYTTTTCATCTGTCTTTTAATAAAAGGTGTATCAGTTCTTTTAATGGCTAACACTGAGCATTAGAGTAAATTACTTTGCTTTCCTGCTTATGACTGTAGTATGTTCCTTAGACTTAGTGTGTCTTCTTTTTAGAAAAATCCACAATTAATTCAAAGACCTCATATTGTGGATTAKTGACTACTTTTCCAAATAAGTTCTTCTCACCGTAAAGAATTTTAATGTTATTTCTGGTCTGATTTCATTACTTCAGACAACAATACCTTTTTTCCTCCCAATATTAATGGGTCTTCTGCTGTCAGAAACATTATTTCCACTGAATTAATGAATAAGCTCCCTCTAAACATTTAATCATTTCAATTAAAGCAAATAAGACATTTTAAACTTTCCATATGAAATTACTTTACTTTTCCTTTTTCTGATTTTGTAAATTGCAATTTTTCTGAAGATCAGTTATAAGGAAAAGATATTTTCCAGTCACAGCTCACTASATCTTGGCACTCTTAGTCACTGCTTGTGAGGGGGCTGACCCCGACTGGACAAAAGCCCAAGAAAGATGTTCTATCATACCCTCTCCTCAGCTGGACAGGGTTGAGAAAACATWACAAAAGGCTCATGAGTTGAAGAGACCTCTCACCAATTACCATCACAGGCAAAACAGACTGGATTTGGAGACATTAATTTATTACCWATCAAATAAGAGAAGGAAAATAACAAATAAAAACTAAATCTTAAATCACCTTCTTTCACTCCTCCCTTCTAACTGGGTTCAACATCACTCCTGATTTCTCTACCTCTTCTCCAGGCCAAATAACCCAAAGTCTTTCCTTCTAAAGAAGGTGGTCCATCCCTCTGCTCAGTTTTGAGGCCCTTCTCTGGACYTGCTCCAATAGGTCCATGTCTTTTTTGTAGTGAGGACTCCAGAGGCAGATGCAGTACTCCAGTTGGGGTCTCACCACAGCAAATCAGAGGAGGAGAATCACTTTCCTTAACCCACAGGTCACACTTTTGATGTGACCAGGACACAGCTGGCTTTCTGGGCTATCACCAGCTCATGTCCAAACTCTGATCCCCCAACACCCATTAAGTCCTTAGCAGGGCAGCTCTTGATCTGCTCACCCCCCAGCCTACATGGGTACTGGGGGCTGACATGACCCAGGTGCACCACTTTGCACTTGGCTTTATTGAACCTCATGAGTTTCCCATGGACCCATTTCCCAATACTTGTGCAGGTTCCTCTGGATTGCATCTTGTCCTTCAGAAGCGTCATCACACCCACTCAGCTTGGCATCAATCTGCAAACCTGCTGAGGGTGAACTTGATCCCTTCATCTATGTCATTAATGAAGATATTAAAYAACACTSATCTCAGTACAGACTCTTGAGGGCACCACTTGCCACTGATGTCCATCAAGCTGTTGACCAGTTCCTTCTTATTTGGATGTGACCATCCAAAAAATTTCCACTTCACTGAATAGTCTATCTTCACTGAATAGTCCATATCTCCCCAATTCAGAAAGAAGGGTGTTGGAGAGAACTCTGTCAAATGCCTTACAGGAGTTAGATGGATTATGTCTGCAGACCTTCCCCTACCCACTGATGTATTCTCTGCATTGTATAAGATCACAAGTTGGTCAGCCCTGTTGACTGTCTTGAATCACCTCCCCGTCCTCCATGTACCTCAGTAGAGCTTCTAGGAGAATCTGTCCCATGATCTTTCCAGACACAGAGGKGAGGCTGACAGGTTGGTAGCTCCCAGGCTTCTCCTTTCTACCCTTTTTTAAAATGCATCAGAATTTTGGGTGTTTGGATCACAGGTTAGTTTATACAACACCAAGCCTACTGGCAATGAATAGGGGAAAAGTRTCTTAGCTCAGGACTTACCAGGACTTGTTGAGAGAGTTTAGATTCATCTTGAAGGGGTATAGGGACATAGACAATTTTTTAACTCCAGTATACAATCATCACTGTATTTGTAAAAAAGGAAAACCAAAGTATTCTGTAGGCATTAGAGATTSATACAAAAAGACACTATCATAATGTTCTGGTTTTCCCATGCTAATTTATCTAAGAAGGAGACTGACACACACACAACTTTTACGTAGGAAAATCAGTGCTGAACTGGAAAGGAAATAAACACTTCTATGAGAATTTCTGTCACTGACTGTTTTTTTTCTTACCTCTTAATATAATCATCATATTAATCTCGCCACTCAAGATTTTCAAGGAATGATAAGAACCCTAGGTAAAGACAMACAAGCTTTCATATTGTTGTTATCATCATGTAAGCACCACTGAGGAATACACAAACACATCTGTTGAAAGTTTTTTTCATAATTTGTCTATTATTTTCCCTTCTTATGTATTTTTCCCCATTATTGCTTACAAGATTGCATAAGAAGTTAGTCAAAATATCAAACATCTAGAGACAGCTGTGGTATCAGAAAGCCCTTACAAAAATCTTTTGTTTTTCATGAATATAATTTACAAACAATGAGACAGATTGTGCTAAGTTCCTTAAAGAATCAGAGTATACACATACAATATTTCAGGAATTAAAGAAAAAAACCTCTTGTCATGAGGAGGAGATGCAGAAATTCCTGGACCTTCACTCTTTATCTTTCCCAAGCAAGGCAGCAGAATGATTCTGGTTTTATTCATTCCTCAAACTACTGCTCTTGGCTGGCTATTGGGTGCAATTTATGTTCTACTTTTTTCTCAYGTGTCTCTAGAACCATTTTCATGTGACAAAAGATGCACAGTCCTGCAATAACAAACCCAGTCCCTCAAAGCATGAAAAGTTCTAGGCCACTTTCAGCATATCTTCATGATGATTCTCATCTTATTTGTATAACTTGATAATAATTATAACTTATAATAACTATAATATTTGAGTGACTACCTCAAAAGTAAGGAAACCCTTGCTTCAAAATTTCTAAATATTTGGCATTACAAAAGACTGGGCAACTTAAATACAGCCATGCTTCACCACTGAAATGATACAGCTCAGCTGATGAACACAGTGTAATTTCTTAACAAAACTCTTAATAGAACTCTTTTATTCTTAACAAAACCCACCATGTAGCAACGAGAACATTGCCATACATAAAAAAATGCAAGGGCACAGAGAACAGGAGCAGACTTGCACCAGCTGACTCGAGCACAGRCCTCTCTCCTGCAGCAGGATAATGGCCAGGTCCATTCATCCCAGCAGCTCCAGTCTCAGCTAACAAGAGTGCTCTTTGACTTGACAAGAGTTAGAGACATGTCAAATCATTTAAGATCAGAAATGAAAGTCAGCTTGCTTGTGCTCCCCAGAGCTATCCCAAGATGGATTACTGCAAATCCCTTGCCAAAATTATGACTGATGGAGCAACTTGCTCTCTGGGACTATTTGCCACCATAAAACAGGCAATTGAGATAAAATCCCTTCTACTTCTTCCCAAGTAAAAACCATCAGCACGTAACTACTACCAAAGATGAGGATGTACTGCAGTTTGCACGCACTGCTCCACAGGATACTGAGCCAGTAACAGCACCTGCTGCTGCTGCCGCCGCCTCAGCTGTGGTCTGTGCTAATACAGACACAGAAATTTTACACTGCAGCATGTAAATATTGCATGAGATATATCACAAATATCCCTACAAAATGCAATGTGTTTATATAACAGCTGCCATGTATTTTTTTTGGATTGAGTGTTCTCGCAATTGTGCTTAGCAAGCATACACTTCTACCACATACCTTTGTGCATATCTCACTTCCAAGTGCACACCTTTCTGCACCTGTGAGCATTATGCTTTAAATATTATTACTAGTTTGAGCAGTGGATAGGTATTTTGCTTCTAAACACACACATACAAGCCCTGAAAAAACATGGTTCATAGCATATATACAAATACAGCGTCAGAAATGTTTCCTCTGCAAAAATATGCACCCAATACTCATTCCTACTTTAAGAATACGTCTGACAAGTGACACAGCAAACACAGTATGATTTTATATGCACATGTAAAAKGTTTGTGGCATTACTGAAAGGAAAGCCATAATTGGAACACGGAAAGAAAGATATCTGAGCAAACATCCATATACAAATCTCTCTGGTAATTAAAGAACTCATACTGCTCTCTGTTTCAAAAACAATAACCAAGTAATCTGAAGAAAGCTAATAACAAGAGCTGTAGTGTACTTGACTTATTTCATGTCGTGTTTTAAATAAAATATTGATTTAATARCAAAAACATCAATGAAGATTTGGAACTTTTTCTTATTTTTAAGAAAAGCGGACAATGTGATGAAAGGTGTGACAACTCCATATGACAAGAGAAAAGAAAGAACAGTGACTTTTACCAGGTGGTAGAAAGATCCATTATGTTTTTGAAGACTCCTACCTTATGTCCTTCAAAGGGATTGTTATTGGATTTTACTCTCCTAGTTTTCCTTTCTTGCAATGCATCTCTGTGTTAGCTTTTTTACTGAATGCTATTACAAATTAAGTAATTTTCATTTCTTATTCTAATTTTCCTAAGCTTGTGTTCCTCATTAAATTGACAGARACCATCTTTTCCCATTTGTATTTGAGAAGTCTAGAGCTGGACAGTCCAGATTTTAAAACACCTTAAGGAATCAAAGCTAGACAGCAGACTGAAATGATGGCAAACGCTGAATTAAAGCCCTGACTGTTACTGGACTTTCATTTTTTTCAGGTATTAACATATTTGAAAAACACTAAATGTAATCTCAGAGAATATGATATTTACTCTACAAATGCAGACAACTTCTGTCCCGTYTTGGGTAATTTATTGGGTTTTGCTCAGTAAGGTGTGAAGCATAGTGTTTTTTAGGTGTTTAAAAATGCTTCACAGACTTTACATTGTTAATATAAATGTAAAAAATACTGCTGGCTGAATATACTATTGAATTTGTTGCTATGCCATTTCTATTAGCAGTTTCCAAACAGTGCTGCAAAATTTAAAGTTGTTTCCCACATTTCGCAAGTTTACCCTTTTTAAACTTAATTTTTTTTCTGACACGTTATTAATGTAAAATTATTACACTGACAAAAATACCTTACAATAGAACGCAGGCCAGAGACATTCTCATTAAAATATAATTGATTTGTTGTACTATGATTTACCAGAGACCCTGGAACATGTTGGGTTGTCAAACTTTGCAGAAAAACAGTGTTTTTTCACCACATTTTAAAACTTTCTGGCCAAAGATAGCATTGCATTTGAAAAGCTGCATCTCTTCTTGGCACAGCCATATCATATGAAGATATTAATGAAGAATGAGGAAGACAAGAAAGTACTTCTGAAGGAGAAGACAAAGAACGAGGTGCAAAATGTTGGGTACTGAAAYTGAACATTAACTACTGAAACTTGGATGCTGGTTAAGCTTTCCAGAGCTGAGAATTGTAACAAAACTGAAATTTACACGTATATCAATGCACATCCACTGAGTACTGCGTCCAGTTTGGAGGTGCTAACATGTTCATGGGACTCTGACAAGCCCAGAGGAGAAATGCTGTGCTCTGCTATTAGAAGTGAGTTCATACTGAAAAAATTAAGCATAGTGAGGTAACACATATGCACCAAACCATAACCCCCTAAAATGACTTGTTATTTTCTTCAATATTTTATGTGCAATATTTGATTTGCATTATCTTACTTCTCGTACACCGTAGCTCATTAAAGAATGAAAAAAAACATACTAAACTAGCTCATAACAGGTGTATGACCTGCATAGTGGTGACAAAGTAAGGACATGAGGAATTTTCTTTTTAAAAGAAAAACCTGCAGCTAGGCAATGTGGTCTGCACATTTTTCCAGTGACTTTAAAAGCAGTTTTCAACGTATGAGTAAGGGAGGTGTTGTGGAGTCCCAGCATGTGAGCAGAATCCAGCTGCCAAAAAACTGATTTGGGCAGTAAAGATCTCACACAGATACAGAAAGAGTTACTGCCTCCTGCTGCACGTGCCTGGACTTACTGCACTTGGCAACAGCTCTCATGGGAATGCAGCCAAACAATACCAAATGTAAAATACAYCATGAAAAACACATGGAGGCATGAGGGGAAAGCATGATTAAGAATTTAAAACCATTTCCTTTCTTTGCCTTTTATACAGGGARTACTTCATGAAGCTTTAGATCCTGGATGTGTATTTTTACAAAATAAAATCTTTGCTTATTGCAAAGGTTTACAAACAGTAGTCATCTGATGGGACTTYTGTTATAATTATTCTTATTATTTTGGTTTAAATTCTAGAATATGTATACAAGGAAATGTACGTGTCTGTTTAATACCCATTACAAGATGTAAATAGAAATTAAAATTTAAAATTTSTTTTGTCTGTTTTCTCTGTTTTGCCACAAAGTACCTTTAGTATCTTTTATATTTCAGCTGAAATAAGGATAGGGTTTTTTTAATACAGCATTTGCTGTTGGCAATTGAGATTATTTTGGCACAAGTTTTGTAAATAACAGATTTATTATCAGATTTTCTTCACTGTCTGGATTTTTTTTTAAACTCTAAGTCCCTGCAATTCTCTTTGTGAGAATAAAAGGATATTCTCTCATAAAATAATTAAAAACACTGAGGACTTTTTTCAACTAGCAAGAATATTAATTGGGTTCACCATCAAAATGTGATAACATGTAAAATATCTTGTTTTGCATGTTAATGCTCCAAAATTGCACAGAGCTTTTCAACTTCAAAGCTCYTTACATGAATTAAGTGGATGTCCCTGGAGGCCTTAAGCAACATTTTCTTTGCCTTCAAAAAGAAGATTTGCACCAGACAAAAGCTTTGGGAAAAACACAGCACTGGGCTTTGGTTTTTTCAGTCTACTGCTATTGCACCGTGAGATAAAATATCCCCACCATTTTGCAGATGGAGAAAAAAGGCGAACTTAATGGCATCATCCCCGCTCATCTCAAAACTCTGTACTTTACAYGGGTAGTGATGCACTGAGCAAGTGAGAAATAAAATTCAACTCAGTTTGCTGGAGCCACACCAACATACCTTTCAATTATTTTCTTTACTTCCCCACGAATGACCAAGCTGCTGAAAGTCCAGTGATTACCTCCTACTGCAACCACCCCACATACAGTGAGTTTGCTCAAGCACTCATGAAGAGAAAAAAAAGCATCTGCTAGACGTCATCAAAGGTACATGTTACCTGGTACTCCACTTTGCTTCATCAAAAGACATTTGAACATTCCCAAAACTCGGAAGAGAAATGGTTATTGCTTTATGTCAGATAGACTGAAATCTATCACATATCACTCACTACTCAGTATTTTCACATTGAACTTTCTCTTCATTGTCTTTTAAACTGCTACAAATAAGAAACTGCTACAGATGTTTGTAACCTGTRTGCTAAAGAATGAGTATTGTTTCAGCACCCTTTGCCATAAGGGTATTTTTGGTGAGTACAAACAAGATCAAGAAGTATTCCCCTCTGTACTTACCATGTGATTTTTATGCCACTTCACTGGACACAGGGTGTAATACATTGGGTCTTTTTATTGCTCAAGTAGAAAGTGCTCATTACCTATTTATGTTTATATATAGGAAAAAACAAGGAGTTATTACAAGGGGCATACTTCACACTGTTGTAGTGGTTGATTTCCTCAAGATGGTCTTCTGGGGTTTTGGTGCAGTTTGTGGAGGCACAGTTGCAGGTCGTGGAGGAGGAAAGCTATTACTGGGACTTATCCCCAACCCTCCATTTTCCAGAAGAAATGGAGGCAACGGAGGTGGAGGAGGTGGCAGAGGAGGGCATTGGTGTGGCACCATTCCTGCAGGCCGGGCCTGCTCGCTGTGCAAGTGCACCTCCCTGTTTTTGATGTTGTACCGAACGTCACAGTCGGGGCAGTATCCGTGGTACTGCACCTTCTCACTGAACCGGACCCGCTCCCTCGCTCCCGCCTGAGGACACCGCTCCTTCTCTGCCCTGTGCCCCAGAGGCTGCATCACCACTTTCTCCAGGTTACTGCTGGGTATACAGCACATGTCTCCGTTTGGGATGCGCCCKGGCCCGACGGGCAGGCCCCCGTTCCGCAGCAGGGTGCCATTAGTCTTGACCGGGTTGGCCAGGGGAGGCAGCCGGGGGGGCTCATCGCATTTGACGGGCGTCAGCCGAGGCGGAGGAGGGGGCGGGTTCGGCTTCCGCAGCACGGTGAGGATGGCGGAGGGGTGCGCGGGGGGCTTGATGAGGGGCGCGCTGCCCCGCACCTTCACCTTCTCCAAGCTGGAGGCTGTTGTGCTGCTGGAGCTGCTGTTCAGTGTGTCTGTTTTGGAACTGTCCGTCATCTCATCCTCCAGCTGCAGGTCACACGTCAGTGTGTCAATCTGGTCAACCACCTGCGCAACAGCCAGAGTGAGAACAGTGAGAAGAGCATACTTCAGAGAAGACACAGAAAAACAAAACCATTCTCCACTATCAGTTTGTCCTCCCCAGAACCGAAGCATCCCATTTTTTTGACCATTATTTCTTTTTTCTTGTAAAGGTAATAAAATAACCATAATAAAAATGACGACAACAATAATGATAGGGATTGCTAGCCTGTCACCTGAATACAAGAGAAATATAACTTGAAACGGTCTAGAATGAAATTTCCTTTCTTTCCCTTCAGGGTTTACTTGATAATATTATAGTGAGCGAAGTGTAATTCTTCAGTATTATCCTTTGCCTTCCAGTGCAGGAGGAGACAAAATTGTTCAGCTTTAGCTTCTACATGGCAGCTTCTGAACCCAAAAATTCTTCAGAGTATCTTTTATCTCTGACCTTTCAAACACTCTGATTTAAATATGCATTCTCTGTGTAGGTGATAGTATACACCTAGAATYATTAGTCTGATACACAGTTTCCTGACAATTTTTTAACATAGAAGAGGCCCTGAGAAACAAATTCTCTCTTGCATTATCTCCCTTTATGAGTATTTTCCCTAAGATCTGAAATCCTCCAAAACAATCCTGAAATAGCATTTGCTGAAAGAGAAAATGTCGCTCGGTTTCCATTTACAAGTACTTAAGAACTCATGTATTTTATTTGAAGTTTTCCTCTACCTCCCAGAATTCTGTTTTTAGATTCGATATTGTTAGATCTTTTCTAGTCTTCAAGATTCCTTTTTCTGCTGATTTTTTTATAGGACATGGAACCAACCATGTCTTTACTCAGTAGAGAATTTTTTCATATGACAGTTAAAAGCCCTTACTGAAAACTGCATTTAACTCAGTACCCAGGTGAACAACTGTAGTTACAAGCTACATGTAACTACAACAGGTACCACAGGAAGCAGCACTAACACACATTTAAAAACTGATCTCTGTCCTTCACAGCCTCACAGCATGTACATGAAATAATCAGTAGCTGAAATGTTGCTAACTAATTTTGGTGCATGAATAAAAACCTGTGCCATTGCTTAGGGTCCTCGTGGGAGATCTCTGATGTTCCAAAGGATGCAACCCAATACATCTGAAATGAAACCAGATGTGGCCATTGTGCCACAGAAACTTTCATTTCCACTTCCTGCTTTCAGTAATTTGGTGCTAATACTACTGATTTCAAACTAAGACTATTTTTAGGCATGTGAACCATATATTAACTGCAAAAAAGTGAAAGTCACTACTGAAGGCAGTGATTTTATTCAGTCAAACCAGTCACCCACTTATGTGCCCGGTAGAAAAAGGTAAATAAAAGCAAAACCACCATAAAATGAAAAAGCACTCTAGCTTTCACTGCTCATGCAGTAAGCTAAGTTGCATAAAATTCATATTCAAAATTCATAAAAATCATATGCAACAAAATTCAGTTTAGTGCTTTCCTCCTCCTAAAACCAGCAAACATGCAAATAAGCATCATTCAGAGAGCTTTCAAGCATCTTTGAAAAAACTTTACAATACTTTTTCACTTAAAGACCAAATAAATAACTCATTTATTCAGTATTCAAAGCCCAGTATCATGTTGCATTTAAATTTCTATTTTTTCTCAAAAAAANAAAAAAAAAAAAAAAAAAGAAAAAAGAAAAAATACACTCAAAAAAATAGACATTAAATCCCTAAAATAGTAAGGATTTAAAAAATTATTCCAGAAGTTGAAATGTCAGCTGAACTCTAGTAACTGTCTCATCCCACACATCCCCTCCAGGGTACCACATATAAGAACTCCTGAAAATTTTGGAATAAGGGTAGACAAACCCCATCTGTACCAAAATTCATTGCAAGAATGACAGTTTTCACATGAAAGAACTCTTATTATCACCTTCCATTACATAAGCAAAATAAGGCAGAGAGAACTTCTCAGAAGGAAACAGGAACAAGGAAAAGGAAGTCAAGTTCTGGACAGTAAGCCTGAATTTAAGCATCTCTCTGCAAGCTAAGTATGGATTGGTGTAAATATTAGGGTCTGCCTATGTATATCTAAACATCCTACTGCATCCTATCATCTTTTCATTAAAGTATAACAGTGATAGAATCGATTGATGCAACATAAACCAAAGAARCTCCTTGGCAAGCAAAGAAATAGAACAATTATGCATTGCAGAGCAAAAATTTTCTCAAGAGTAACAAGAAAGTCCGTTATGAATTTCCCTTCAAGTTAATGACTACAAAGTTTATCTCATGTCTTCTGGGCAAATGTGTAGTACACATCAAATTTTTTTTTGTCACTTATCCGTTTGTAAAACATAAATCCAGCATGAAATGGCTCTGACACAACAACACAGTTTATCTGTCAAGATTCATTCCCACCACGAGCTGTGATTCTGTGTACTGTTCTTTTCTTTCACTTTTTTGTCCCAGAAGGTAAAATTCAAATAAGATGAAAAAGCAACACGAGAACCCATGACTAACACAGTGAAACTGTTGTAGTTAAAAAGAAAAAAGCATTTTGAGAAAAAAAACCAGCCTTTTCTCACAATTCATCTATGGAAGAGAGAGAATATTAATTAAAAAAAAAAAAAAGAAAGAAAAAGCTGTTCTAGTTGTGCAGAAATGTGTCCATTTTTTTAGTTCTGGATAAAAGAGGACTTGATTCACATGTACAAATATTGGGCATACATAATTTTATAATCCAAGTTGCTCCTTAACTGGATTTGAAGTCTGCAGATACACCCACTTCTACCCTGCCAGCAGTATCCTGAGGCATCAAGCTCCGTAGAATCCAATGTGACACTCCTGAATGAACCAGGACATCAGTTTATTCTGCTTTCTGGGTTGGTACTGGACAACAATATTATGTGCCCAGAGTTGGATTTCTCTATCAAAATCCAAGATTACAGCCTTTGCAACATGCATTTGGACTCAGAAATTCTATGCTGCAACTAACAGAGCATGGAAAATTAATCAGCAAAATCAATCAGGTAAAAAGGAAAAAATACTATTCAACCCAAATTAACAACAAAAAACCCCAAAACCCCACTGAAGTAGCAAACAATAAAAAGTAGCAAATATATTTTAGAGTTAACCCGATCTGCAGTGTTACCAAATTTTTATGTAAAATTGCTTAAAAATATAGAGCTAGCACAAAGTATTGCTTTTCCACTGAGGTTAAACTGCAGTTCCTGTTTAAAGGAACTTCAGAATCTAGTCCAAGAAAAAGTCCTGTGATTATCAAAAGCAGCCTATGCTGATCTAATATTTGCATTGTTTGAGCTGTACTTGTAAGTTTTGTCTAGTTTTTACCTCATCTTTTGAAGGCCTTTCATGGGCAAATGTCCTAACTTGATTAGACCAATGCTTAAAACTCCTGTGTGTTTCTCACAGAATGCCAGGATCCCATTCGAACAGTCTAACTTTGTAATCATAAGACTAAAGCATCACACAGAAAGTAGCATGTACTTGTACTTACTTGTATCCCTAAACTTCTCTGAAAAGTGTGTCTACAATTAGTCACAAACACTTTTTACACTGTTTCTTTCTGTGATTATCTAATACACATCCAAAAATCTATGGAGAGTTTTGTGGTGTCCTCACAATAAATGCTTCACCAGGTTCTTTTTTCCTCCTATTAAAAGGAAAGTACCAATGTTCAGTGAATATATAATCCACTGTCTGCCCTCAATCTACCATAGACAATTGTTGAGCTTTTTTTGCAACACTTAAATAAAAAACAAATTGCTTTTCAGGAAGGAAATTAATATACACTTAAGGATTCATGATTTTTTAAGCGCACAGTAATAAAAAATTGTAATATTTTTTAGATGTCCAGCCATTTGCATTGGTTTTTTCTGTTTTTCAAAGATTCACATGGATTCACAATACATTTTTTTTAAATTACTTACACACTAGTAGCTCTCCAAAAGCTGCATAAGCAGAATGTAACTTAGGTGATATTACTCCTGAGATGGAATAGGTATAATTCATATATCAGTCTACATATATCAGTCTATTTTGTACTACACAGTGCACAACTATGTGATTTAAAAGTTTGCTGGAAGTTTACTAGAAAATTAATAGTTATGGACAGACGCTGAATTTGATTTTAAACCTACCAAAATCAAATCATGTCATGAGACTAGTTCTTATTTTGAAGTAAAGGAATTAGTGGCAGAATGAAAAAAATTAGGTGGACAAAATAAATGGAACAAAATGGGGGGTTTTTTTATTTGTTTTTGTTTTTGTTTTTTGTTGGTTTTTTTTAATTTTTTTTTTTTATTTTTAAAGCAATGCCAAAAACTTGCAAAGTTTGGTATAGACAAATATTGCACTTTATGTGCAAAAATCAACTACCTGACAAGCCACAAAAATAAATAGTTAATTAAGAAAAAAGGAGCAACCTTGAAGAGGCTGCTCTTGCCTTTAAGCAAAGGACTGGGAAATATGCTATATCAGTAGCTCTAACATCTCATGATTGCATCTCTAATCCTACAAGAACTTGTTCACTTGCTGTAATTAGTATCAGAATCTTCTAGACAAGCTGCCAAGCTATTTACATTGATATCAATTTAGCTTATTATTTTCTGTACAGTTATTAGATCTTCGTTAACAAAAATGAGTTTTCAATATATATGGTAGCTCAGCTGGTCAGATCATGCTGCTAATAACACCAGGGTTGTGGGTTTGATCCCGGCATGCACCATCCAGTTAAGAATTGGCTTTGATGATTCTTCTGAGTCCCTTCCAACTCAGAATACTGTGATTAGTTCTGTCATATCTAAAGACACAAAAAAAGCTTCTTCTTTACCAAGTGCCTGTAAGTCCCAAATTACCCCAGAGTTAAAAACAAATGAAACAGAGGTCTCTGTTAACAGTGAGAGAACCAATGTTTCCCTTTACAGTTTTAGCTGCATAACAGCAGAATAAGAACCTTTTTTCAGGTGCTTTTATTTCAGCTTCAGTCAATCCATGGTCATATCTTTGGTATTTTCTACCACAAACTTCTCTACAGTGCTACCTGTCCCCTTCCCTTCCCCCAATCCCCAGAGAATTCAGCTTCCAGATCAAGAAGAAACAGAAACAAAATTAGACTAGAAACAAGTTCATAAAGTTCTGTAATCTAAAAAATTGCCAAAAGAAAGCAAAAGAAAACCTGTAGCAGGAGAGACGAATGGTCTACTTAGTACAATATTGTGAAAAATTACAAAAAGCAAGTGCTCAGGGAAGAATAGAAAAGTCATACAGAAATCTTTGTGTAGAACCTTATTCCATTCTCAAACAATTTCTGACTCAAGAGCTTTCCAGCAGATTTAGTATTAAGCAGATCTTGACATCCTTACTTACAGTGAACATGGCTCTATCTTCTTCAACCTGCATCAGCTTTTGGCATCTGCAATATCCTGCAGTTACCCACCTTCATTATATGGATATGTCACCTACATCTCTTTCTGCTTGAGAAAAAACCAGATACTTTTATAGGCAAAGTGTTTAATGAATTTGCATAATACTCAAGCTGTAGCTGTTTTGTGAACCGCAGCTACAGAAGCCTTTTCAGTCTTACATTTGGGTTGTGGTTGGTTTTTTTTGTTTGTTTTTAGAATGTATCCATCAGCATCTTCATATATGAAGCTGTATTAATAAGTAATGTCTGTTCATGCTAAAATACTGTAACAAAGCACTGGAGATTAATTCAGTATTTGAGTAAATACAAACTTCCAGGCAGATTAGCTCAGCTTTCTCTTAGTGTAGTATCTCAGCAGCTCAGTCACTCACCCTGCAGCAGCAGCAAAGGGCAAGGCTGGTGTGAAGTCTGTCAGTGTTAGGGCCTCTAAGAGTTCAACCCCATCCTAAGTAAAAGAAGGCAACACACATTGCCACCACGAAGTTTTGGGTAAAGAATACATTAGTAACTTCAGCAAACTAGTATTATGCTTTAGAGTACACTAACACAGAGTCACAGAATGGCATGGGTTGGGCAAGGTCTCAAAGATCATCTAATTCCACCCCCCTGCCCATAAGCAGGAACAACTTCCACTAGAACTGTCTGCTAAAGCCATCCAACCAGGCCTTGAACACTCCCAGGGAGCAGGCACCCTCAGGTTCCCTGCACAGTCTGTTCCATGCCTCACCACCCTCACAGTAAGGACTTCCTTCCTGAGATCTAATCTAAACCTGCTCTCTTTCAGTTTCAAGTCGTTCCTCTTTTCCTGTTACTATATGCCTTTGCAAAAAGCCTCTCTCCATCTCTCTTCTGGTACTGGAAGGCTGCAATGGGGCCACCCCAGAGCCTTCTCTTCTCCAGACTGAACAATCCCCATTCTCTCAGCCTTTCCTCATAGGAGAGGTTCTCCATGCCTCTGATCATCTCAGGGGCCCTCCTCTGGATTTCTTCCAGCAGATCGATGTCCTTCCTATACTGGGGACCCCAGAGCTGGATGCAGTACATTCCATCTTTCCCTCTGTACATAAACAAAGTTAAAAATGCCTGATTTTCAGTGGCAGACATTACTCAACTGTTCTGTTACATTTTGAAGCAGGCTGAACACCAAGTTCGGCTTGAAAGAAACATGTACATGAAAATTTAAGACTGTGTTGGGCTCTTGAGAATCTAACAACGCCATAAAGACTCAGCATCACTATTCTGAATTAGCAGTTCAGGCAAAGCAAACTGGGAAGCCCACATTCAAAATAATTTTTAAAAAATGACTTTTTTTTTCCCATCAAGAAATAATAAGAAATAAAAAGAAATTACAGCAATCTGCTCCCTATGTTCCCCTTTAAGAATTTGATATAGCCATGGAAATTCCCCTGTGAACCCTTTTGGATGAAGTCCCATAGGGATGCTGTTTGGAAGATCAGAGAGAGACATGAAGGCAGATATGTAGCATGTACTCATAGCATGATGAATAGTACAATTACAATTCTTGTCACACACAGAAGAATCCTGATAAAATAATGATAAACAAACAGAAACACTGAGAAAATAAAGTAACAAATAAAAAATGCCCTTCTGAGAAATGCAAGTCCAAATAATTTTTGTAACAAAAAAACCCCCAAAACTGTTCTAAAATATTAATCAAAACAAGTCAGCATTCCTTTTTAATGGTATCAGAATTTCACACTTCCAGTGAAATACTGGAAATGAGTGATGTGAAATACTCACATCATCTTATATTTGGCAATACAGGAAAATAAATAATTTCACTAAAAACAAAGGAGATTAAATCGTTTTGCCACATCTAGATCATCACAGAATGATGAGACTTGTCTTAACTCTGGCAAGTAATACAATGATTTCACACATAGCTTGTTGCCCAAGCTGAAAGACAAACTGCAACTACGGCTCAGCACTGTGTAAGCATAGCAAACCAGCCCATGGACTTGAAATAGCAAGTACAATACATGTCTCTATGGGCAGCAGTGCTAACTAGCTAATCCAGTTAACCCCGTGCTACCCTGGAACCTGTTCAAAAGCAGATTGTGAGAGCAGCAAGTAGATCTGGCACAGCTCGTCCTGAACACTGAAAAAAGACCCAGAACTAGAAAAAAAAGGGGGATTTAAGTACCAAAGAAATGAATGAAGACTGCATTATAAAATATAAGGAAAAATTTGATTTCACGAATCACAAAGAAAAATGGACCTTAATGGGAAATTACCAATTTTTCCTCTACAGTTAGACTGATGTCAATTATACTCCTTTCTTTTTCTTACTCTTCAAATTTAGGTTTGACACGGTAGATATAGCCTGCATGACTATTTAAGAAGGATATCCAAATTTTGTCTTTATGTTATTAGATAAGAAAAAAACCCAACTATTAAGCTTGTCATGATATGATAATGGACATGTCAGATACACATTTGACACATAATTCTGCATAAAATTCTTTTAAATTTATTGACACAAATAAGGAAATTTAAAAGACAAATAGCTAATCAGCATTCTATGCTTAAATATGCATGTAAATAAAAGTAAAAAGTCTTCCCTGTACAAACCTCAGGAGAATTAGTATTGAATCCTTGTTTACATGTTTTAGTAACACTCCTTTCAGCTTAATATTGCTTTCCTTTCTCAAAACATGTAACAAAATTGAAAATGGCTGCATGTTGATAAAAACTAAGAAGTGGTTAATCTGTGTAATTCTCATTATTGCTAATTTTTCTGAATAAACATGTTGTTAACCAGCTGTAAATGCAATAGTACAAAATCTTAGATATTTTAGTCCCTACATAATAATTTTTGATATAAACAGTCATTCACAATGACTACAAATACACTGATTTGCCTAATTAGAAATCATATTAATTTAAATTAATGCTAAATATTTGTCCAAGCTCTTAACTATTTAGGTAAACAGAATGTAGAAGTTCCTAAAAGTATGTTAATTAATGCTAACCATGGAGACTATGGAGATTAAATGTTCCTTTGTAGGATTAGAAAAATCACATATTTTCATAAATACTTTCCTAGGTACACTTTTCAAATATATTAAAAACAGCTATTGTTAAAAAAAAAATGCCCTTGTAACATTATAGCTCTGAAAAGAAATTTGATATATTTAGCATATCCAAAAAAGAATTTCCTGAGAAGGGGATAACAATTCCACTGCAATTCTTTTGTTAACACTAGTCTTAAGCATTGGATATATTTCTCTGATTTTAAATAAACCGTCTCACTATGCAGAGTACTAATTGACATGCTTCCTTCTCCTCTGGCCCTCTAAAAGAAACTCCAGAAATAAATTTTTATCATCCTTATATACTAAAACCAAAAAATATGTTCTCCAAGAACAGCCAATATATCCTTTCTGTGACCACATGTTAGGCTGTTGGATTTTTTGATTTAAAGGACTTAATAACAAAATACTACTTTGAGTCTAGATGGCCTCCATATTTTAGTATTTCAGCACCATTTAGGTTACAGCTCCAAAGTCAGATTTAAGCCCAAATGAAATGTGCAACAAACTTACATTAATCTGGAAGTACTAACCCCTGTTGGACACTGATTAAAATATGGTTTCAACAGAACTAGAGGATTTAACTAAGTAGACGCTTCTAACCAGTCCTTTCAGCTTCAAAACATGACCCTAAATTGTACAATCCATTAAGTGTGATTTTCATTTAAATATTGAACACCTCCCCTTCGCCCTCCTGGTGAGCTGCACCTACCACCTGGAAGTAAGAGTACTGCAGACATCGTTCCAAGAATGAGAGAACACAGAGTATTTTGCAATAGTGACACTATTGAAGAAGGCATCTTGGAACTCAATCTGACCTTTTCCATCTGGATGTGCTGGGCAGAATACATCACAGGAGATACATTGGTGATAATTAATAACAATAATATAATAAATAATTGGTGATAATAAATAAACTAATAAATAAACATAATGAATTAGCAAACTCTGTTAACAGAGAAAGAAATTGCTATGAACCATTAAGATTTAAAATGAACACATGGTTGCCTTTTAATTATGCTTTGCTCTAAATTAAATGACCTCTACTCACACTACATCACAACATATTTAAGTAATTTAATTAAAAAAAATATTTATTTTAATATTTAAGAATACAATTTTTTCAGATGCCTTTCAATAAAATGCTACACAGGCACATGAGAAGCTATATACAAAAATAAAGTTTTATCTCATTTTTGGTTCTATGCATTAAACTTTCCTCTGTTTATTAGACATCTAAAACTGAGCCCTTTGAGTGGTTATGATTAACATATTTCAAACAGTGTAAGCAAACTGTATCTACATATTTTTAATAAAGAATATAATTAAATGATTTTACAATAATTACACATTTGCATAGCAAAATAGGATCATTTTCAAGAGAGCTGTTTAACAAAATTTAAAGCAAACAATGTAATGTAACATGTTTAGATGATCATAGATGGTTATTTTACAATTAAAGCTGAATTTAATCAAAGTCACTTATTTTAGAGTTCAGAGAAAGCTGGCTATCTGCCTTGCAGTCCAAAAAGAAATTAATAAGTACCATAAACTGAGAATGCATGAGCAGCAAAGGTGAAGGAGCAGAGTATATAACTAATGTTTGCAATGAGATACACTGTCCCCCCACCAAATTTAAAAAAAAAAGGCAAATTAAAAAAAAAAAAAAAAGAAAAAAAAAATCAGGAAATCTCTAGCTCAGGTATTTCCAGGACTTCTGAAGGAGATAATCACTTCAGTGTGCCAAAATACAATACTGCAGATGTTTTTTCACGCAAAAACTATTAAATTTTTGTCCTTATAAGACCATTAGCTCATGTTTTTGGCACAAGTAGCTGCAGCTCCAATTCTGTTTCTGGTTGCATATCCGCCAGCTAATAATACAAGAAAACAGAAAGTTTTCTTTGCTTTTCCATAATCTGCAAAGCTTCTGGGCCTGTTATGCCTGTAACACACTCCCAGTAACACTAAACTATTAAAAGAGAATTTGGGCAGTACATGGTGTTGCACTCAGTACCACAATACTGTGTTTTTACTGCTCGTGGTCCAGTCCCTCTCCTGGGTATTCAGCTCAGATTCTACTGCATCTGTGGCATAGGCTTCCCTCAGATATAGTGAGTTTTGCTGTTTTTAATGCAAAAGAGAGGCATGACTTACAGAGGTATTAAGGAAAGACTGAAAGGGAAATTCTGAAGAGGTCTGTTTTCCTAGGTAAGTCAGTAATTGCCTTACTGAAGTAAACTACAATAGCAGAATATATTGTGTAGGGAGTAGAAAACCATTTCCAAACAGATTTGCAAAACACAGTGGTGAGCAGGGTGGGGGAAAAACTGTCCATCTCTGTCATGCAAATAACAAACTGCAGTCAAGATTCAGTACAGCTACCACAAATTTCCAACCAAAGATAAAGTCAAAATGATTCACTCCTTGAAAAGACTTTTTGATGCTTAGCCTTTGAAGCTTGGTTTTGTTTTTTGGCTTTCCTACTAAGCATTTTCAGTTGAATTAGCATCTTATTTAAAAAGATATGGAATATTTATTTTAGATATATATATTTCAGTAATTATTTCTATAGTTATTTTGACAATATAAGGAAAATCTGATCCAAACCTCAAGAGAAGAGGAAAAAAAATAGCTGTCTATATTTGCTGCACCTTTCTTTCACAGTGCCTTCTGGGGTTTACAAGACATGGATACTTGTTCCTTCCTCTCCCTTTCCCTCTCCCCCTCCCTTCTGTCTTTCCTCCCTCTCTCTTCCCACTCTTCCCTCATCCTCTCATCCCCCGCAATATATCAGAAGTTTTGCTCAGGTCAATTACACAATGCCTCAAGTACTAAAGCATTTCTTTGATTGCCATCCACATTACCAATCCACTTTGAAGAGTCCTCACATCTCGTCCTTATAATCCTCAATCCCTTTCTTGTAACTGTAGTATTTGTGGCAGCGGGAATGAAATGTTTTGTACCTAGTATTTTGAAGTGGTCCTTAGCTGTAAAGATGCAAAAAGCAGAATTTTTCCAGTGCAGCTGGCAGGATGCACAGAGAAGCACTAGAAAGGCAGATCAAGTGCCCCCTTCTGCTGCTATCCTATGGAGGTCATCTTGCCTGGCTTTGATTCGAAGAAAAATGCAGTTTCGCCATTCAAAAGAACATGGTTGGTGAGAAGAGATGTTAAGCACAAGAGATCTCTGGTGTATGCACTGAAAGATACCATGAATCTCATCAGATATATTGCTGTTTAAAATGTTATCAGAGAGCATTGAACAAATAGTTGTTTCATTTTCTGGGCCATTAGTGAAAAGAAAATTATACAGGTAAGCTTTAAGGCCATAACTCGTATTTTAATACTGAGACCTACTATTCTAGAGCCAATATTTTCATTTTTTTGGAAAAGCAAATGTAAGTTGCAAATGTAGACACTTAGGGTTCAGATCCAAAAAATGGACCTGAATACCAAGGTGAAAAGCATATCTTTCTAACACAACAAAGTGCTGCAAAATGTTTTTGAAAAATAAAACAATCTTGTAATGTCTAAAGACATGTAAGTATTGCAAGTTATTTTAAAGGTTAAATGAACATTATTTAAAATACTATGGACTTGTAGTTAAATTTTAAAAGGCATAAGAAATGTTTCGACTAGGTTCAGTCAACAGAGCTATATTTACTTAAGTGCTGTAAGTTCTGAGGCATCTTCTTTTAAAAGAGAGAACACAGCGAGGTAGGTTGCATGTTCCTCGTAGGAATTAAGACAATTCTTTTGGGCTAGATGTAACATATTGAAGATGATAATACAGGGGTAAGGAAAATTTAACATTAAATTAAATTCTGTGAATTCTGAGGCAAGTGGTAGACAAAATTGCTATGCTCCTATCACCATATTTGAAAAATCATGGCAGTCAGGTAAAATTCCTGATGATTGGAAAAAAGGAACTATAATCCCCATTTTTATAAAGGGGAAAGTGGGAGACCTGGAGATATACAGAGCAGAGAGCCTTAGCTCAGTGCCAGGCAAGATTATGAAGCAGATTCTCCTGGAAACCATGCTAATGCACATGGAAAACAAAGAGGTGATTGTAAAGAGTCAGCATGGCTTTACAGAGGGGATATCATGCCTTAGGTGATGGAGCTACAGCACTGGTGGATAAGGGCAGAGCAATGACATTGTCTGCCTGTACTGATGCAAAACTTCGGACACTGTTTCACATGATATTCTTGTCTCTAAATTGGAAAAAACATGGGTTTGATGGATGGACCACTTGGTGGATAAACAACTGCCTGGATGGCTGCATGGAAAGAGTTGTGGGAAAGAGCTCCCTGTCCACATGGAGACCTGTGGCCAGTGGTGTCCCCTGGGGTCAGTACTGGGGCCAATACTGTTCAACACCTTTGTTGGTGAAGAGCAGCCTCACCCAGCTCCCTGATGACACCRGGGACATGCCGSAGGGAAGGGATGCCAGCCAGAGGGACCTTGGATAGGCTTGAAAAGTGGGTCTTGTGAACATCAAGAAGTTCAACAAAGTACAAGTGCAAGGTCCTACACCCGGGTCATGGCCATCCCAGACACAGCCACAGGTTGGGAAGAGCAATTATTGGGAGCAGCCCTGTGGATGAGTTGGGAGTGATGGTTGATGGAAAACTCCACATGGGCCAGTGGTGTGTGCTCACTGTCCCTCTGCTCAGCTCTGTGTCCAGCTCTGGTGTCACCAACATGAGAAGGACATGGAACCCTTGAAGCAAGTCCAGAGGAGAAATGTGATGTTGATAAAAGGGACTGAAGCACATCCCCTGCAAACAGGCTGGGTGAGTTTGGGCTGTTCAGCCTGGAGAAGGGAAGGTTGTGTGGAAACCCCACGGCAACCTTGCAGGATCTGAAGGGGCCTGCAGGGAAGCTGGAGAAGGACTCTCCACCAGGAACTGTAGGGWCAGGACAAGGAGTAATGGGTACAGATTGAAAGAGAGCAGATTTAGATTAGATGTTAGGAAGAAATTCTTCACTGTGAACATAGTGAAACCTGGAACAGGTTCCCCTCCTGAGAAGTGGATGTCCTATCTCTTGTTCAAGGACAGGTTGGATGTGGCTTTGAGCAACCTCATGAAGTGGGAGGTGTCCCTGCCATGGCAAGAGAGTTGGAACTAGATGATCTTTAAGGGCTCTTCCAACCCAAACCATTCTCTGATTCTATAATATTCTAGAGATATAATTTTGTACATTTAAATTACTGCCAGGTAATACTTTATTGGTGTAATATTAGTTGTACCATTACTTACCAAATATTGTTATTTAATATCTGTGGACTGTGAAGCACACCAACTCCCTTCTTAACCCAAAGTACTAAGGAAAATGTCAGGAGATTAAAAAACCTCAGCCTTAACGTATAAGCAAGGATCATAGTTGTTTGTACTATTCCTAACACCTATTCACTTAAAACAAAAGCAGCTTTACAAAACACCACAGATATTAGTAAGTGTATAGCTTTTCTTCATCTGTCTCTTTTATATGCATTTTTATGCAAGTGTTGTTATATGCTATACACACTACTATATTCTATTTTACACCTGCTGCCAAATATTTATAATATATCCAGGTAATCTGGTGACCACTGTGGTTTTTTTTTCTTTCCACTCTGTTAGTAAAATCCAAGGGTAGAATTACGTTTTTAGCCTAAAAATTACAAGAGTGGCCTTTTTGCACTGATAACACCTTTACCAAAAGAAAATGGGTCTGCTGATGATTCCTCTCCCTGTGCTTACAGGTAGTTTTGTTGCTCTTGATAAAGTATTTTTAAGATCAAATATTTCCCCCTCATCCAGATAAAGAAGTTTAAAAACAACATGATGATACTGCAAAACCAAAGCTATTAAGTCCTTAATCATGCACCTATCCATTCAGAGGTATTGCAGCAGTAGAAATAATACTTTTTTTTAAAACCAAAAAATAAAATCAGAGTTGCTTTGAATGTAGTTGCTGCGTATTCCTATACTACACAGGTTATCCTAAAGGAGATCACAGCAAACAGGAGTCTGCCCAGTGGTTTCTAATTTCCACTTCTACTATGCATGTAACTGCTCTGTTAACTCAAGAAAGGAGCTCCATCTTTATGCAGCACCATTTTTCTCTTTACTATTTATTTCTCATCCATTTACACTGTATGCTCTGGAACAAGTGTTACACTTCTCATATGCAACCCTTCCTACAAAATGTATGCTACTTTTTACTGTTACTCTGCTACAGTACTGCAGAGTGGAATGTTTTTGGCTAATCTTGTTGGCTAATAGGTTCTCTCGACACTAGGATAAACAAAACACTTAGAGTCAAGTACCAAGCATAGATGTTCTAAAGTTCAAATACCGTTTCCGTTGACATTTCCTTGAAATATATTCATTGTAACATTTATTTAGGAAGAAAAAAACAACAAAACAACAACAACAAAACAAAACACTGAAAATTCCCTACATCTAACAACATATAGGGGAGTTATTTTTCAGATAACATCTAATGTAAGCTACTGCAGAAATTACATGTTTTCCAGAGCTGGGTGTAAGTATGTGACGTATTAGATTATATAAGACTAGAAGTCTCCATGGCAATTCTGAACACATCAAACCATTTATGACCATTAAGTGATGTCCTCACAGACACTGATCAGCACAATCAGCACTGCTTGGGTCGTAGATCTTGCTCACATTCAAACATTACTCACATCTGCCTCAGAACTGATATAAACCACTTTTCCAAGAAGCCAAACTTCAATATAAAAGGAGGATCCCCTTTTTATTTAAGAAAATCAAAATAAATATACACAGTAATTGAAAGATTAAATACTTCCCTGGATAAGAGTTGAAGTACACACAGGAATAGCTGTGTTTAATGCATTAAAGAAAATACTACATTTTCCCACAGAGGAATATCAGAACTTATATTGAGCATTTTTTCCAATGAATAAAAATAAACACCACTATGGTGCCTCAGTGACTAGCAAAAACAATTATATGCTACACAAACATGCATTCATTTCAAAGCAGAAATTACATCAAATATTATAAAAAAACTCTGCATGCTAAATCCATATATATAAACAGTCACAGCAGAAAGGTAATTAACCAAATTAAGCATTAAAACCGCTCAGCTCATTCATGAGATTGCATTGTGTGGGCTGCCTTATGCACAGGTACATAAAGAATTCAAAATTTCCAGCACCTCTGACACACAAAAATATAAATCCCAGAATAATAATAATGTACCACACATAGTTAGTCACGGTAGCATTAAATAAGCAGAGTAGAAGACAGAGAATGTACTTGGTTTATTTTGTTCTGGGTTTTTGGTTCTTTTTTTTGGGGGGTGTGTATTTTGGGTTTTTTGGGGGGGGGGGTTTTGGGTTGGTTTGTTATGGGTTTTGTTGGGGTTTTTTTTGTTTGTTTGGGGTTTTTTTGTGTAATAATTATGAAATCATAAAACTGATTGTGGTATATAGCAAAGATTTTACTTCTACTGAGGCAGAAAATATTCAGGACTTTCAGAAGCAGCAAGGGAAAAACCCTTATGTTCAGACTACCTAGTTGCAGATTATAGGCTTCCAATTAGAATAAACTGAGTTAATAGGCTGAACAGAGTCCCGACATCTAAAAGATCAAATCTTTAAAGTATTACAACTGTAGTATGATTTGTTTAAGAAAGTGCACCCACATTACAGATAATGAAATAAAGTTTTAGGTCTGTCCTTAATTAAATCAACCTGACATCAGAATCCGATTCTGCAGATGAAACTAGGTTGTTTATTACCAGTAAGGATAATCTGAAAGGGTGGCACTCTTACCTCAAAAAAGAAAAAGAGAATAAAGAATGCATCATGATGATATAAAGGAAGAAATAAAAAGGGAAATCCATGAGCCAAGATGTTGTAGAGACACAGCACATGTTCATTCATGCTGACAGTTTTTACTGATGGAGTGAAAGAGAGAACTGCAGAGCATAAGAATCAGTATTTTTCTTCACTGGACTGTATTAAAGAGAGAATCCTAATTAGGAACAAATTCACTACTAGTTCTTTACGTTGCTATTAATAGCCATAGGGTTATCTTTAATCCCTCTCTGTGAGGGCAGGGTTTAAATAAGAGAATTCATGAACACAAAAATAAATAATTCCAGGCTATGGAAATTAATCTTCCAATGAATACATATTTAAGAGTGTTTAATTATCTGTTGTATCCATAATAAACCAGGAGATTTTACTGCAAACTATACATTAGAGTTTAACTGAAAAAAATCTCTAAGCTTGTCTAGACACTGAAGTGCATCTCACTTTCTGATTAATATGTTTGCTTACAAGAAGAAGCAAGCACTAATATCTTTGTAAGCCTGGCTGATGGCTGGAACAAAGCACTGTGGCTTTCAAACATACAAGGTCTTTACTAAGAAAGAAAAAAAGAGAAAAAAAAATTCAGGTTTTATTTCTTTCTAACATTCTGACCAGTGGTATAACTCCTTTATATATATCTACTTCCATAAAATGAAATGTCAAAAGAGAAAAAAAATCAGACTTGCTCATCCAAATTCTTCACTAAAACCAGACATTCCAACTTCTCATTTTGTGCATTCTACCAAAAAAAA
>QVAJ01000222.1:540272-635428 GCA_003546035.1 Mixornis gularis | reverse complement strand
AAAAAAAAAAAGACACAACAACAACAACAACAACAACAACAACAACAAAACAGGCGAAAATTAATTCTCGTGATCTCAAATATCAGGGGAGAAATCATTTCCTTTCATCACAGAAAATGAAGACATAGCTGTCTTTAATCCACAAGTTATGAAAAATTTTGATCAAAGAAGGAACAGTCAATGAAAATCAAATTAAATTCTATTTTCTGTAGACTCACATTACCTTCTCAAATATTTTGAAATCTATTATATGCCAATATTGCAGCTATTCATTACACTGCCCACTTCTATCAGATTATTTTTAAACCTCCACCTTGTTTTTATTAAACACATGATCAAAATTAAACACAGTTTTCACAGTTTCAGGATCTGACATTTCAGACACCTATTTGCCTTCCAAATTTTTCACTGTTATCTTTTGCCAAACAACTTCCCTGCAGTCATGGGTTTGGTAAAAAATATCTAACATTTGAGCCAAAGCAAGAGCAAAACCATGTTAGTTCAAAGCGTAACTGACATTTACATTGGCCAAGTTTTAAAGCAGCTATGGCTTTATTAAATAAAAAATCACATTATTAGAATGCACTAATAAAAGAAAATTAATGCATTTTCCATTGAGCTCCTGTTCTCATTACCAGCACAAGCTACTACATTCATGTTCTTAAAATCTGAACATGGGCATTTGTGAATTAGAATTGTTACCATGACATCAACATTCCAGACTGCACCCCTCTGAAGTGTTGCAGTAACTGCTCTGACAACACTAAAACAGTCACTAAAGTTTTCATACACAACAGTACCATGCATGTGCAGCATCCAAGTAGCAACTAAAATGTAACCACTCAGATTGCTCAAACATTAGTAGCATCCAACTCTAAAAAGCAACAAACACGCTGTCTTAATAATGTTCCATGCTTTAAAGCTACACAAGTCTTAATCTCCAAAGTAGTGAGAGTATCACTGAATGATAGATAATATTCCTATACGCAATAAGAGAATGAGGAAGAATGCATTTTCGTATAGGAAACTGTAACATACCTGCTTGTCTTGGATGTCTGATACCTAGAAAGACTGAAATAGGGAGATTGAAGGGAGAAAACTACCCTACAGTGATTACAGCCACATGAAAGTAACACTACTATATACAAATCAGCCAGTGATCCATATATATCCGTATTTCCCCTTCCTCACTTTTGCAAGTACAATACTAACAAGATGACAGAAGGAAGACTTTGAAGAGTGAAACTTCTAAAAGACATGCTAATCTTTTAATTTAACTTGAAAACTCTCCTGAGGATGTTAGGAATCTATAACTGCTGGAAATGAAAAAAAAATCTGTTCATCATCTGAACGCAAAGTGGCTGTGACATATTGTGAAGCCCTGGCAGAATGAAACCTCCACCTTACCCTATCCACCACTTCTGCACCAGCACAATTTACAGCTGCCAGGCAGCACAGTCAGCTTTGCATGTGCCCAAGCCCTGCTCCCCGTGCTGCCCACCCAGCAGCCCACATCGTATCATCAGGCATTGTGTTTCAGCTGTAGAGTATTGCCAGCCTAACCACCCACAGTTAAGGACAAGCCTAACTCTTCTGACAGCAAAGCCATGGATCAGCCAGCACTATGTCAATGAAAGGAAGCTTGTGTTGCCTTGTGGTCTCTGGTGCATGCCTCTCCAGTGGGCTCTGACAAAGGGAAGAGAGGCTTAGAAAAGTCTCTGCCAATCATGAAGGCAGAAGACTTCACTGTAGCTTTGGAGCTACTTCAGATATTAAAAGTTATTTACATGAACTGAAAAATAAGCAGCCAAAATATCCAGTCTCCAGGGCTCATGCTGGGTCAGCAATGTTTGCACACTTTCTCCCCCAGCCCTGGAATTTCCAGCTCTGGACACAATCCAGCATTTGCTCTTAGTTCTCCTGAGATACCTGGGAGAGAGATCTGGCACCCCTCACAAACACCTCTACTGTGCTGAAGTTTCCCTTGTACCATTGGTCTGTCAGTTTTGGGGACAGAACAGTCAATATAAAGATTCTTTGTCCCTTGCAACACCATAGATCGTGACCAGTATCAGCTCTAGAGGAGGATTCTGTGAGCATGGTTTTTACTAAATTCTGAATCTTAAACTGTAGAAAAGAATTTGTCTGTACTGAATAACAGAACTGTCAGCATAAGAAAAAATTATAAAGATATAGTCAGTGCTGAAAAATAAGTATTCTAATTTGATTTCTTAATGTCCTAAAAATTACATTGTATCAAAAGATAGCTTTATACATTTGACAAATACATACTATTTATTGTGTTTAACATATAATACAACTTTACTTACTATTCTGAAGTGTAGAATAGATATATTTGCATTATTTGGTTTGAATTCAACATTTTTTTCTGATTTCTCTTAGCTTACATTTGCACCAAATACTACTTTGGATAAGATGCCAGGGTTTTTTTACTGATAAATGAACTCCAGAAACAACTCCTTACCTTTCCCACACCCCACAAACGTCTTGATTGGAATAACTTGTAGTTCTTCCTGCTGTTCTGCAACATTGTTTTTTAATTTTACCTAAATTTCAAAGAGACTATGGAGGGTTGGGAGCCATACTATGTTACAGAAAGCAAGCTAGTAAATAAGTTTTAGTGAGATTTGCTGTAGCTGAGAAAGAGGACTCTAGAAATTTGGCTGGGCTATGTAAAAGGTTTTGTGTAACATGTTACTTTGACTATTTTTATTCACCTTCAAGAGATGAGGAACTGCCCAAGCAGAAGCCATAGAATTATACAAGTTCACACACCAGTGAAAATATTACATTTGTCAAAGTAAGTTTGACTAGATGTTATTCTTAGAGCATGAGAGAAAAATGAACACAGGTTTGTGCTCCTACTCCTAGAAATGCTGGCCTAATACTACAGTAGAAAATATGATCTGGGTTTATTTCTCTGCAACACTTCTTATGTACCAGAGAAGATTTATGTAAAAAGACTAAAGGGTAACAGAAACAGCCACTACAATTTCCTTTGAGAAGATAAAACAAAACACACCATAACTTTTTAATATATTTCATTGGTCAAAAGGCATTTGTGAGGTGACTGAAAACAAAAATAATTATCCAGGCAATTCATAGGAGAATTACGGTGCATTTCATAATAAAGACCCCCTATTTCAGGAAGTGTTGATGGGCTGTGTATGTCCAGGGATATTGTGAAAAGCTGGAAATTTTAACTGCTTTTAAATTCAACTGAAATGGGAATAAGCCATTTATTTCATCCTTACTGAATAAACTGCTTCATTTCAAAAACATTAATCTGTGCTGTATTTTTCCTGTGTATGACAAAGGCAGCTTGTCATTAAAAAACAGGACTATTTTTCAATTTACACACATATTATAACCACATACATATGGTATATTATGAACACTGACACAGACTCATATATAAACACATCAAGTATTCAGCTAATTTCATGCAATTACATGCAAAATAATAGTCTGTAGAACCACAAAATGCCTAATTATGACAGTTAACAAAGAATGAACCATAAGGAAAAATTTAGCTGGTGGTAGCGATGTGGAACATATTGTCTCCCAGAAATTAATCACTAATACAAAATAAAATAAACCCCCTTTCTTAAAGATGCAAATTCTTTTCAGAGTATAGTACATATATGTCTGAATGTAGCAGCATATTGCATCATTTGAGATCACCTAAATTGTTTTTAGAAAGTAAAACCTTCTGAGAAGTTTTTAAATTATTAAAGCACCAAATAGATCTAAGAAACTCCATACATAAGGCACCCAAGGTCTGATTCCCAGATCTCATTTGTAAGGACCCAGGCAGCTAATAAGCCAGGACCGTAAGGSCAAGGAAAGAACCTGAAGATTTGTTGAGAACAAGGCAATGAGGGGAACAGTGAAGTGCCTGGAGCAGCAGCTGCTCCAGGGGGAACTTCTACGTTTTCTTGTGCACTACCTGCACCCCTTGCAAAGGTTTTCCTATGCATACACTGAGGCAGACACCATCATAAACTTAATTAAACAACAGAAAATAAATTTAAAAAAAAATCTCACTGTGCCTTTCAATTTTTTACAGCAAGGGAGGGAGAAAGGTGGAAAGAATCAAGTCCTGGGAATTGATGAGAGTAATGTGAACAGTCCTGCTCTAGAGAAGAATTAACAAAATTAAAAAGCTTTTTATTCCTTTCTCTCTATGCATCTGATCACACAGAAAATAATAAAAGTATATGCAGTGATGTCAGTCATGGGAAATGCTTGTAAAAGCACAGCAGTTTGAGACATTTAAAAAATAAGCTTGACAAAGCATTGCCAAGACCTTATGCAGTAAAATTTCATGCAGGATCATCACAAAGGGCTTAATAAGCCTGATTTTCATAGTTGAGGCCAGAGCTCCACGTTGACTACTATATGACTACTTTTATAGTAACAGCATAAATTACTGCAATTCCATGCTTAGATCTGTAAGCTGAATTCACAAAGAGGCATTTTTTAATTCATTAATACTTGTGATTATAAATTGCCTATTTACTCATAAAAGTTTATGAAAAAAAAAAAATCCAATGACTTCACCACCAGAAATACTAAGGATGTCCTTTAAACATCCATCCTACAAACCCAGAAGAAAATTCCTGTGCTGGTCAAAATCAACAATGATGTCCACCATGAGAAAGACAATCATACTAATCTTTTACATAAATCTTCCTGTTTCTATTGACACTTTCCAGCTAAAATGACAGCCTGCTACACCAATTTCTTAGAAAACAGCTAAGGTTTACACTAAGACAGACCTCCACACAAAACTGCTTAGTGTGGTGTGGCAGGTCTTCCTGGATGAAACTTCCTGCGCAGGGCATCATTCCTCACAACTCCTTTCCTTTCTCATGTTACCCCCTGGAAACATTCAACAATGCCCGGAATTTCTGTGCAACAGATACAGAAAAAGATAATTAAAATTTCAACAATTTTTATGTGATAAAAAGCACCACGCTGTTTCTATTTTCAGAAAGATTTAAAAATTAGAATCAGAGGAACACCCCCAACCCCTTTTTGTTTTGAGATGAATAGGTTCATAATTACAATTGTTGTTTTTCAAGTAAACTCTAACCTTACATGTGACAAAGAGTATGAAACTCCCTGAATACTTCAGTTTGACTGCACCAAGCTGAAATGCATGTTTCCCCTTTTTCTCCTTTCCGTTCTTGCTCCTCCTCTGTCATTGAAAAGAAGATTCTAGAAATTCACTTAGGAAGGGTTCCAGCACAGGGTAATCAAATCTACAAATCAAGAGAGCTAACAAGATACAAAGTTTAACTCCCATAAGAATTTAGTCACTGACAGCAGAAGGCTAGCGAATATATCCAAAATATGCTGTATTTGGACCAGTGTTGTCAATTCTGATCTCTAAGCCCAAAGAGGACACAGTGGAACTAGAAAAGGTAGCTAGAATGGCAACTGAAAGAAAGGGCAATGAAATGGCTTCTGTACAGAAAAGAAAAATAAAATACCCTAGATAGACTAAGTTTCTTCAGTTTGGAAAAGTGACAGCTGAAGGAAGATTTAATCAAATCACAAACTGCTATTCACCAACACCTTAGTATGAGTGACTAATCTTCTTCCTATTCACCACTACCAAGGAAAAATTAGTTACTTGCTCTCAAAATGCAGAAGGTAAAAATTAAATGAAACTATCAAGATGTCATTTCAAGACACAGCACCACTAAAATTCTTGTCGTAGCTAAAATCAGCCATTCTTTTGCATTTCCTACACTCCTCCATTTTAGAAAATCCCTTAAGAAAGTTGAACTATAACTTGAATGTTTTCAATGCATTATATGTATGTTCTCCTCCAGTAAGTTTCTCTTTTTTTTCTTGCAGGGAAGTGGAGATGGGGAAATACACAGAGTCCTAGGGTTTAAGGTAAATGTTAGGTTTCCAGCCATGCACCATCCCCTGGCTTCTTCACCCAAAAAGGCAGAACCATGACTTACTGAAAAAAACTGCATATTTGGGGAAATTAAGGACATGTAAGTCCAAGCTTGTTCTGAAGAGCCAGAGAGTTGTCCTGTTCTCCTGTGCGAATAAATGCTAAAAATATGAAACAGGAAGAACTAATGAAAAGATAAGACTAAACACAGCTGCAGATAATTGTACTGTCAAGAGGTAAGACAAAGTCTGGACACTTACTGATTTAACTGGTGTATCCAGCAGCCTCTATCAACCACCCTCCTTGAGCACATGCAGCCTAGAAACAGATGTCTATCAGGATAAATGGAGTAGCATGTTCGACTTCACACTTCAGATGTTAAAATTGATACAACCAGCTCATTGTGATGAAGTTATGCATCAGTTCAGTTCCTCTGCAATACCAGCATACTGAGGAAAACATTGTTTAAAAGAAAGAAAAGGCATTCACATCTAAGAATACTACTTATAGAATTTATAGCTTTATTTATTGTAACATTCACTCATGTAAATTCAGTTGCATCTTAAGGGAATACAATTATTCCAGGTTAACACACATAAATTAACATATGCTTTTATTTTTCATGCATTTCAGTTGGCTACCTTCAGAATACATTACTTCCTAGGAGAGAACATACTAATTTTCTTGCTTTTCTTTTTTTCTTTAATGGAAAGGAGGAAATAGAAATAATAAAACAATAATAGAAAAATCAACAAACAAACTTGGTGAGTCATGAGTTGATGACATGAAGAATAAAGTCAGTGTAAGCATCAAGTACATTTCATTTTCTGTCGCATGCCTCTTCTACATGTTTGCTGAGCTGGCAATAATTTCCTACACTACATCTTACAGCTGGTGAGCTTCAAGCTACCCTTTCCACACAACAAGTTACATAAAAACAATTTCTGTACTTCTTCCATTTCCACTTTTTGCAGCAGAGGAGAAGAATTGTGTTACTCCTGAAACTTTATTTATTTATTTAAATAAATAAAGGAGGAGAAATTTAGGGAGGAGAAAAAGAAGAAAGCGATCTTCATTTCCACTTCCTTTTACCCTGGATTCTCATCTAGTAAATCTAGAGATTCTTTTTCCAATTATGTACTATGCCTTTCCTTGCCGAACTTGTTCTGAATTCCTGAACGCTTTGAACACCATGTTTTAAGAAAAAAAAATCTTTATTTTGAATACCATAATTGAGTAACACTATCTTCTGGGAAACGTCTCCACGAAAGGAAGATCAGGATGCCTTGGCCCTAATGCATGGGAATTATCCCCACAGATTATTCAATTAAAAGGCAATCATTCAGATTCTAATTATGAAGTCCCTCTGACTCTCATTTTGGAGAAACTTTAAAATATTGCATTTTGATGTTTCTTGAACATGTACTTTTCTTCACATTTGGGAAACACATAATGAGTTTATATACCCTAACGATGCCTGAAGCAAATACCACAACAGGCTGATGGAAAGAAAACCAGCAGTGAAAACACTTGGAGGCTGATATGCTGGCCATCACAGTCTGTTGTTGGAAAAATGTGACATTTTCAATAATATGAGGAGGAATAAAGAATTCAAACAAATGGAACAGACGAGTTCAAACAGTACAAGCTTTGCTTAGATGGACTGACTGAATTAACGAGCATCTGACTTCTAGTCACATCATGTTGATTGTAAGATAACAAATGTGATGACTGCATAGCTCAAACCTACCAAGAAAGAGCTGATCTTTTCCTATTGTCCTACTTTGCCTGAAGCATTGGTTTTCTTATGTAATTGTGTAAGGCAAGATTTCTTAATTTTTCTGTTCAATTTTTTTAAAGGAATATACTTGAACTCAGGTTTCCAAAATAATACTGACTGGAAAATAGGCTAAAGAGCCTCTCAGGAGTGCAGAATCTTCTCAGAAGCTGACTGTGCATTCAGAAATGTGGATATCCACATAAAGGACTATCAGACTTAAGAGTCTAGGTAGCTGGAACTTTGGGTATATTAACTACTACAACTGAGCTACAAAAGCCAAGATTTCTTAGCTTACATTAGAATCAACAATCCTTATATGCCATTGTAAAATTACCCAGTTAATTTCTCATGCATGGAGATAAAATGCCCCATGAACTTTTTTACTGGAAAGGCATTTCTAATTTAAAAATGTTAGTGAGCACATATTTTTATAAATGGAAGCTGATGGCAATTATCATCCTTGATATGATTTATTATTTGGCCTTATGTATTTGTTGACCTCCACAGAGAGGTCAGCTATTCCAGTTTCTGGAACTAAAGGCATGAATTTCTCATCAAATAACATTAAACAACTTTAATTTTTCCTCATAGCCACAGGCTACCCTAGCAAATGGATTTAGAGCGAGTAGAACCTAATTTCAGTCAGATGCCACAGGAGAAGAGCCTTTAATGTATATTCAGTTTGTTTACTATTTGCTGATGTTTAATTCTACATGAATGGGGAAGCTTATTTTCAAGCCACAGAAGATCTCCCCTCAGCTTATAGCCACAGGACTTCTGTACGGTGGTGGAATAAGTGACATTTCCTCTCATCCAGCTGCCTGTTACTTACCCTCCTGAGAAAGGAGTCTAAATTCAGAAACCTTCTTGGACTGCACAGTAGCCAACATTGTGACTAACAGTGTTCCTACTTGCACAGAAAAGGATTAAAATTTAGTAGGTGACATCTGTGAAATTTCAGTTCAAGTCAGAAAATTAAGAATCGCTGCATCTAAAAAATTGCACGTACTGACAAATGGAGAAAGTCCCGAAATCAAAAGAGTTGCCAAATTTTATGAAGATGCATTCATAATGATTGCTTATGAAAAAAACAAAAAGCTCAACATGCAGTCAAAAAACAAGTGTAAGAGGACAGTGAAATTTCTTACACAAAGTCTTAAACATATCTTTAACGTTTCTTCAAGCTCTCGAAAAATACCAGCATCGGTCCCAGCCTCCTAGGAGGCAATGACRGCAGGGAAGTTGCAGCATGTGTGTGCTGGTGGACCACTCATGCCACAGAGGAACTGAGGAACCTCACTATCAGAGGTGAGAAGAAAGAGATGGACTCTGCCTCCTCCAATGCCTTGTGGATTCACAGGCYTCAGCCTCTGGAGGTACCACAGGCAGAACAGGCAAAGTCCAAAATTATCTAAGGGGGAGTCCCATGCAGAAGGGGCTGGAAGTACATGACTTCTGGCATCAGGTAGCTAAGTGACTGGAATGAAACTTTGCAGAGAAGGACTTACTGGACACCAGGCTAACCATGACCAAGCAGTGTACCCTTACAGCAAAGTAGCCTCCTGGGAGTTGATAATTCCCCTCCACTCAGCACTGATGAGCCATAGCTAGAGCCCAAGGCACAGTGTTGGGCTCCCAGTAGGAGACAGTGGGTTTTGCTGTGAGTTTTTGTTTTGGTTTGTTTATCTGTAAATGATTTGTAAAGAATTCACATCAACATGGCATGAGATGCTGCCTTGTTTAATAATAACTTGGCAAATCCTGAGATCCCATGTGTTTCAGCCAAAACAAAAAATTGTTTAAAAAAATTCTGTTAAATATTTTATTGTTCTGAATCTAGTATTAATATTATTATTAACAATAACTGTTTGAAAAGCAAGGCTGGAAAGACTTGGGGCCCGCATATAAGTTTCTATTTGAGGTACTGTGCTGTAATCCTGCTAGAAGCAAGATGTCCCATGGCATTACATGTACATGCTTCCTTCACGGACATTGCAAAAGGGTAGAAGTGACCTAGATCCAGTGCCACTGCACACATGATCCTAACCAGCTCTGATACTCACAAGAGAAGAGGTCAGTCAAGCTGGCAGGGGATAAACCTGGGTTTCATTTATATGATAGTGAGAAGAGAGAGTGACCAGCAGAGAGGCTGGAGAGGTTATGACATGGATGACTGAGTTCTTGCTACAGAAACAATTACAGTATTATGGCAGTAGCTTCCTCTCTGAACAACTGAGAGGAAAAACACCGCCAACATTTTGCACAAATAGACAATATATGAAGGATTTTTAATTTCATAACAAAAATAGATGACTGTCACCTAACTGTATGTAAATGTCACTTTTCTAGATATTCACAAATGCCTGCCATTGAGACAAAGCCTTACCTAGCACAGCGGTTACATACCAATGTAGAAAGCATCAAATTTGGATAAAATTTGTTTTTGGAAAAATTTGGATAAAATTGGTTACTTATTTGGATGATGATGCACTCATTAGATCATTAGATCAACGTAAACAAGAGGCCTCTACTTATCACACCCTCCAGATTCAAAAGGTGTTTGAAGTTACACTGAAAGGCATCTTTGAAATGTTGAAGAATTCAGCATCCAAAGGCAGTCAAAAAAACCTAATCATTATTCAACCTACTAAAAGGGATAACTTATTCTGATATACTGGAAGCAGCTTTTTGTTTTTTCAGACTTATATTGCCTAGAAAGCTTTTCATCTTGAACCACACATTGCCTGGACCTAATCCTATTTCTAAAACGTAGTTCCACTTAAGACCACTATGCAGAACCCAAAAGACAATCAAGACACAGTGGGGTCCAGAAATGCCAGAAGGTATCTATATTCTGTCATGGACACAAATCTGACTCTGACATTTCTTTCCATCTGAAGAATCAAATAAAAAAAAAAGAAACAACCACTTCTGACATTAATGCTGTTTCATTTAGCTGAATGGCAAGACACTGTACACATGAAATGGAGATGAGACTTGATGTCTTTTTTTTTAATTTTAGACATTTGTCCTTTGTGGTCTGGCACAGAAATGTAATAGAACTTCTAAGTATAATGAAGCTTTAATATGGAGGCCATATTTTCTTTTAGTCCTGTGGATTGAAAGACTATGTATATGTTGAGAAGTAAAAAGAAAAGAAAAGTCTGGGAATTCAATTGTAGGCTTACATTTTAAGATGATTAAAACATCTCCTTCAACTCTGTTTTTGTTCTGCTATTCCTCAATATAATCACATTCACTCAATATTGAAGTTTAATTGCTTACCATTGTTTTTCTTCAGCATGGGAACTCCTGCATGTTTGGAATACATCCACAAATTTTTAACATATGACCCATATCCTTATGAGTAGACAATATAAAAATATTTTCAGCTATAGTCTCTTGCTTTGAGTATGATTTAATTTTTTCCTTGAAAGTGTTTAACCAGATTCCCATGGTACTTTTTGTTTTCAAAGAATATCTTAATAACCCTAACAGAAAATAAACAGCCATAGAAAATAATCTGTTTCAGAGCTACTGGATCATTTTAATAAAAAAGTCTTGCTAACATTTTTCTTAAAGCCAAAGGAGAGGAAAATGGATTCTGCAGTGTAATGAAAAAGCCTCTCTAAGGCTACTTGTTCATGAAAAATAATTAAAAGGGTCTATGAACCACACAACTGATAAGCACCTTTAGTCACTAAATATACTGCAACTAGAAGCTGTCCACATACCTTTGTAAAAGATCCTCACGGATCAATTAAAATTATCAGTTAAAATAAATTATAAGGGAACTAAATTTTAATGTAAAATTACTACTTGTTTAAGGTGGTTAAAGTAATCCCTACATTTTTTTTTTTATTCTACTGAGTGAGTTTTTAAAAATCTGTTAAGTATGCCCTGCTTTCTAGGCCCCTAGAAAGCTGTCTCATCATCTTTGCTGTGAAATTTCTTATGCTTGATTGGAATTGCTCTCCTTGCAATTTGCCTGTTGTCCCTGATCTTTTTGTTATGCATGTCTGGGAGGAGTCCAGTCCCACTTTCTTCAAAATCTCCCATTAGAAAATGCTCACTAGGCAGCCTGTGGCCTCCTTTAGGCATCCTTCGCAGAATGAAGGAGCAGAGTTCTCCCAATCCCCGCCTTAAGATCCAGGCAATTATCTGGAAAGTTGTCTAGGCTCTGCCCAGTTTGTCAATGTCTTTCTCATATTGGGGCACCAAAATCAGACACAGGCAGCTCAGATGTCCTCCAACACACACACACACTGCAGCACTACTGATCATTTCTAGTTTCAACACCTTTTGAAAAATCAGTTTCCTTTCAGAGAGCTGGTTATGATTGGAACCCAGCATTAACTCTAAAAAGCAGTTAAAACTGATGTATATTACCACAAGTAATTTTATAGAGTTAGAGGGGAAACTGGGAATGACGCCAACCATCGATTTTGAGAAAAATAAATCATGTATATAAAGGAGTGATAAATACAAAGCCTCTTCCTCAAGCAAGCCTGCCAAACTGAATTTATCAAAGTAGCATTTGTCAAGGAAAAAAAAGAAGAACAAGAGCAAACACCAAATGCAGGAGAGCCAACGTGATTTACAGAGGCAGTCAGCTTTAGCCTCCCTCAGGTACAAGAGACGTGATTGCAAGAGCAGAATTTCTTTGGCTTCAAATTGCTTTCGGAAGCAGAGACCTCAGAGACTGATGCTGACTGAACAGAAGACCTTTAGGCGTATTATGAAGCAAAATGCATTTCAGATGTTCAGCAGCTTTCATGGTTTTACTAGATATTGTTTGTAACATGTCTGGCCAGCATTTGGGATACATGCTTTGAATGCTGCATAACCCCATAGCTTTGAGCACACAGGTACAGTTTAGGTGATGCTCTAAGAAACACTGCAGATTGGAAAGACATTCAGTTCATCTACACAACAAATAATCTCAAGAGTAAAGTATTCATTTTCTCTGCACAGATAAAACAACTCACAGCAGTAGCCTAACAGCACCAGAGTCACAGAAGGATTTCACAAAGAGAATTTCCTGGATAGTAATGACACATCAGTACACGGATCACAAGTTTTAATAATCTTATTTGACTATGTTTCATTTTTCTTGGGTTTTGCTTGTTTGTTTTTTCTTTTCTTTTTTTTTTTACAATAGTTTCTAGGTTTAGTACATTCTTGAAATTTTCAAAAATTAAAGTATTAATGATTTATATCAATAATGTATTGAGCATTTTTAAAAAATCTCACTGATAAAATGGTTCATGTTCTATAATTTACAGTATAACTTCCTTGCCTGGGAAGTTGGTACTTCTTACTGGAATTTCAAAGAACAGTTTTACACTGTCATAGACAAAGCATTTCTAACTGCATGGCAATATCCATCTGTTCTTTTTGCACTTAAGAAAAGTACTTGAGGATAGAAATAAATCTTTTATTTCAAGAAATCTGAACTTGTTACATTCAGAAAGCATTGGGAATTTTTTACACACTTACTGTTCATCATTTATAATTTTAAACAATTGACATTGTTGACATTAAAGAAAAGTGTCAGTGGAAAAGTCTTTTCCCTGCATTTCAAATACGAATGCATGCAAGCCACTGACAGGTCCTCCATTTGTGAATTCTGTGATTTTTCCAAAAAAATAAAAGTCATCTTTCTGCTTCCCATTTTGCTGCCTGCATCTTTCTTTTTATATATTTAATGTTTACATATTAAAGAAAACCCAAACCCTACTAGTGTTCATGGTGCAAATAATACATAGATTTGAATAAATACACTTCAGAATGCTCCCTGAGATTTACTCAGATTTTTCCTGATTGTCCAACGTATTGTATAAGGTCTCTAGCCATTTATAGCCCCAGAAATAAAAAGAAAAAGAAAGGAAAAAAAAAAAAGAAAAAAAAAAGCCATTTGAAACACAGCATATGGTTCTCAGACACATTCTATTAATACAGCTTCACAGGATGCTGGTACGTACACACAATCGGGTAATTTCAATATGAAAAAGAATGTAGCGGGTCAGCAACAAAAATCTCTGTGTTCAAAATAAGAATTTTCGCATATACAACCCAAGTAAATACCACAGTAAAAAACAACTGCCAGTGGGGTAGGGTACAAAGTTCTGAAATTTCAGCCAAGATCTACCTCTTCCCTTACAGTTTCCACAAGAAATATGATCTATCCCTTTTTTTGCCAGAGTTTCTCATAAAAGGTCAGGTTCTCCCATGCCAATGTGCTTCTCTGTTTCAGTGCCTGCCCTCCTGAAAAGTACAAACTTCATTTTCAGCCAAAACAAGAAATGCAGAATTTTCAAGGTTATTAGCCTTCCAAAACTCTTTGGCTTTCAATGGCAGCTAAAATACTATCCCTATTTTAGCTTTTGATAGCTTCCCTTCGTAGATGCTGATTTTCAGGCAGGAAGTTTATGACTGCCTTGGCAACTTCAGAATTTGTAATTTCTGATTCATCTTTTTCTGCCATTCCTAACTTATTAATACTGAGATACTCAAGAAAGAAAGACTGGTGTCATGAACATTTAAAACCTGCAAGAGAGACCTGAAATTTATTTCAGTAATGTTGAGGCATCTGATATTTCCACTGAATTCTCTAAACCTCAATCCAGCAATCCCTAGTTTGGAGAACTCTCACAGTTAAGCCTACCACTCAGAACAGTCAGTACACAATGCTACTTGAGTTTTAATTATGTTTAAAGAACTTTGGAGAAATTGCTAGGCATATTCCCAGATCTTACATTTAAATAGCCACTTTTATGTAATATCTGGTGTCCAAAGATTTAAAACAAAGTTCTGTCACATTTTTCTTAAACTTTGTAAAATTAACAATGACAGAAAATGGTATGAGAACACAGGAATTCCTAACAAAGGCTAATAATGATCAGTCTTTAACTTCAGAAGCAGTATTTGGTCTTATAGCAAGACATTCTTTATCACTTGAACTAGAAAAGGAACCATTAAATGCTATTACTGTCTGCTTTCTGTGAAAGAAATTGCATCTTTATAGCCAGCATCTCAGAAATCTAATTTATCTAATCATGTACAAAATGTTAGCTTCAGTATTGTTCTGTCTTTTTTGAAAACATTCTCCAATATTGTTCCCATATCAATATTTTAAGAAAATATTTATAAATAAAATAAACCTTTCTAAAATAAATAGACTCTATTCTGTTTCCTGTTTTTTACTGAAGAAAACCATGAGTCAAAACAGAAAAATACTTAACACTGGTGTCTCAAGAGCACTAAGAATTCAGAACAAAGGAGTTCAGTCTGTAGAAGCTCATGATGAATCACCTACAAGACTTTCACTATTCATCCCATTGGTATATGAGAATCAAGAGACTTTAGACTTCCCTTCACCAACAGAACAATTACAGAGAACCATACTACTGAACTTCACTATTGCAATTTGTTTTCTATATTAAAATATTCAAATCCATACCCAAGGTCCTGTGCCCGCACAAAAGAATCCATATATTTGGAGAAAAGAGGACAATTACCTAATCTCATGTACAATTGTCTAATTTTTCTGGGGAGACAATCAAGAGTCAATTCACAGGCCATCAGCTGACCTAAAGAGTACAGACACATCAAAACTCAGGGTTCTGGGTTAGGCTTTTTCAGATATGAGAGGTGTGATTTTTATTTTTAAGAGGTACCAACTGTCTTGTCAAAGTACATCTGCCCCATTTACACTTGGGCTAAAATGTGACTCCTCTAGAGCAGTCTGGTTAGCTGATTCTGATCTGTAGGTAAAGAAGAAAAAGTTGGCTCACTTTTCCTTCATCCCCTAGCCCATGGTGATAAGCTCTTTCCTACAATATCTGTTAGCAAAACCACTGTCGCACAGTAAATACAGGTTTAATGTAGTATTGAACACAAAGCTATCCTATAATTATAAAGCTTCTCCCAGCCCAGACATGCCCTATTTTACTGAAAGCAAGGTTTCACTCAAAAGCTTCCAGAGAATGAAAATTTTAACGATATACCTTATCTGCTCTGAGAAATGGTTGTATCCATTTGAGAAAGAAGGATATGGTCTTCAGTAACAACAACAACAACAAAAGATACAGTAGGAGGAAAATCATTCCCAATTCCTGAATGTTGCAGATGGTGAAAGATTTAGATTTCACCTCAGGTGTAGAAACCCTGGTAATGAAGGACAGGTAGGAAAAAACCCCAACATCCTTAAAGCCTGTAATCAGCATCATGAAAACTAATCTATTGCTTGAGAAAGTGGCAACTTTGAGAGTAAACATGCATATAAAAAAGGGAAATGGTATTCTGTGGAGTAGTGGATTTGTCCCTATTCTCTGAAGTTCAGAGATTCTTAAAATAAAAATGTTTTTCCTATTTTATAACTATCAAACAGCATAAGAATCATAGATTTACCAACTACTTGAAAGAAATTTCCTGCTCATTCCTGTATCACCTCTAATCTCCTCATTCCATGGCCTCTGGTTATTCTTTCTCACAGAGTTATAGCAGCATCCATATATTTCAGTATGTAAAGAGAAATTAAGCCTACAATTATACAGGACACACTTAAGATTACTTTCAGCGGAGACCCAGTAATTTAATTTGGGTCTACAAACTTGTGAAAAGACTGCAGCTGAAAATAAGTTACAAAAAACATGAGGAAGATCAAGATGCTGCAAATCACCGTGAACAAAGATATGCACATAAACCCGCCAAAAGTACTTTTAGTCCCTGTAGGGTATTAAAAAGATAGGGCTACCTAGAATTAGAAAGTATTGGGCTAATGTGAGTAGGACACTTCAGAGTTTGCTTGACGCTGCAAAGCTTTCTCTCTTCTGCCTGAACACAGTACAAAAAGACTCATATTGCAGGACAGTATGAAAATCCTAGGAACACTGACCACATAGGAAGCTTTCCAACAAGGCATGGAACGCTTCTGGTCTGGACCCATTTCCTCCAAAGAACAGGGCCCAGAATGATCACATTTGATTTCATTTGTAGTTTCAGACAAGCTGAAGAGTAAAACCAAAGAAATCCTATGAAGTTATAACATTAGACTTCAATTACAAGAATGGAAACAGCATGACAAATCAGTAAGGAAATACAATCATCGCCTATGTTTCTGCAGCATTTCTCCAATCTCCGGTCCAGCAGACAAATCACCATACATATGGTTTTGTTTGCATAACTACTACAAGCTTTTTTTTCGGACTCTTGCCCTAGAGCACGCTTGAAAGCTAGTTACATACTGCCCATGCTCTGCTGTCCCACCTTAGAGCATTTCTAGCCTCTCTATGTTCAGTTTCCTATTCTTCTGTTTTGGTGCGTTTCTTTAGAGACAATATTAACAACGCTTTTTAGTTCTCTTTCTTTTTATATGAAATGTGGGGGAGATGCTTCCTGTTTAATAAAAACATAACTTTGATGATGCATATCTCTTCTGCCTTTGATGTGGTGTTACAAGCTGGAAAATGGCAGAGTTTTTGAACCCTTCTCTTATTACCCTACCTCCACATGGCCTTTAATTGCTTCACATTTGGCTTTCAGACTCATTTAAAAGAGCTCCTGACTGCTAGAGAATCCTTTAAGACTGTTATAGAACAAATTACTCATCATATGAAATATGCATTGCATGTGCTTTGTATTGTCACTCTGTAGCCTTGTGACTACAGTATCACCAGTGCTAGTAATACATGTCCTAATGACACTGAAAGGCCTTGGGATTTGTAAGGCTTTGTCTGAGTATGTCTTGGCTTGCACAGAGATTTTGTTTTGCCGGTTTAGCTATAAAAGCCTAGATGCCGACTGTCTACTTGTTTTTTCTTTTAATTTTATTTATCATTGAATAATCACACGGCATAACCATCATTTTTGTCTAGTCAGTAGCGACAAGCAGTTAGACTGAGCAGAATTAAATACTTATGACCCTGTTATAATGATGTCATTTGCATTAGGAAAAAAAAAAAAAAGAAACAGCACGGTGTGGCAACAGCAGCCTCAAAAGTGGGGAAATGGGATGAAATACAAAAGGGTAAAAGCACTGTACCACAAGAGTGGGGTAAAGGATTACAGTGGAGATCCTGTGGCTATAAGCAATCCTCCTGCCATCAGCTGAAGTTATTAAACACCTGGGATCTAGAAAATGCATTTTTCTTAGGTGCAGCAAAGGGAATGAAGACCAACTATCCAACATACAGAAAACCCACCACACCTATCAGATTCTGACAAACCAATAAAATTGAGCCAGGTGTAAGTGTGGTGCATATACACCTCAGATTTCAAGGAAGGAGAAGGAGATCCCAGCAACACCACAGATTCCTATGATTCTATGATTGTCCTGGCACATGTGCATGCTGACAGCTAGCTTATACCAACACAACCCACCCAAAACTACAGCTGACCATCTTAGGAACCACTCGCTCCATGGTGACAGAGGTTGAACGTAACACAAAGGAAAGGGCAGAAAGGAGGAAGGGTGTCTGTGAGAATTGTAACAACATTATTGAAAAGAATGTATGTCAGTTGTGCTGACCTGCTACAGACCTCGAAGTTCATTTCTCCCACTCTGCTGCAGACTGAGTTTTGTTGATTTTGAATGGACTAACTGCTAAAACAACTGTTTATGCAGATTTTCTATGCAGTCAGTCTCGTGATATCTGGTTCCAAAATCTTTAAAATGGAGAAAAAATGTTTCTGAAAGATGTAAATTTGTCAGGCTTTAAATAAAACTGGCACTGGTAAGGTAGCTCATAAAATTTAATCAGAATTCAGACTCTCAATTGCAAGGACTCAGGCAGACACGTTGCTGCTCTTAGATAATCTCTCCCCAAGCTGTTGCATCGTGTGGGGAAGAGGGCCTTGTCAAAAATTAACTTTGAGGCTGCTGGTCACAAAACTAAACACTAGCTTGTCAACACCAAGTTTAAGGCTATATTTTGTAAAAGGTTTTCACTAATCACCTGCCAGCTGCACAGCTAAGGAAGAGGCCCTTTGCCAGCCAAGAACTACTCTGCAGTTACTATTTAAAACTAAGTGTGATCCTTCAGAAAGGAAAAGATTATGCAAAAAAAAAAGCATGATCTGGCATACTCAAAATATGTCTACAAGATGGCAGAGCAAACCCTTTCCAGAAAAGGTAGAAAGACTTACCCTTTTATTACTCCATGAGACATATAATAATCACTAGCAAATGAAGGATTCATGCTACCCAGTCAAAGCCTACACAACCATAAAAAATGAGCACTCCCATGAGCAACCAACAATTCAGCCCCATCAACAGACCAGATTATGGAAGCAGTAATACCAAGGGACTATCTGAGGACACATATCCCACCAAAGCCAAATCCAAAGCTGTTTGGAAATACAGAACATTAACAGGTGAAGCAGGATCCATCTCCCTCCCTGTGCAACTCTAGCAAGGACTGCACATTTTGAACTCTGATTTCCATCTGTGCACGTCTCTAAAAGGTGGTCAAGAGTTCACAGATAATACCTACCTATGTAAAAAGCAAGTAAATTACCTTCAGTATAGTACTAAAAGCGGCCTAAGGCAACTTTCTCTTTAAGAAGCAAAGAATAGTCCTAGTGAAAAGGCAGCAAGTATCCTCTGGAGAGTCAAAATAGGTCACCTTCTTCCCTGTGTACATCTTAGGCAGTATTCAGAGACGTTCTTGGGCAGGCTCCTGCAACTAAAAATAATGTCTGTGAAGATAAGAAATATGACCACTGCCAGTCTCAAAATCAGGTATACAAAACCAGGCAAGAGCTAAAATAAGGTGCAATATACACTATTGTTCATCAGCACAGCTGCAGGAGCACAGGAATGTGCAGGAATACATGCCACAACGGAGAGAGGCAGAGGTGAAGCAGCAGCAGCAGCTTGTCACCAAAAGCAGAACAACCTGTTTGTGAGAAATTCCAGAATTCATGGTGACATAAATGCTGTTTAAAAACACACTCCCTCCTCAGCATCAGGGAGAACTGAAGCTAAACATTCATTAAGAAGCTTGACAAAACTGCACTTAAGATTAAGGAAAATGAAAAATCCCATCATCTCTCCCTCAGGGTATTCTTCCTTGCAGTTACTGCTGCAACAGCAGCTCACATGGATATACCAAATCCAGCTTAAAATTGCTAATAAGGTCTCCACAGTAACACAGAGCTCAGCCTTTGCGAATCATCTCCATGGATAATAAATTGGTTATATAAAACTTGGGTGGGTTCTGCACCTGATATGCTCTCTGCGTTAGTACGGCAATGCTGCTTGCAGAATTTAGTACAAGCCACAGAGCTTTTCAGACATTTACTAAAATAAAAACAGGAGAATTTAGAAGATGGTCACAGTTAAAACCATAAGAAAAAAAAACCCTAGGCAATGTATTTTTGTGTGACTTTGATTTTGGCTTGGTTTTTCTTTTTTTTTTGGGGGGTGATGCCATGCAGATTTGCTGACCTGTGAAACTGGTGAGGCTACAGATAGGAGCTGTGGGAGAGAATTGAAGTCTTGCCCCACTGTGTTTTCCCATTGCTTGCAGACTGATGAGAAATCAATTCAAGACTGGTGTGTCTCCAAGTAATTCAAACTGCTAATTCCAGCTAAAACTTCTTTCCTCTGTATCATAAAAGCAGTAACCAGATGGTGCCAATACAGCAGCCTCACGTGTTGCCAGGGCATCCAGTATCCTGCTGCCCTTCCCACATTTTGGGAATTTGCAAGCTTTCCTAATCATCCTCTCATACTTTTAGACCCCACAAAAACCACTGTCTTGCCCCAGCCAGGAGCTTCAGCTCCATGTGGAGAATAAGGTCACAGAAAAAGCAAAGCAGTGTAATGTTTCACTGCCCTGGAAGTTTTGCTGTACTCAGGACAAAAGATGTACTTTTCCTGATCCAGACATGTTTTAACTGTGATTCCTATATCATTGTGTCATTTGCTTAAGACACATGCTTCTCACATGGGCCAGCACATCAATAGGAAAAAGGAGGAATACGGTACCTTGGATAACCATCTAAATCTATTATTAATAAACAGTAATGTTTTATGATATTTTATACAGTCACAGACCCTGTTGTAAAAAAAACCAAAAATACAATGGAAACAACTATTCAATTTGTATGCAACAAGCAACTTAATCATCATTCCAAAATCACTTTAGGACACAGTATTTTACAAATAAGAATTGTAACAATTATAACAGAAATATTAGTTGAAAAAGACTGGTTTAGCTACCCACAGAATAGTATGTGTTGCACACATGCATAGAAACAGCCACCACTTTGAAGACAGTACATACCTGAGTAACTACAGGGTCACAGAGAACATATATAACTTCGTAAGGAAAATCTACTTGTGAGATTTAATTTTTTTTTAAACAGAAGGGCAGTATTTTTTGCCCAGCAAAAGCAGTACAATTTGTTTCAAAAACCCATGAGATTAATTCAGTCTTTTATAACTTCTTAAGGAAACTTATATTAAGAATTATTACCCTTCATGCCTTCTTACAGTTATGGCTATTTTTTTTTTTTTAAGGTAATACAAGGAAACCTACAGCAAAAAGAACTGAGATTAGAAAGCAATCAGTACAGAAACAACTTGTCAGTTACCTGGTCTTTCAAAAACCATTAATCTGAAATTATTTCAACACTCATATTTGACATTCATATGGATTACTATGATTTTGGAGGGAAAGCCCCCGCCCCATTAGTTATTTAAAACATGACTAAAGGTTGATTACACTGCAGATAAATACAAATGAAGTGTTAAATTAATCTCTTTAATGGAATTTTGGAGAATATTAAAAAAAAGGATGAAATCAGTGCTCAAAAGTGAACTGCCTGTCTAGCTACACATACTCTTTTTTTTTTTTTTTTTCCCAACAAGCAGGCTTGCTTATTCTTTTATGTGACAAACCTGCAAGGATTTTTTTGTGAATAATAATGTTTGGTTTCAGAGCTGAATGAAATTTGTAATTTTACCTTTTCTTGAAATTAAAATTCTGAAAATTTTAAATTCGTCTCAGAAAAACTATAGTTTCTTTTATTTTCTTGGAAACCAATTTACACATCTTTGGAAGACTATCAAGCCATTTTATTTCAACAGTTCAAACATGAGACAGCAAAGGCATGAAACTGAAAAATTGGAGCCAGATTTCTTAAATACCTGGCTGAGATTTTAAGAACTTTTAAGTTTAATTGTAGCTATTGCAGTCTGATTCTAACAGTCCACAGGTTACCAGAGTAAACCACTACAGCAGAAGTCATAAGAGAGCTTTTACTCTTGATACCAAGTTGCTAAACATGCTGGTGCCAGTTTGCACTCTGTGTTAAAATAACTTCGGAACCATTATGTACCAATCTGGACACAAGGGCACTAGCTGCCCAGAATATTTTCCATCTGGAGAGCCTAAGGTCTACTTCTAAGTTATGTTCCCAGGTTGCAGGTGGAACAGTTGCATATGAAGTATTTTGAAAGCCAGCTGGATCCTTATTGAGAATATTGATTAGCCATGAAACATCAGACTTGCGCAGCTGAATATAAACGTAAATCAAGCACTTGCACCCATGATTTCTCTAAGCTGTAAGGACTCTGAGGTGTTTGATGCTTGGGCTGTAATTTCTTATTCTGATTTAGGTTTCACTTTTTTTACATCCTTATTACAAAACACCAGGAATTTCACCATCATGAACTGAAGTGAAAAAATACAGAACACAATGGCTGGCTTGCTAAGTAGCAGTTGCTGCCAAAAATGGTGGACAACTATATATAATGCAAAATTTATTTCTGCAGAGAAAAGTCTGACACCAATGTCCGGTTTCTCATGAATCTTATTCTTTCTTAACTAGAAATAAATAATATAGCAACAGTATACAGTTGTCTCCTGCACTTTGTTGTATTTTTTTTTGTTACCCTTGTAAAGTTGCAACTGTAGACATGATGCTATAGAAGTAAAGAAGTGCAAAAAACTGGAATCCAAGTAACACAACAGAATGGAGAGCTCTTCTTCCTAGCAGAAGTAACTGAGTCACAGAACACTGAAGGAGGTAGGTATGCATATGGCATATCCTTTTAATAAATGTTTTGAAAGCCTGTGAGATTACTGGAAAAGGATGAAAGGAATACCTACCTCTTAAAATTTACACTACTACTCCCTGTAAATTCCCTGTAAATCCAAGGTACTGGAAACCTCTCAATTCCTAAAAAAACTACTGGCAGAAACAGTGAAACTGACTCCTCATAAACACAGACAAAGCAACAGACTGATGAGTAATAGCCAACACTGGCTATTCTGGTCAGGAACAAATCATGTCAAAACAAATCTAATTTGCTTCTGTTACAGGGTACCAAGGATAATGGATAGGAAAGACACAAAGATGCAATAACTTGTGGTCTTTTCCTCATGTGTCATCCTCTAAGTTTGTTACAAAAACGGAGTCTGCAACAGATCCAGGTAAGTATCATTACTCCCCCACCTCCACCCCTGAGTGTCTATTTCAGACAAAACCAATTAAGGAACAAAACAACAAACTTTTCATTAACCAAGGAAAAGAGAGAATAGGATGTCTCAGAAAAAAAAGGAAAAATCTAGGTAACATCTATTGCATGACATTGTCACATGTCAAAAAAGAAAGTGTCTCCACAATATCTCTGACTTTCCAGGTATCTCTAACAATGCCAAAGAATTCAAAGCTTCAGCAACTTCATGATTCAACAATGACTATAAACTGTCACCTGTTCCTGAACTAATGAAGCTCCACCTTCATAAGCACACTTCTCTTTAAAAAAATTTACCTCAGAAATTATAATACATTGAAATGAACAGGATATTTAGCAAAAGAATTAAAACACATTTGATACAGAAAGAAAAAGGACTAAATGTAGTGCAAGAGCTACTAGAAAACTTAAACAGGAATGTGGCTTGTCCTTATCTATAAAAAGTTTGTATAATTTTATTTTTAATTTCTACTTTCACAGTATGATAGAAAAGGTGCATCTGGAAATCTGTGGATGTTTACAAGAACAGTAACCTCCGCTACCTTATAGCCTAATCAACTTTTAGGTGCAACAAGCTTCCATGAATGCTTAAAGGTACTACACTATTAAATAATAAGAAAACGTTTTTGCATGTAGCCATGCTATATGAAAGATCTTGCTCTGCTTTATATCCAGTATTTCTGGTACATAGTAAGTCATCCTAAGTAAAATAGTTCCCTAGGATACTGCGCTATTCTGTCTTTTGCTGAGATGACCCTACCCTAACAGACAGATTAAAGTGGTAAAACAATTTTTGTACTAATCCTCGTAAATTCTTGTTTCCTGAAAAACACCTAACATAGAGTTGAATCCTGTGGCAAACTTTGAGCCAAGAGAAATATTAACATTTTGTCTTATCTGACTTTGTTAAGTGCAGCTTTAAATTGTCTATACGTGGAGGCCTTCAGAAGATTAACTGAAAAAAAATAAATTAAAAACTATTCATACTATTCTTGGTTAAATTCAGAGACTGTAAGAGATGGAGCACCAGATGCAAAGCAGCGTAGATGGGTAGAAGAGCTTACTGAGAGAGTCACAGGATGTACAGGATCACAACAGGACAGCTAAAGAGCTCACAATAAAAGTCACCTATGTGCTGCAATGACTGAAACACTAAAATAAAACCTATTGATTTGGCTGACTTTGTTTTAAGTTGAAAGAGAAGGGGACAGGAGGCTCCCTTCCAGCATGGGAGTGCCACGAGCTGCTGCACAGCTGGCCTAGTGCCACAGTGTTAAAAATCACTTCCTGACTCCTCATGTGTTCAGACAACAGTTTAGCGGACATAGCAAAGAATTTTTGTCACCAGGAAGCCTCACACACAGCTCAATGACTGTGCTCTGTCCAACTTCCTGTGCACACAAATGAGGAAGGAATCTGATGCCAGAATTAACATACACCAGCAACAGGTCTGTGTCATGGGTTCTGCATTCGAGAAATTCAAGTGACACCTGAAAATCAGCTTTCTGTTCATGATGCTGGTATAGTGCTTACTGTTTCTGGAGGAAGCAGAGCAGACCTCTCCATGCCCATCCTAAATCCAGAAAAGGAAAAGAGAGAACCTCAGCTTTTGTTGGTTAGATATAATTTTTACTTTGCCATTTGCATTGACCATAGTTTTGTATTAGTAAAAGAAGTGGATGGATGGAAAAATCCATCATGATGTCAGCATCTCACAAACACAACACTTTCCTGGCAAGTCTCTGTACAAAACCTTCACAACTACATTAGCAGAATTCTGTATTTTCAAAGACAGGTAAGACTGATATCCTTAAAAAACAAATCCATATAACTTCTGAAAAAGTTACAAGACAACAAGAATTATTCCCCAAATAAACATACAGCTATAAAACTTTAAAAACTAAAATCATGTTTAAATAATAACTTCTAATTTCTAGATGATTTTTTAAACTCCAATACAGTCAGTAAGTACATGGTGTCTCAATAACTGTGTTTAAAGTGGTGTATTATTCTTCACTTAAGTACCTTCTTGATTTGTGACCTTTCTTAATTAACAAATTGAGTAAAACATATGGAAACTTAACAATGAAAAGTGACTTGAACTTTTCATAGACTGCCATCAGCTCCCACCATTCTGCCACATAAACCTGCTAAGAAAATTTTTTCAAACATCAGTTAAAAATAAAACAACTACAGGTTGAGAGGGGTCAAAATTAAGAATCTCTTGGAGATACATCTTTCTGGATTGGCTGTCTGTATACTACATATTATTTACTGTTAGCACAGCTAGCAGTAGTCTGACATGGCAACAAGGAAGGAAAATTTTGTATTCCATCTTAGAAAAGAAATATGGCACTTCTGCCACAGCAGAAAAAGATTCAAAAATGGAATGAGTGTCAGAATAGGACCTCATTCAGAAAGCCTCTTGCATTGCATTAACTCTGAAAGGTGCATGACTGACAGATCCAGAAACAATATTGTATTTCTACCCAGTACGAGTTTGACACAGCCAGATGATATGCCCCAGAAATTTCACTGCCTATGTACTTCACTTCTGACTTACAGAGAGGCCAATTCACACTTTAATCTTAAATTCCTTGTTATCTTTAATGAAACTGTCAAGAGGAGAACAAATTTGGTCCAGAATGGAGGAAAATCTGAGATACAGCCACCTGACCACAATAAATCAAACAAAAATCACTAGGCTGTTTTACCAAACCCCCATATAACAATTTCCAATCAGTATAAATCTAGATGTCATCCAAACTACCCATTCTTTATGTTGAATGATCAGCCATTAAGCCCAGTAAAACTGTATTCTCTACCTCACTATCTTTTTTATGCTTTTCTGCTGCTTACTTCTTTTCTTTTCTGTAGCTCTCTTTCCTACCAGTCTTGCATATACCCAGCATGGTACAGTGAAATATAGAAAAATGGATCCGAGCATTTGAGAACAGTTTTCCAAAGCTGCAGACAGATGCCCCTGCAAGGAAAACTGGAGTGAATAAAGCCACTAAACAGCTAAGAAGTAGAGAAAAAGTAATCTGCTTAAAGCGCAGCTAAGAGGACTCCATTAAGAAACCTATATAACAGTAAGGGAACAGAACACTGAACCAGATCAACTGATAATTTTGTTTAGTCTATATAATTTCAGAAATTCATAGAAGACATAAATTTGATCCAGCCTTAGAGCATTGAAAGGGGAAAGGATCATCTCTTACCTTCCCTTTTGATTTCAGAATTGGAAAACTAAATTATTTAATTCTTTCAGGAGAACGTATCTGAGAAAATCTGTTTAGTATAGCAAGAAATAATTTTTCTTTTAAATAAGAAAGTCTGACATTTTGCTTACTACTTCAGCCATGCCCTCTAAGGTTTTGTGCACATGTACTGTAAATGCTGTAACAAGTGCATCTCAAACTTAAACACATTTAGTTTTGGTAAACACAGCTTGATATTGATAAATATGCAGACCTGCATCATCTTAAAAGTACCGTGACTAAGGACTAAGAAAAAAGAATGAACTAATAGACACTTTTTCTCTAACAATACAAAAAGAAATGCTTTGCTGTTTTAGTGATCCTTAAAAATTAACAGACGTGCAACTCAATATATAAATATATTTCACTACCACATATGTCCACTTGAGCCAAAATTTTCAAGCTTTCTTCAGTTCTATTCTTTCAGGCACTAAAGCATAAAAGATACAGTAGACTGAGTGGGTAAATAAGTGCAATCCTGTCTATTTGTAGCACTGGACTAGTGCAGATTAGTCTCACCTGTAATTCTGCAGACTGAAAAAGGACACATATCTCCCAAACTACCAACTTTCTTCCCTCCCAGCATTTCTGATGAAACTGCCCCATCTGGGGTTTTTGCACCTAAGGTTGATCAGCACCCAACAGCCTGCTGCTTCCCCACCCACCAGTATGACACAGCTTCTAGATCCACGGCTGAGGGAAAGTGATAATTAATCAAACAATGGCAGAAACACCTCATCAGAGGCTCACCAGGTATCTGTGCTAAAAATTTTTACACCAAGTACAAACATAAGCAATCAGCATTGAAAATATCTGCAATAACTGAGAGACAAACACCAAAATGGAGGCTAAAGTCTTGCTGTGGTTTCCCTTGGCTGCAGCCTTTCTACTCTTTCCTCTTTTTGCTGTGTTCCAAAATAAATCCTCCCACCAGCAGAAAGCAATTATCACTGTTATTTTTAGACACCACCTCCCATACACTTCCTGACATTTTCTATAATAAAGTGATGCCTCTGCTGTCTGTGAAAGAAAGAACTCACACTAGGAAGGAGCTGGACATCCTACCTGCAGCCAGGAGGCAAGACTAAAACCCACACAGCATCAAAAGCATTTTCTCCTGGCAAGTTCAGCCCTGTCCCATCTGCTGACTGTTGCAATCCCTAGTTACATGTACCTGCATCTCCTGAATTGCAACACCAGGAGCTTGTACTCAGGTCTGTGGTTTCTTGCTTGTGGCAGCTTCCTATCAACTCCATGCAGCAGTGCAGAGCACAGAGGTCCTGAGGCTCCCTCCACAGATACAAATGATATTTCTTCACAGAACATGAAAAAGCTGAGATCAAGGCTTACTCTTCAGGAGCTGCCCGAAGAATACAAATAAATAGTTTCAAGACCTCAAAGAGCATCCATGATACATGAGAGTCTTTACATCTGTATTATGTTTAGTGGCTATTTCTTTACTCAGTGACTTTGCATCCATAGCACATCTACAAAGATGTGCTCACAACAATCACAGAGGCAGAACACCTTGAGGGACAATAAAATATGAAAGACTTTAAATTTTCATTTTAGCAAGTCACCAACACTGAAATGTGTTTAGACAAACACACCACCAAATACAAAATACATCAGTCAATTTTCTTAAGAAAAATACAGACATTTATGGCTAGCATCAAATAAATTGTAAAAATTAACTAAGCTGCCTTTCCAAACCATAGTTTGTGAAGCCATTTTTCACCTTCCATCCTTGGTCAAATGACTCTTTACAAGTGGTCCTTAAACAGGATCAGATTAATCAAAAAGTTAATCAAAAGCACCAAAGAACAATAAAAGCAGATCATGACATCATGCATAGAGAAATACAAATTAGTGCACAAAGATCTCTCTCCTCCTTCTTTTACATGAAATTGATATACTCAAACAATTTATTTTTAAAGGTAAGAAACTAAATATTAAGAATCTTTCTTCTTTCAAATATTAAGCATTTTCTACCTGCAAGAACCAGAAGCCTAAATTATATATGTTTTTCCTGCAAGCTTTAGTGCAATAAAATTTACTCTTCCTGATCATTGTTAATTTGAGCAAAATATGGAACTTTTTTAATTTATCATCTTTAAACTTTATTCAATACAAACCCCTAGGGTACTCATAGCTGTTTAGGGGGTTACAGATCAGGGACAATTTGCTCAATCAGGTTGAAATGAGGCAATGAAAGGCAGCAGTTTTCACTCCTGTTCTAAAAATAGAGACAAACCCCTCCCAAACCAAGCAAGAAGCTTTTCTCTTCAGCTTACTTCCCTTTGTAAATCCGATCATTGTTCTACAAATGTCTGGTAAATTACTATAATTTCAATATCTGTTAGCAGTGTAGCAGGAAGAGCAAGTATGTCCCTTCTATACATAACTAACCTGGGCATCTCTAGATGCATGCATGCACTATCTGCATTTTTTCTTCCTAGTTGTTTCACTTTTAGAACTAGGAAGAGTCAGGAAATACATTCACACTGACATTGTCCTTTGACTTTAATATTTATTCTTCAAATTTTATAACCTTGAGTACTCTATCCATTTTAATGACCAGGAATTATATGGAAAATTAATTTTTCATGAGAAATTATATCTCAGAGAAAACAGCATGAGATGCCTTTGGAAATAGTGTTAGTCAAATGATGGAAACACTTTTGTTTCACTTGTTGCAAAGTTAAAATTTCAAATATGAGGGAGATGGTCTGAATTTCCACACAGGTTTGATTTAACAAAATATATTGGCCACAGGATAGTTTAGGTTGAAAGGGATCTCCAGGATCTCCTAGTTTCAATCCACCTCCCGTGGACATCTTTCATGAAACGAGGTTGCTCAGAACCCCAACCAAAATGGCCCTGAACACTTCCAGGAATGGGGCATCCACAGTTTCACTGGCCAGCCTGTTCCATCATCCTCACAGTTAAGAATTCACTCTTTCACTGTAAAACCTGCCCTTGCGCCTTGTCCTGTCAATACATGCTCTTGTAAGAAGTTCCTCTCCACCTTTCTTGTAGCTCCTTCAGGAAAGGGAAGGCCACAATTAGGTCACTCTAAAGCCTTTTCTTCTCCAGGTTGAACAACCCCAATTCTTTCAGCCTTTTCTCATGTGTGAGAGGTGTTCCATCCCTCTGATCATCTTGGTGGCCTCCTGTGGACTTGTTCCAACTGATTCATGTCTTTCTTGTGCTGAAGACCCCAGAGCTAGACAGCATCACCTCCCCTGACCTGCTGGCCACAGTGCTTTGGATACAAGTAACATCTCTTTACAAAATCAAAACTAAACAGAACACCAGGAAAAAGACATTAAAAACAGAAAAAAACCTGCAAACAAATACCAAACCAAGCAACCAAAAGAAAACAAAAAAACCCATGGAAAACAACAAAATGTATTCCGAACTTGCTGATCCAATCTATGATTTACACTAGTATCACCTCCTCCATGTAATGACTATTTCTGACTGCCCTTTGTCAGTGTTCTGTTTTGGCACCTGTTCACAGAATGGTGTTTGCCCCAGTTCTTAAACCATGCCAGCTGCCTGTGACCACCTGATAGAGCTGCAGCTCAGCTGATTCTCTCCTGAAGATGCAGCATTGGCCTGAGTTTGGCCAGAAACTCACATACTGGATTTACCCATATTTCAGTCCTGTGTGGGAAAAGGGACCTGAAGCGAGTGAGTACTCCCATAATTTTGTAAGATATTTTCAATTCTGCTATACATAGTAAACCTTGTTCTGCTAAATAGAAAGGGCAGTTCTCAAATTTAAGAGAAAACTGCAGTACTTACCTGCAGAAAAAACCCAAAAACTTACACACATTGTCATATTTCTCCCACATAATCTTTTCTAGTTTCATATTATGATTTTCACAATACCAAATCTTTGCTCAATTTCTAGTTAGGCTGCTTAGAAAAATCCGATCATTGTTCTACAAATGTCTGGTAAATTACTATAATTTCAACATGAATTTATCATAGAAGTGATCTGAAACAGCTCTGAAAAGATATGAAACAGATCAAATCACCACACATATCAGTAAAGACCAGAAGATGCAACTATCTTTACGTTGCTAACTAGTTGAAGAATCAGACTAGACATTTCAACTGCTAACCACAGCTAAACATTCATAGTTCATTACCAAAATATAATGCACAAATTTCTTTTTGAAAAGCACTGAATCTTCCACATAGGTACCTCTATAGCTGAGAAGAAATTATCTCAGTTTTTTGCAATGAACACTTTGTTCCAGCAGCTGAGTTCCTATAAGTTGTCTCCCAAATGAAATACAGTTCTTAAAATACAGCAAGCACATGGCCTGGTTGTGATATCAGTGTATCATTTTCAAAATTCCAAATTACTTTCAGACAGAAAAATGCATGAAGTTGCTCTTTATTTCCACAATATTTCTTTAAATAAAACCCTATCCTTTGATTTGCAGGCTCTTAGGAACAGGAGTAATAGATTGGTAGAACTAAAAAAATGATTGGTTTCACTGTAATGCCTTCTGTACTTGTACTAAAAGCCAAATTTGCCTTGAGAAAGCAGCTAGTAAAAAAAAAAAAATCCTATATTAAACTCATGGAAATCAGTTAAAGATGCAATGACACAACATAGTGACATTTCTTTAAATGTTTATTGCATTTCTTCACCGACAAGTCCAAACTCCTCATTCTCACTCTTACTTTGATCTTTTCTTTTATGAGCAGTTCATGCTTTAGCCATTCTAAAACAACGACTACACATTTTACAAGGAATACAAGTTTGCAAAAACAAATGCAGAGGTTCTGTTTGATTGTTTTTTTCTAAAGACACCTACATCATTAGTCCTAAATGCTATCAACAGTTAGTCATCAATCAAAAGAAAATTGCCCTTTCTTCAGCAAATCAGAGTTCACTCCACTGGTATATTTGTCCTCAATAAATCCAAAATAACATTCACCACCTCTGTTCCCTTTAGGTGGCTCTCAAGAGAAATTGCTCCCTTCAGGCATTTTGTTCTTATATATCATTTATACTGACTCTCAATCAGCCCTCCCTGAATCTGGAAAGATCTGACCACCCTCTGTCCACATGCGCTGGAGCAGCCGAAATGGCTGTCATTATCAGCAAGTTTGCAGAGCAAAATCCCACCTCCAACTCATCATTTATATCAAACAGCTTCCTACTTTCCCATAACCAGTGAATATATATCACAGAGGTTTAGTCAACACCTCCTACTAGACCTTCTCTAAATCTTTGTGTCTGCTATAACAAAACAGTTCTCAGACTCTGTCATCTGTGACAGATGTGCTTCAGATTTCGGTCAAGTAGTTTCTTGTTTCATAAGGATCACAAAACTTTGCTTGAAGTATATTATGATAAGCCCATAAGATGAATTTTAATCAATCCATCTGATTTTATTTTTGAGGGGTGTTTTTCCTTTAAAACTGCCCAAGAAAATCAACACCTATAGTTTCAACACCTAAAGCTACAGGGGTTACAAATACTAACGTAAATTCAATTAACTTTCACTCGGTCCTCCCTTCATTTTATTGAGATTAGGTACTGCAATAGTTTGAGATAATCTTATTAGTGTTTGCCAGTTATTTCTGTTAGCCTTTTAATCAATACAACAGTTTTATTTCTTGAAAAATAAAATCCATGCCTTAATAGACCATATACATCTATTTAATGGTTGCAAAATACACCAGAGATAATTTATCTGTGGGGTTTTTCCAGTTACTTATAGAGTTTTTGCTTATTCACAATATTTTTTTCAGTTACCCTGTAAAACTTTTTCTCCTAAGGACACAAAAGATATACTTAATAGAAAATGACAAAATTAAATCTGTGAACCACTAACACATTGGTTCAACTAAGTGCCTTCATACCAACGTGCACAAGATCTTAGGAACCCTTAAACCACGGATTACTGGCATAATGGACTACACCAGCTTGTGTCAATTCCTACTTATGTTACTTTAATCAGGATTACTGGCACAGGAAAAGCATCAGGCCTTCAAAATGCCTATTATGCTGTATTCTGTAAATGAAACATTTTCATAAATGCTAATACTGTACGCTGTATTAGCATTAGATTTTACGCATCACTGCCCCCCTCCAAACTGTGTATAAATGATCCACGTGAACACTACTGTCATAAATATGCACACTAAATAATTTAAACATACAATATGGTGTTCTGTTTTTTACTTACAGCAGTCACAAATATGAGAGCTACCTGAAAATAACTCAAGAACAGCCTTCTCTAGCTTACAGAGAAAAATTTAGGTATCTTTTGCTACATTAAAAGTACTTCACTTCCTGGATTAAATTTCATAATTAAGTTTAAAAATGTGGATTTATTGAAATGGAATTGAATATGACAATGGAAGATGGAAATATTGTAACCAGTTTACTAACGCAGTAAGTAAACTGGTTACAATATTTTTTTAACGCAGTTGTGCATTACCTCTGAACAAATGAAAAGCATACCAGACACATCAACCCACATTAAAATACTGCATTTTCCACAATATCATGCTATGCTAACACAAAATGAGACAGGTGACTGTGTTGCATAAAAAAATTATATTAAATTACATGTTTTTGTGACTCTAAATTAAGTAAAAATCTGAAAAATGCTTCACTGGTGATCTGTATAAAAGAAGTAACAGAAGGTCATTTGAGAGGGAGGTTATAGCAGCCAAAATTTAGAAAGATCCTCTGCATGCTAAATTATTCAAATATTTAATTTTACCTCTGAAAACTAAATCAAAACTAGTGATCCAGTCATGACTCTAAAGCCTGTTAAGAGAAGTAAAATGAAAACATTAGAATTTGACAATGCTGCATTCCAATTTTTCATGTCTTGCACTTAAGGTGACTCCAACTCCACCAAGGTCTTCTTGGCTGTTTAATTAAAGACTCCACAAAACCATCAACATTGAAAATCTCGTAATGAGTAGTGAGTATTACTAACCTCATAAAAAGAGAGAAAAGGTAGTCAGCTTCCATCAGAATAAACACCCCAACAATTCAAATATATTAATATTCGATATTCACAGGAGATCTTACATTTCAGAAGAAATACCACAACAAGCAAGAAAGTGTAAAATTAACAACAAAGACATCAAAGGCTATCTTAATATTTTTACTGACAGCTTTTGAAGTCGAGAAATGACATTTCAAGCACTGGAACAGGCTGCCCAGGGAGGTAGTGCAGACAATACCCCTGGGAATGCTCAAGAAATGAGAGGATGTGGTACTCAAGACGTGGCTTAGTTAACAAGGTGGTGTTCTGTCAAAGGCTGGGCTCAATAACCTTGGAGGTCTTTCTAAACCTTAATGAGTCTATGAAATATCAACTTCTTAACTTGCTTTTATGGATCTCATAGTTGACCAAAATATTTTACTCGCTCACTCTTGGCACCAGACAGAATTTTTAAAAAGTGGGTTTGGCCCATTGCCAGGTTTGGCTCTGTATCACATATGTCCCACAGCAGCTTCACGTGCTTCTTCTAGTCTTTTTTATTATTAAGCTCTCCTACATTAGTACTGTATCTTTCTGAATAACCAAAAGTAACGCAGAGCACGCAATGCAGAAATCACAGGTTTCGGCATTGAAAACAAACAAACAAAACCCCCAGCTACAGAAAGCCGAGTCTGACTACTCACAAAGGGGAAAACTGGAACAGAAGCTGTGGAAATTACTGATTTCTATACTACTTATCTAACATTTTCTAGAATGAGAACTAAAATGGAGATTTTTTTTTACTTCAGCCTAAATATGTCCCCAGTCCGTAACAACCACATATTTCTCAGGTTTGGAGAGAGGTTTTTTTTGGTTGTTTGCTTTCTTGTGTGAGCCTAGCACAAGTTCTGTAAGAAGGAAAACTGAAAAACTACTCCAAGTCAATCACATTTTCATAGCATCAGTGAAAAGATATTTTCTTTTTATAATAAGGGACAAGAATTAAACTATAAGTATTCTCATAATAAAAAAGGTAACATGTAGTTCTCAGCATCCAAGATCTCAGTAAATGGCATCCTTTTTGTACCACAGAACAACTACTCTCTGTTCACTAACAGTGAAGCAATTTACTCTAGACAAGAGTTTAGCTCCTGGTAGAGAAGACTGGTTTGTGAGGACTCAAAACGTTTACACAAGTTCGCCTCAGGTGCTGCAGCTGCTGTACCCAAATAATCAGCAAAAAAGTTGCAAGACTACCAAACCTGAGTTCTTTATTTTCTGTTGATACTTTCTGCAACTCAAGCTGTGGGAAAGGTTTCTAGCAACATCCTCACAAAACTCCAATAGTCTCGAGATTCTTAAGGATCTTGAATAAAGGTGCTGTGCTTAGGATATGTGATTTCCATTATAATATTTTTTCTTAGCAATTACAGATAATGCTGTGGTGGTAAATGATGTACAACATCTATTGTTTTAATCCAGTGCTTCAATCATTTGAACCACGCATCTTCAGTGCACCTCCAGGAAAGACAATTATTCATCAATGGCTTGGATATGAAGGTTGATATAGCGGACAGCAAAGGCAACCACATCTCTTACAAAAATAAATGATTTCCTTGCCTCTACTCAGCATCCATTAGACCACTGAGTCTAGTTTGGGGCCTGTCACCAGTAGGAAACCTTGATAAATCACAGCAGCTCAGTGGAGGCAAACCAACAGGATTGTGGCTGGAGCATTTCTCCGTGTGGAGAGACTGGAGGACCAGGGCTGGTTCAGCCTAGAGAGCAGGGCAGCTCCAGGGGCACCAAACAGCTGCTTCAGGACCTGTGAGGGACTGTCAGGGAGCTCAACTCTTCTCAGCAGGGCGTGACAGGGAAGTGAGGGGCAGGTGAGACTAGGACCAGCTTGAAGGAAACATTCTCCATGAAGGACAAATGAGTGGGGGCTCAGGCTGCATGGTGCTTTGCAGACTCCCTCCCTCCCTCCCTAAGACCCCTGGTCTGCTCCTTGCTGCAAGGACAGCACCTGGCAGCCAGCCCCTTCTGAGCTCCCTGCCCACAGGTCACCCCACGACCCTGCAGCCAGAGAGACAGAGGCCCTTGGGCACAGCCAGAGGATGTAGCAAGGGCAGGCAGCACCCAGAGAGGCTTTTAAAACCAGGCTTTGCAGGTTTTAAAAACACGCAGGAGCCCAGAAGTGAATTTTCTGACAAGTCTAGGAATTGGCTAATGTGCAATGTGTAGATCAGCACTGGCATAATGGTCAAACACTGTAGTTGTGCCTTCAGTATTGTTAAAATGTACAAAAAAGATTTGATCTTTGCAACGGTACCATTCTGCAGTGCATTGCACATGCCATGCTTGATCATATTTTACCTGATACTCTGCTCTCAGATACAGGTTTGTAAGAATGTTGAACAGAAGAGAAAAATCCTGCCTTTAGAGCACCTCCACTTTTCACAGTACCATATAGTCCTCTATTTATGACACAGATCACAGAAACTGATACATCTAGTTGTTTTTGGATTCAGCAACTAGTCATGTATGGGAAGACCAAATAAATAAATCAATTAAATAAATAAAGCACGGAAAATAAAATACCTACCCAGTAACAACTTCTCAGTGACCCACTGAGGCAGACCAGAAATACAGACAATTCTATTCCATAATAAATTTCACTTTTTTGTATAACAGAAGAAAAAGGACCCATTCATTTTCATAAGCATTCACATGCATAAGCATTTGCACTTTTCACCTAAATCCTAATCAGTACTTTCTTTATGTGTAATCTCCACTTTCATAGCAAATTTCACCACACACTAGACATTGTAATGGCTATCTTAGCTGATCCTCTCAGTTTCTCCATCTTTTCCACTTTGAAAAGCAACCTAAAATTGGACAATTTGTGTTCCAAATCATTAATTTCTAACATATCACTTCCACATTTTAGAGTTTTGAACCTCCTCTTAACACATTTAAGAATCCTACTTGCACCTAAAATTCCTGCTGCTAGATGTAGTTATTGCTTAGATCACGCTGTGATGTCTTCACTGAAAGAAACAGTAACCCTCTAAGTACTGCAATTATTTAATGAGTGTCAGAGGATGACTGATGCATGCCTATAAGTGGATGTCAAGGTAGAAAGAATCACTCTTGCTGAATATCTTAAATTTATTAGATCCATTTAATAATGGCTCGGTTCTGGTTACATAAATACTGGATTCTCATTATTCTTGCCAGACTGTATTTTTCATAACAGTATAAGCCACATAGACAACTGCAAGAACTGGGACATGACAAGCTAGGACTGACCATAAGAAAACCTTTTTCCAGGAGAACATGGAACTGTTGGCACAGAGACTGTGAATCCCCAGGATGAAGCCTCAGGCAGTCTGGTCTAACCCTCTGGCTGACTCTGCTGTGAGCAGCTCCTTTCACCAGACACCCCCCAACCTCCAAATCTCCTTCCCCAGTGAAGTCTGTGGTTCCTATTCCAGTGCTGGGTAAGAGGAAGAAGCTGCCCTTAAATCTTCTCATGCCTTCAGCAAAAACAATGCCAGTTACTTACTTCCCTTACAGATAATGGATTTCCTCGAGATACCATAATGCTCAGAGCTTTTTGGTGTTACCTATTTAATAAAAGTATCACTGAGACACTGAAGACCATTCCAGTTTAAAAAAAAAAGCATGCCACATCTAAAATCATGATCCAATTGTTTTAAATTAAAAGAAAATGTCAGATGCTTTTTATGATTACCTGAAGAGTTCGTCTAGGTTGAAAGTTTTTTCTATAGTACCCAAGTAAGGTTTATAATTACCTAGTTTCCACTACTTCAGAAATCTGTGTGGAGCACTTCATTTCGCAATACAAAATTGTGCTAATATGAAGAAAGACCTGACTCTATGCTGTTGGTCTCCTAAAATCACCTTTACTTACAAGCACTTCAGATCACATCTAGTATGTCACAATATGCTTTTAAAAAAAAAAAATCTTACAATGCGATTGACTTGCTCTTGAGACAATTTATAGAAAAGTCTTTGTAGAGGTGTGGAAAACCAATGCAAATCTAAAGGGGATTCTACAAAAAAGATTGATCTATTTTCATCAAGTACTACGCCAAAAATATCTTCAGAAGGGCTGTTGGCTAGATGAAAGTCATCAAGTATTAAAAAGAACAAAATACAGCAGTTAGAAAGGAAACATACAAGTCATTTGAATTATGATTACTCCTGGCATGATGTTAATTAATTATCATAGAAATACCAGTGCAACATTTTGGGGTTTTATGCAAACATCAGCTTCCAAAGTGGATGCTTTTCTTCCTGTATTAGCAGCAAACTTTCCACTTTTAATACAAGTTTTTGTACTTCTTGAACTCAGGTTTTTCTAAAGGTCACAATCCTCTGTTTTCAAATATAAATAGAGTTTATATTACACTTTGAGGAGCTGAAAAAGTAAGGGATTTAGCACTGGTGTACACTTAATTCTCAAAACATTTGAGTTTCAAATACATTTTTTTGTATCCTGGTAAAGCCCAGACAAGCTGACAGTGACATCCTCCCTTTCACTTAAACTAAAACAAGTATTTTGAAAATCCTGTCCTTGTTGCTAACTGTTTGCTTGGCTGGCTGGTTGGTTTTGTTTGTTTGTTTTTAAAAGAAGAGCAAAGCAAGTGACAGAGCAAGTACTTCATCCTCTCTTCTGAGATGTTTGAATGAACTTGCATGACAGAAATTCCATGACTAATTCAACTCTTGAGAAGATGAAGGTTTGTAGCCATACAATGCATTCTCACGCTAGTGAGAATTAGTACCTTTTTTTCTATTTTAATTACTTTGTGTTAGTATTTTGAAGCTCACATTCCTGTTTCCAACCCATAAGGTACATAAAAGTACTCTCCTTTTCCTCGTGGCCTTTAGGTACTTTGGTAGTGCACAGGCAACTTAGTTTTATGTCTTATTATAAATACAAATATATCATTTAAATTATTTCCTTTCTGACAAATCAAGAAAACTAATAAGGTGAGGAAGTACAACTATGACAGACAGGACTTAGTGCCTCACACATATGCGAGCCAAGTGAGATGATACAGTGATTTGACCAGAAAAAACATTATGCAGATGATTTTATACAAACCTAAAATATGTCAATGACTAACACAAGCCAAGCATGTACCTGACTGGAGTGTTTTTCATATAACACCTCTGAAACAAAGTCTTGCAGAACTGTACTAATCCATTTATAAATCAATACCGTGACTACATATATGGAGTAATTACATTAACTATATATTCCATACACATCATAGTCTGTTCATCAAGGCTTCATGATCACTATTCACAGCTTTATGATTATTTTTAAGTAATAAGCACAATCCACACTTTGCTGCATTTAGATTAAACACGGAAAAGTGATTAATCATAGTATTTAGGAACTCTACTACTAGAGAAAATTAGGAGTGCCTGCTCTACAATCTACAGCTGTAAGCCTATCTGCCACGCTAGACTGTATAACTTCTGAGCTACCATGCCACCACAGCTCTACCAGATGTACACATACTTGCAAGTGGGCAAGAACTTATTTTTTCCACCTCTTTAGTCCATATCTTTATATATATATATATAATGGAAGCTATTAAATTAATGAAGTCTCTCCAAGATGTGATACCTGATTGGCTGTTCAATAAAATGGGAGGAGATATATTAATGTTCTCTAAATTGGTACTTGCCTTGGCAAAGGTATCATTTAGAGAAGAGTTAAAATTACATAGTATATATTTTAAGAATTATTTTAGTAAATCACCATAATCACCATCGAACCATTGGGTAAAGCAGGTCATCTAAATCCTTACTATATTTTTCAGGCAAGACTGACATGACCCACTTTCTGTCCCTAAATCAATCTCATGCACAAGCTGTGGCATGGGTAATCCATTCAGATGTCTGCCTCAGCATATCAAAAAAAGTATAAAGGGAACCATCTTGGGGAAAAGAAGCTGTCTTATTTTAAACCTGTACTTGACAAGTGATGTGAGGGTTAAAGGAAAACAGACTATAAACAACAGAGTCACTAGCAAAACCACCATCAAAACAAGAAGACAATCAGCAATAAAGCCACAAAATACTACACCTGTACATTTTTAAATTTTTGTACATCTTTAATTTTCTGCCATTGCTAAGTGGAATAATGTTCAAAATGTGAATTGTTGTGAAACACAAGCTAATTTTCAGGAAGATAAATCAACAGGAAAAATGGAAGAAGTATCTAGAAAGACGGTACAGGTAGGTGTGGAATTGCCTCCATGGCATGTTTGCATTTAATTTTCCTTTGCCATAAACAGCAGGCCTGGGCCAAGCATCATACCTGAACAGCATTGCCTGAATTAGCAGGCACACCCATCTGGTGCATAATTTTTTCAACTCCTACCTAGATTAGAAGGAGGATTGCTTTCAGTCTTAGTAAACTGCACTGTACAGCAGTACAGAGAATGCAAGGTACGGTTATCTTGTACCAAAGACTGCAATATTTTGCTTAAACTGCAGTGTCAAAGGGATCCACCCAAGAGACCTTCTACATCTTCTTTGGAAAACTCCCAGAAGGTTCAGAAGCAAGCAAACAAGACGTGCTAAGCAGTGCAGCATCCCATAACTACACCTGCCTTGGCCTGGCCTTGGTTTGACCTCGTTCCTATGGCACCCAGCTCATAGGTAGCCTGTCCCAACAGACAAAGCTTTCCTGAGTCTCTAGTGTCAACCTGAAATAAAGGCAAAGTAAAAAATAAAAATGTAATTACGAAAGTTATGTAAGCATGTCTAGTATAAATATAAAAATTATATAAAAGTATAAGTAAAAATTTTCTGTGGGGTTTGACAAGGAGCAGACTATTGCAGAAAGCTCTGATCTCTCTGTAATTTCTGTCATTTCACTGAAGTGCCTGAAAATCCTCAGGGGTTAAGGCTGGGGAAGCTGTGTCAAGAATCCAGCAATTTGCACATATTGGAATGTGGATCAAGTTTTCCAGTAACTTTTTCACTTCCCTTTATTTTTATTTTATTATGAAAAGAAAAAAAAAAATAGAGATCCATCAGAGAACAGGACTATGAGGTCTAAAGTATTTAATCTGAGCTTAAACTTAACCAAAAACCCCACGTAAAAGGATTTTAAAATATTTTTTGTATCAATGAAACGGCACTTATCATGGAGAAATTCAGTTTTGTCAGCTTTGAGCATAAAATATGTAATCTAATTTTAGATCTGCAACAGAGTGGGTCTTTTCACTTCAAGAGGCATTCACATCTTTGAAAGCAAATTAAGTTACGCTTGTTTGCCAAGCTTCCCACTGTCTTGCCCTATAAAAAAAGAAATGGGACTGTATACTTCACCAAAAGACTTGATATTCATCTTTTCACACAAACATTGTTTTTGTTTACAAATATTTTCTAACAAATATAATATGGCAAAACATAAAATGTAAGAAAGAGTAATGAATGTAATTCACAAATACACCTGCAGAGGAAGAAGAGTAGTAAGTACTGGAATCCATCTGTAAGATTTGACCTCCACTATGAGTGTCAAACAAACCCTGAACATAATTGAAATTATTTTGCAAATCACAGGATGGGCAAGGTTGGAAGTGATCACAGTGGCTCATCTGTTCCAAGCTCCCTGTTGAAGCAGGGCCATCACCATGGCTTTAAACTCAAATTAACATATATGCTGACAGTTCACTAATCTGCAGAAGACTTTTTCTCTACCAAAATGTTAATTACCCAGTGCTGAAATTGTTACACATTATGATTTAATAAGCTACCAGGTTTGACACCCACACTGTCCTTGTTGCCAAATAACTAGGATGTACCAAATTTCACCTCATTTATTTAATTTACAAGCTATCAAATTGAAATCGTGGAGCATTTTTAATGAAATAGTGTTTTAGAATAAAATTTTAAAATAAGGAGCAAAGAATGATGAAGAAAACTTCTGTATTCTAAATCTCTGTGAAATTTAGATAATACTGACCCATACTGGAACAGTTTAGATATTCACAGCACAGCTGAAGCCCTGCAAACTTAAAAGTTTAAGGCAAGTAAGTATTTTTATTTTTCATGGCCAACAAAGAGAATAGTGAAAGGAAAGACTTAAAGGTTGTTTTACCTAGATTCCCTAGTTTTATGTCATTTGAAGTCTAACTAAGGTAAAGTGGACTCTCTGAAGTGAGAAGAGTAAGTTTATCCTGTTCGTTTTTAGGAAAAAATAGGTTCTATTAAGTAAGATAAAAATTACGATGATGTAAAGGCAACTTACTGGAAATAATGTAACATTTCCCAAACCTTAAATAAAATACCCCAGAATAAACCCAGTCTCCAGGAATTCAGGCACTAAAATAGTTTTTTTTTTCCCCTGTGTATCTTGGGTCAAAGAGGCCAGAACACCCCTAAGATGCTTATTAACCGAAGAAAAAATAATTCTCAAAAAATTACTACTAACAGTGCTATCTCAGAAATAACCACTAATACAGTAAAATATTAAAATCATAAGATTAAAAGAGAGGAAGGGAAATTACACTTAGCAGCTTTGAGAAACACTGAACATCTGAAAGATTCACCCATTTTACTTAACATTACACTGAAGGTAGTCAGAATCCCTGACATAAGATCAATGGAAGGAATGAAGAAATAAAAACTGTGTTCAGAAAAGAAATCCTTTTTAGTTATGGCTGCTTTCCTTTCCATCCCATATCTTCTAAACCAAGCACTGAACAAGTGCAGTACTCTATAAAGAGATTAAATAGTAAACCACACACTGGTTGCACAGGCAGAAGTCCTTCAGTTTCTATCTGCTAACCTGCCTCTAATCGTACTTCTGAATGATAAATGTATGTCTAAATAAATTTTCCCTCACCGCCATCCTGCTCACACATTCCCCTTAACATATGAATTAAGAAATCAGGAATTACAAAGATTCCAGATTACATCATTCTACTTGAATTACTAAAAGAACCTGAAAAAAACCCCAACAAACCACACCGCATAAAACAGTACTCCATGAATGGTAACACAGGACACTACTCGCTGCTGAGCATGAAACTGTGAATTCCACAAGCTTTATGAAGAACAGCAGCTTTGGTTTTGAGAGCAACTCTCTCAAAAGTGCTCTGGCTGGCCCAGGGAGCATATGGCAAGCTAAGCACAACCTACTTTTGTCCATGTTTTGTAATGTCTGGAGTATTTTTGCATAACCACGTACCTATGAAGATGCAAAACTTTAACACTTCCAGTTGCACTGAGAATAGTGGATACAAATCAGGAGACACAAATACCTGCCTGGAAATATGTTGTGCAATGCCTGTCTGCTCATTGACCTGCAAGTCAGAAATTCCAGGCAGAAAGTCCCCTACGCAACTCCCTGCAGATTGGGTATGTCATGGCACCCTTTCCAGAGGAACAAACTGCACTAGGGCTGTTGAAGAGCCCTGCCAAGCCAGGCAGGGCAGAGACAGAGGACAGCCTGAGGAATACCATCCTGACTCAACATTATCATCTCTCATTGCAGACAACCCTATGGATGGAACAACTGAATTCCTGGAAGAAACCTGACGCTGTTTCTATGAACATCAGGTCATGCTGATGTTCAGTAGTTCATCAGTTAAACTCACACAACACACATGGGATGCAAAAGAAGCACATTGTACAGCTGCCTCACTCACCAAGTCCCACCAGGAGGTCAGTAAAACAGCCAGGATTCATATTCAGTGCTCTGTGGAAGACTGAAATTTTGCCTTTGTGGGTTGCACCAAGTATTCCAAACTGATTCCTTTTCCTCCTTCTCTCGAATAACACTCTGTTTCTTTAGGCCTCATTATTCACCTTTTATGCTGCAAGTTTGGAAATGTTGCTCTGGATGGCTAAAGAGATTTGCATAAGGATCTCTACCTCAGGAAAAATGTTTTTAATTAACACAATAATTTAGAGGTTTTTTGAGTACTAAAGAACTACAGAATTTTTCAGACTTCCATTTCTAATGCATTCAAGTGAAATTTAGTGCAGGAAAAAAAAATAACATTTTACCAGGAAAAGGGAACTTGATGATCACCAGTAGGTTCCCATAATCTTGTTACAGGAACATGCCACAGATTGGACTAAATCACTTCAACATACCAAAGGTAGGATTCACCAATTCCATGAAGAAAAGATCATAGAATCACAGCTACTCAGGACTGTCAGTCACATTAAAAAAAAAAAAAACAACAAAAAAAAAGCTACAGCCATAAATTGGTTAAGCATTTCCAAGAGATCTCACATTTTCCAAATTGCCCAACTGATAAGCAGTGATGAAAAAAAGAAAGTGATGAGTCCAAGAGGGCTGCTTAAATGAATAAGCCAGGTAGTTTCTATGAGCATTTATCTACATCTGAAAATAAATTATATACTTGCAGATGGTTCCTAAACTGAGCTTTCAAACGCTACTCATTACAACATAAAAATTGTCAAACCACTTCAGCAAGCTGAAAAGTATTTCCTGAACAAACATTTCTTATCCATTTCAAAAAAAATGGGAGGAAGGATAATTGAAGAAACAAGATGCCACTCATATGATAAAACATATAAAGCCTAGACAAGGAAAGAGAGGCTTACCTCTGCCAAAACACTTGGACAAGTAAAACCACTAAAGTTGTTTTCAAAGCTATGTTTGTATTTCAGTCATGCTCTTCCATATCCCCTTTCTTCTTCTATCCCTGCCTCAAGCTAGATGAAACCCTTGGGGGGGAGGGGGGGGAAACATTTCCCATACACATATTCTGCACAGAGACAAAATCTGAGAAAGAACAATCATACTTTTAAACACTTGAAAAAAATAAAAATTTCTAGGTGACACATTTTTATAGGTTTATTGTCTTTCAGTAGGGTGACATTTGTCTGCAAGAGTCACTGGCTTGACATGGTGGTGATGCTTATTTCACAGAACCAAATTAAGCCGGCTACAGCCACGCTGAGAAGTCACAGAGAACTCACAAAGGAACGTGTTCCTCAGGGTGAAACGTAACTGCCTGAACTTTTTGAGCAGCCAACTACAAAACAGCAACACAGCCAAAAGAAAATATCTTCCAGCTGCAAAAAAATCGCAAACGAATTTCTACTACAATGCTGGAAATACAAAAGCTGGGAGCCTCAATGAACAAATTCACCCACATTACAACAGAACACAATTTGTTTAATCTTCCCAATGCAAATTCAATAACAATTTACACCTAAATATGATTTAGGTACCTTTTCCATGTCATTTACACAACACCGACTAAACGTTAGCCCAAACGCTCTCTGTTTCATTTATATTATTCAATAAGATTTCTAGAGCTGACATACAGCACTTGCACTACGTAAGTAAAAGGCCTCATCTGTACTATGGGTCTGGGTTTTATCCTTAATAACTCTGAATCTATTGAAAGTTTCAAGACAATTATTAACCAGTGATACACTAGAATTCCCTAAAAATTAGTAGGCAGCTGGCAGATTTCAAAACAAAAGATATACTCAGAGAACAAGAAGAACATCCATTGAAAGAGGCAACCTTTAAATTGTTCCCAATGACTCACATGCTCTTTAGTATACTAAGTCACTTTGAATTAATTCAGAAAGGATTATCAAACACTATTAAGCCAATTTATTTTAATTCCCTTAACTAGAAAATAACATATATAAATTCCAGCACAGAAAGGAAACCAAACTGAAAAATATCTCTAATACAGGATCTTTTGCTAAACTACATCTTAAGTTTCCTGCTGTTCTTCCTCTGTATTTGAATAGCAACTAAGAAATTTTATATGATTATAGACTTTGCAGTAAAATACATAGTTATAAAATGCTAGTGAGTGATACATAATAAAATCTGTTTCTCTCTTCAGAGTGACTCTAATAAGGTTCACATGACTCTTTAATGCATGTATCTTTAAAAACACAAAAAACCCCAAAACCGAGAAAATTTCCTTTCAAATATTCAACTTCTCAGGATCCAATGACAACAAAAGTTAATGCACTGGCATAATGATTGAGACTTGACCTCTATAAGTCAGCTGGTCCAAGCCACACCCCTCCCACCACCTGTCCTCTGTGCCCAATGGCTCTCTGAAGGAAAAGAAACTTTATGCATTCAACTGCATGATGCACAAAATCATAACATATAACATATAACCATGTTGGTTACTGAATTCACACTGCATCTCTTTAGGCCTCCTTTCCAGCAGTTTTCTGGTAGTCTTAGACCCTTCTCTCTGCTCATACTGTCTCTCCCATCCTGAACTGGAAGTAGCTGACTAAAATAGTGTAACACTCATTTTGAAGTTATGCAGTTACATATCAGCTTCCCATTAGTGGTCCCTTGCACTAGAATCCTGCCTTATGTATGTGACATAAATAGCAGAAAGCCAGCAAAGATAATATTGAATACTGGGGACTCAGGCACAGACTACGTTCTGAAACATAAAAACAGGTGTGATAGGTTGTGGCTGCACTATGTTTTCTCTCAAACATTCAGAGGCCTTGAAGTAACTTCAAAAATGCTTTAAATTTGTTTTTGGCATAACTACCATTCAGATAAACTCACTCGTACCAACTTAAATACAGAATTCAATTCATTACAGACACCAGTTAACAATGTTTTAATCACTGTCCTCTTATCTTGCCATGCAAAAGTTTAGCAGTACAACTTCAGTAAAATGATTATGCTTCTCAGTGTATTCACATTGTTAAATACATAGAAATGTACTAAATACTTCTATTTAACCATAAAGACTATTCTGATTCGTGATTTATTTTTGACCTCCACAACAACACAACAGTGGCTGAAGAACAGCAGCCGTAAAAACAGAAACTTACAAAACTAATTACAAAAAAATAATAAAAATTGCATGCTAAAAAACAATTTTGAGAAATTAGACTACTAAAAATAAATGTTTTCAACCTTCCAACTACTGAAAGTTATTGCTAAAAATGCAAAAACTTTTAAAATCTAGAATCTCCACAGTTATTTGGCTCATTACCAGCTTTCTTCCCCTATTAAGAGTTTAATGCCTGTCCTCTTCTCCCCCCTCAAAAAACAAAAAAAGGAAAACAATATCCTTTATTTTATTTTCTTTGATAACTATTAAACAGCTAATAAATCCAAAATCTGATCTAAAAGTTTACTACTTGACGAGTTTTAATTAGCTAGTCATTTTTTCTTTATGTGGAAAGAGAACAAGAGGAGAAAAGAGAAGCCATTTTTAAAAGCGTGCATTTTTCTTGCTCTGCCCTTAGCACTTCTTTTCTCAGCACTAGCTTCCAGGAACTCACTTTTGTTTTCTCAGCTTTTTTCTGATGACAAGTCATGTTGTGATAAGTCATATCAGGCCATATCAGTCATGCAGCAAATACACTGAAATGCTGAAAAACACTTTCCCCCTCAAAGCCATACTTACAGCAGAAAAGAATTTAAAAGGAGTTTCACAGGAAAAATCATGCCTGCATGGTCTAGAAAAAAAAAGGTATGGCATTAATGGCCAATTTATACTCTACATTAATTCTGGTTATTCACTGGAGCTAAGCCTAATTCATTTCTGATGCTTGTCTAAGAACAAAATTTCAGTCTGTCTTTTCAGTTTTATTTTGGTTTTTAAAGCCATTGGATAAAGACGAGATGTCTCAAAAAGGATCTGCATAAGGCAAAAGCCATACATTAGAGCAAAGACCTGAGCATACACACAAGTAAACCTGGAAAACATACAGTACATCACATACTTTAATGTATCTCTTCCACTATCTGAAAAAATGGGAAAAAACTGGCATACAACATATTTTTTAAGTTGGAGAACAAAAACCAAAAAGCAGCCTTCACCATAAGCAAGACACCAATGGCATGTTATGAGAGTTTTATAAAATTAGGCCCTATAGAACAGTCTTCCTGAAACAGATACTGCATACAACCTGACACATAACTGTATAGTTCAGGGGGCTCACGAATTTCACTTCCAGAAACCTTAAATTATGCAGAACTTGCTGACATGACATATGATGATCACACCTGGATGTTCTCTTGCCCCATCTGACAACTCCCTCCAAAGACCATTGCTTTAAAACTCCTAAAATGATCCTGACAGAAGTCATTCAGTCTTTCTTTCTTCAGGGAGACTCTTCACAGCCTGTTAGAATTATTTATTGGCGAGGCAGGGGGGCTTCTGAGATCCAAGACCAAAAGACCTGAGGTGTGGCACTACACCAGAAGAGGAACTGGTAAGATAAGTGCAAATATGTGTTACTTGCCCTAACACACAGGATATCTTCACCTCAGAATAAGGAGCTGATAAAACCCAGCAAACCAAAACTCAAAATTAAAATTAAAAAAAGCCTCCAAAATTCACACTAACAGCTAAAAAGGAGGAGGTTTGAACAATGCATTTGAATATACACACTTCCAGGGACATTATTCATATCCCTTAAGTCATTGCAGCAAAGGCACTACTGCACTCATGTCAGCTAGAGGTCTTGAAATCCTTGGCATTCACCCACCATGAAAGTGGTGCCAGGAATCTCACTTGACACTGAGACTGAGGGTTGGAGATTTTAAGAAAACCAGACAAACAGAAATCACAAAACACGCTATTGCTTGTAAACTTGAGGAATCTGGGAGTGCAAAAACACAGTAAAGGAGCTGGAGTGTTTGGGGATGACATTATTTGCAAAAATGAAGTTGGGACAGGTTTGAGAGAGAAAACTTCTGCAGTTTATAGTTTTGTGGAGGGTAAATAGTGGGGAAAAAAGAAAGAATCAGTGATGTCTTCTGTCCACTACAATTTCTGGCTTCACTAGAGAAGGCAACAATTAATTGGGAGCAGGTAAGTCATCAAGAGCATTTCTAGCATCAATTCTTGCTGCACTGCAAATCACTTCTTCTTAGAGTCAGGTTCTGCAGCCACTAAGAAATACAGGCTTCCATTCCTCAAGGCAGAGTGATTGCTGATGAAGAAAAGGCAGCTGTACAGTAAGTTTTCCCATGATCTGTAACATCTGTGTACTATGGGCACTCATACACCCTGCTGAACAGTCTTCACAGGCCAAAAAATCCTGTAGAAATCTTACAGCAACTGTAGACCTTATTGCAACACCCTCTTCCCAGGCCTTGAGAAAGATAAACTTGCCTCAGCCAGAACTATCCTCAACATTGCAGGTAAGATGGCTAATCTAAAAAGTCTTTTTTAAAGCATTTTGTCTCTTCTTTGTATATTTTCAAGCACTACCTGCTTTGTTTTCCCTTCCCCATCTTCCACTGTGAGCTGTCACTCAGCCTTGCAGCAGAAACAGCAATAGTAGCATATCCATGATTATCCCAGTTTTAAATTTTCAAATGAAAATTTATGACTTTTCTCCAATGACATCCCACAGAGGTAGGATGGATACATCTGCAGAAAAACCTTATCTTTCTTGTATCTCTGGTGCCTTGGAAGGCTGACCTGAAACAGAGATTGGACAGTGCTAGAGAATAAGGGAGGTATTTATTGAAAGGCCTCCAGTATCCACCTTGGGCAGGAGCCTGACCAAGGCTGCACCCAGGGTGGACCAAGAATGGTCACAAAATGGCTCACCGGTCACGAGATCTTATAAGTTTTGGTCCATTTGCATATTGGGGTTTAATTGCCCAGCTACAGATTCACATTGTGAGGTCTCATTCTTCTTGTTGTCTCTCCTCAGTCCACCATTGTTTAAATTATTGGGCAGAAAGTTGTCCTTGGTTGTCAGAAGGAAAAGGATTTGTTTTGTCTACCTGCTGTGTGAAGAGAGCTTACTGGCACTTAATACAAGGCTCAGAACTACATCTCTAGGCAGCACAGAATCTGCAAATATGAAAGCTAAACATTAAGGCTTTAGCCTACAAAATTTGCAAATATCTCCTCCTACAAAATATGCAAAGGGCCACTGCTGAACTAATCACATTGAATAATACTGCTTTCCTGTGCTTCCAGTTAATTCTCACCCATTGATTTTTGTCTTATTGTCACACTGCAAAGGAGCAAGGACATTCTCCTACAGTATCTGGTGAATATGGTCCTGATAGATAACCAGGTAATATAAATCATTTTGCACCACAAAGTACTTGTGGAAGCAACCTGTGGATTCCTTTCCCTTCACCACCCAACTGTGTGAGTCTATTCCACCCACGAGCCTCAGGTATTTTGTTCCAAGCAGCAAGGTAAATAACATGCACAAAACCTAAGAAGCCTGGTGGAAAGCTCTGGTTGTCCCTGAAGCAAAATTAGACAGTTGTTGTTGGCTGCTGTTGGCATGCAGACTCTTGGCTGCTGTTTTCATTTTTGCCTTTTCTCCCTGAAACAAAAAATTTCACATCTCAGAATTTTAAAAGGCCCAGACCATTTCATTTTCCTGTCCTCATCCCATCAAGGACCCAGAATAATTCAATACTTCAGATCTGCTTCCTTGAATGACATACTGTAGCATGCACTTACTCACAAGATAAAACACATTCAACGAATAAAAAAAGTGTCTAACATAAAATACTTTGTGTATACTTCTCAAGTGAAGGGACTCAAGGAATCACACCTAAAGGTTTTTAACTGACATTTCTTGTCTATTTCTGAAATTTACACACTGTAGTCCTTTGACTTTTCCTGTAGCTGGAAGTTCTCATCACCTCTACTGCTCCAGATATTTGTGTCTTACAATGCTGATGTTAGGAGAATCTAAAATCAGTCAATTATCAATCAAATTCACTTTTGGTCCCAAAATAATTTAAAAATATTTTTTTTTTGGATAGAAGTATGACACAACTGATTTAATATTACTATTCTTTCCTGTCAGGTGTCAGGGTTTTTTTTATAAGGACTGAATCTGATGCTGTTCAGGCTGCTGACTTTACCAGCTTATTATTATCAGACCTATTTATATAATTAATATAGTTTTTAAACTAAGAACCACAATCTTCTGTCTCTGGAGAATAGATTTCATTTCAGGCAAGTCAGAATGAGCTTCATGCCCTAAGAAAGTCTCTTCGCTCCCAGCAAAATGCCATCAGTTCAGTGCTGAGTGCCACATTCCAAAATACAAATTCCCTCTGCAAGGAAACCTGCAATGTCCCTCTGAAGCTGCAAAAAGACATCTGTCTAAACCTGCTTCTCATCTACAACAACCTCAACCCAAATTTCCTTCTGAACATGAAACTTTAATAACACTGAAGTTGTCTAATTCACTATAAATTAAAAAGTCAAAGACTTGTTAACATTTTAATCAAAAAACAAAATTATCATTGTAATAAATTTCAAGGAAGAAAATATTTATGGAAAAATTACCAAGGGTGTTATAACTCTAATGCTATTGAAGGAAACAGGGCAAAAAAATCTGGAATCACACGAAAAAGAAAGCTGCCAGGTATCAGTCCAGCAGGCTGAGCACACATCAAATTTGCATTATTCTGCTACTGACCTAGCAGACTTTCCATTAGTCAGCAAAAGCAAACATCTTAGAGCCTCCATATTGCTTTGAATTAAATCAACAATATCAACTTTAATACTGCAAAGAAGTGTAATAATGCAACTGAAATAATACATGTCATTGATAAGACATGACTCCAATTTTTTTGTTGTTGTTTTGTACACAAAGAGGGAGTCCTTAAATTAAAAAAAAATTCTAGCCTTTACCTATTCCAAAGTCACCAGTGGAACTTACAGTCTAGAACAGTTTCATGTTTCCTAATTATGACAGGAACTTGCACCACATCTTGCCTTCAGCGTTGGGGTGACCTATCAATCAGAGGTGCCCCTATCCAGCAGTACACTCTATTTAGCCTCTGTGCTGGTGCAGCTGCCCCGGTGCTGGCAGGTGAGTTGTAGAGTGGCCCCTGTGAGCAGACTCTGTGCCAGCACAGCTGTTCCAGACAGCTCAAATGGGCCCATCACAGTGCACAGCTGACCTCAGCAGCCAAGATCATAGAATCATCAGTTGCTAAAAGACACCTTTAAAGGTCAGCTAGTCCAAGGTCAGGGTCTGCATTACCCTGCAATGATCAGACAGATCTTCTACTGGAACAGATTGCTCAGAGCCTCATCACACCTGACCATGAATGGTTACAGAGGTGAAGCATCTACCACCTCTCTGAAAAACCTGGCCCATTGTTTAATCATCCTCATATGAAAAACTCCTTTGTTATATTTAGTCAAAACTGACCTTCTTTAGCTTAAAACTATTACCCCTTGTCCTATCACTACAGGTCCTGCTGAAAGGAGGTGGATCTGAGAGTGCCCTGTGGCCCATGACAAAGACCATGGTGAGGCAGCTAGCACTTGAAGCCCATGGAGGTCCATGGTGGAGCAGAGACCATTTGCAGGATTTGCAGGATTTGGAGGACCCCAGATGGATAAGCCCTGAAGGAAGCTTCAACACATAGCAATGTGAGCAGGGGTAACCATGGCAGAGCAGGGGTCTTGGCAGGAGCAGCAGCCTGGAGCTCACAAAGGAGCAGGTTTTCTGGCAGGACCTGTGACCCATGGGGGACCCTTGCTGGAGCAGTCTGTTTCTGAAGGTTTGCATCTCATGATGAAGGCCCAAGTGGAGCAAGGGAAGAGCAAGAGGAGAAGGCACCACAAATCAGGAACGGACTATGACCCCATTACCAATCTCCCTGCACCACTTGGTGGAGAGCATATAGAACTGCTGGGAGTGAAGCTGAGTTTGGAAAGGGAGAGGTCTGGGAGAGGTGTTTTAGATTTTGCCTTTGTTTCTGACGATCCTACTCTGTTTTTAATTGGAAATAAATTAAATTAATTTCCCAAAGTCTGTTTTGTCTCAGAGGATAATTCCTGAGTGATCGCCTCTTCCCATCTTGACCCACAAGTTTTACCATCTTGCCTTTACCATCTATCCTGGTGAAGAGGGAGAATGATAGAGCAGCTAGCAGACATCCAAGGCCAACCCCCAAAGATTGTTTCCTTTCTAAGTCAAGTAGATTTGCTGCCATTAGAACAATGCAAGAATAAAATAACAAATGCCCGGAAAATAGGTTTTATAGCATTTTAATTTATAGCATTCTTAGCATTTTAATTTTTATAGAATATACTATTGTGTTTTCAAAGGGAAAATATTTCACAAGGCTGGAAATAAGGTAATTTCAGTATTGCTTTCAAATCGAACTGTCATTAAAAAAAATCAGAAACCTCTACAGCCATTGCAATTCTCTTATCTCAGGCAAGGGCCAAAAAAGACTAAGTATACAATCTAAATCACCCAGACTGTTAAATAGTCACTAGAGACAAACTATTTAGCACTTAATGAGATAAAATTAGGAAGACTAAATCTTATTAAGGGTCTTTTAAAGAACGGTCTACAAGTGGCTACCTCTCCACAAAATTTGTAGTTACCATCAAAGCCAGAGAAACACAGATTTTGAACCTGCAAAAATCTTCTGACTGCAAATGATTTTGCATTTGTAATTCTCCAAAAATTCCTTGACATTATAATTTAAAAAAATATGCAGCAGATATATACCTAATAAATTTACACTGATAAAGAAAAGGAGAATGTAGTATCTACTAGCCGAAACACAGTCAATTCTAGCACGTCTGTTAGGGTTTCTTTAGACTTGGCATCAGCAGTTTAGACCTTCCTACGCTGGTAGGTTCTAATAAATTAGTCACAGATTTAGAAAACTATGTCAGTTATTGAAACATACCTCCTGTCCTTACTTTGATGTTGCCTACAGGCTTAAAATTCCATATGCGACAAACTCCAGCATTTTACTACCGTAAGAAATCCTTCCTACTATGAACTATAAGCTGGTTCATATTTTCATTGGAACTAAAAATGAACTGCCTTTGAATTCAGCTTCAAATTAATGACAAACTCATGTCTGAAACAGTAATGGCTTTGGTACAGAATTAAGGACCTTCTGCATGCCCACGGTTTCTGAAAGTAGAAAGGAATCCTACTTCCAAGTACACATCACAAAATCTGTTGTATATTAATGGCCAATAAACATCTAAAGTCTTACAGAAGAAATACAGCAAATTTCCTTGCGTACCCTTGTTCTACACACAGACTTCATGATAAGTGGCAGAACAGTGGCATCAGCAGACCTGATAATGTACAGAAGGATAGCTCTAATAAGGCTCCATGATTCGAATGCCTGGAACTGAAAGGCGCGCCTTGGACTACATCCAACAGCGGGCACAGTGAGGATTTTGTTCTGAGGAACAAACTTCTACATGTATCAGCATTCCACAATATTCTATTAAGGAATTACAAGTTATGAGAAGACAGCTGCTGGATGATGCTGCCATTACTGATCACTGTGCTAGCCATTTAGGCCAACATCCAGATATTAATGAGAGTTTTGGATTAAGCTGCCACAAGATGTAGAGTGATTTACAAGGAGTATAATTCTTCATCCTCAGTTTTACTTGGATTTCTTGTACCTGTTTGCTTTGATAGGTGTTTATGCTTTCCTGCTCCATGTCTATATCTGGCTGATCTTGGAAAATGGAACTTTTTAGATTTACACATCTTCCCAACAGTCCTGTACTGGTTACTCAAATCATGTCTTTGAACCATCGGTAGTTGTTTCTACCACTAAGAGATGAGGGCAGCAGTCAACTCAGTTACACCCAAAGCTGACAGTAACTTCACACAGATATTTCAGCTACCCTCCATCTATTCCATCCATTAAGAGCATCTCCTTTCCCTAGAAGCTATTTCTCTCCCTGCTGTTCCTGATCCCTCCCACCTATTCATTTGACTATGTCTGTCTTAATAACTAACCTAAAAGACTAAAATATACTTCAATACAAACTGATTACAATACTGTCATTCTTGCAAGGAGTTCAGAAAGTGAAACAAAACTTGTAACTTGAAGTTTTATTTATTTTATTAAGTTTCAAGAGAACAACAATATTTTTCATCTTGATCAAGCAGCTACAGTTTCAAAGCCCCTGAAATGTGCAAATGAATGCCATATGAAGTACTGTACACAAGGCTTGTGACACTGACTACTCAATCACTAAGTTGCAAGGACAGTGAAAAAAGATGATTTGGAATTGGAAAGGTGATTATGAAAGAAAGGTGATTTTTTTTCGTTTGTTTTGATGAGTTTTTCTGTAATTATAAGCACATAGAAAGGGATAAAGGAGCAGTGGGGAACAATTAATGCAAATCAACTAGCTCTAGAGAAGAGAATGAGTATACACTACATTATAAACACATCATCCTGATATATGCACAAACACTAAGAGATCTTTTTAATGGGTCTCTAAGCAAACACTGCCTCAACCTTGCCAACATAAAAATTATTTTTGAAATTAAAACACATGTTTCTTATTCTGTGATCATGATTTCATATCATGACGTAATTTATAATTTAAAGTGTATAGGTTGGAGTTACTACGTATAACAACATTAAGAACAAAATCCTGATGATTAATACTTCAGGTATAAACACTGGCTCTCCTCTAGTCCTTCTGGTTAGATAAATATTCTGGTAAGACTAAAAAGAAAAGAAACTACAAAATATTTTGTCCAAATTCTGGTAATCTTTCAAACAGTCAGACAAGTCAGAGGCATATCTGAGAGCCAAATACAGGACAAGAGTAAGATGCACAAACACCTGTGTGAGCCCTGCATCAATCATCACTGAGTGGATGGATTAGGACACACTGTCTCTACCTGCCCATAAACCACCAAAACACTCTTCCTTTTACATACATCTTTTATCTTAATGTTGTTATGATAAACTACTAGAATTTGACCAGTACAAACCTCAAAATCCTTTTAATTTTGCATTTACTTAAATCTGTTTAAAGGTGCTGCCCTTCAAGAAACCTCCTAAGGCTGAAGACCTAATCAGAGAATCACAGAATCAACTACGCTGGAAAAGATCTCCAAGAGTTGTTTAGCCTGGAGAAAAGGAGATTTGGGGGAGACCTCACCACTCACTACAACCACCTGAAAGGAGGCTGTAGCCAGGTGGGGGCTGGTCTCTTCTCCCAGGGAACCAGTGACAGGACAAGAAGACACAGTCTTAAGCTGCCTCAGGAGAGATTTACATTGCACATTAGGAAGAATTTCTTCCCTGAAAGGGTGACTGAATGAATTGCCCAGGGAGGTGGTGAAGTCACTGTCCCTGGGAGGTGTTTAAGAAAAACCTAGATGTGGCACTCAATGGCCTAGTTGGTGTTAGGTCATGGGTTGGACTCAGAGATCTTTTACCTCAGGTGCTCCTTATTGGACTTGTGCTCCAGATCCTTCCCAGTTTCACTGGTCTTCTCTGGACAAGCTCCAGCACCTCAATGTGCTTCCTGAATTGGGAAGCCCAAAACTGGACAGAGCACTCGAGGCATGACCTCACCAGTGCCAAGTACAAGGGGAGAATCGTTTCCCTGGTCCTGCTGGCCACGCTATTGCTGACACAGGCCAGGATGCCATTGGCCTTCTGGGCCACCAGGGCACACTGCTGGCTCATGTTCAGTCAGCTGATAATCAGTGCCCACAGGTCCCTTTCTGCCTGGCCACTGTCCAGTCACCCCATCCCCAGCCTGCAGCACTGGAGCCGGCACTTGGTCTTGTTGAAGCACATGTTGTTGGACTCAGCCCAGTGATCAGCCTGTCCGGGTTCCTCTGCAGAGCCCTCCTACCCTCCAATATATCAACACTTTCTCCCAGCTTGGTGGCGTCGGCAAATCTGCTGATGATGGGCTCAATCCCCTCTTCCAGATCATCAGTAAAGATACTAAACAGGACTGGGCCTAAAGTGGTACTTTACCTATGAGGAATACTGAAGCCACACTGGAGTTTGCAGCCAAAACCACAAATGTTTAGCCCCTTTACCACAGAAAATGCATGACATATTGGTTTATGAAAATTTTGAAACATGAGTACTACACCAATATCCCAATGAACTGTGACAAACTCTTGACAGAAGGGTGACGTAAGGTAACACCAATACTCTTTCAGTCCAACTGCAGTGACACATTCACCTTTTCACATGATTTAATGCTTAGCATCTTACATGTATCTTGTATTTCTGACACCATTCATGCAATGATTTCTTCTTTTTATTTTAAGCACAACATGAATACAATAAGGAGAGAATGAGCCATAGTAAGGAAACAGACACAGGCAAATTTAGCACTAAATCCTAACACTCCTCTATATTTATTCCTCATGGTTGTGAAGTTTCACTTCAAAAGCTCCGGATAGAGTGGAAAGACCCTACAGATGTGGCTGTTATGTAATGCACTGTGTAAATACACTATGCATTTGAACAAGACAAAGCAATGCCTTAATGTGTTATTTGTACAAATTCTCTGTTTGAAGAGTTTGAAAGTATTCTGATACAAAGGAGAAGGTTCTAAACGGTTTCATTTAAAAGGCAGACAGGGATGGTATAAAGCTACAGAACACACAATCTTGTGTGTGCTGTAATGCTACCATTTATCTGCAAGACAGATCTGATGGATGCTGTAAGAGCAAAGTTTCAAGCTCCTGGAAGGAAAAAAAAAAAAATTGCAATAATTATCCATAAAAGCTTAGTGGAAAATTTTCTTCCATTGGTTCTATTAAAAAGTAATTAGTGCCTGTGCAACTGCCAAAAATTGGCAATTAACACTGCTACATAGGAGAACACTGGCACTTAATCTGGTTAGTGTTCTCAAGGAAACCTCTAATGTACTAATGCTATCTGTCTTTCTATCTATCTTAGGCACTTACATGGCTCCTATTACTGTAATATAGAGGCATTTAACAATCTTCACTGCAGTTATTTTTACAACACCCTGGCGAGGTCATGAAACACAGTCAAACCAAGYGCACAGATGTGGAGCTGAGTTTAGGCTATAATGTTACACAGCATTTAATTTACAAAATCCTTTTTCTGGAGGTATTTCCAGGTGCACTACACTTGTAATAAAACACACAACTAGGTCAACCAAGGAAAAATTATTAACTTAAGAGTTTAATTTCAAATTTAAAATCACATTTAGATAGTAAAATCATTTGCAAGAAAAGAATTCACTGAAGCTCATGTTTAGAGGCAGAGCCAGGGCATGTCTTGGATGTTCACTGTAACAATTCCTATTTCCCACTGAATTTAAAACTAATTCTTATTCAGCTAATGAAACTGCAAAGATGGTCTTCCTAGCATCTGAACAGATGCACATGCAATGGAAGGACATCAACAGTAAAGCAAGAAAGTTGAAAAATGTGCTCTGAACATGCCAGACCTTGAACACTGTCACAGTGATTATCTAGAAATGTGATTGAAGCATCTAGTTCGAAAGAAATGTTTAAAAGAAAACAGCTAAGACAGTGTACTTGTACATGTGTGTACACAGCCAGCAGTAAATGCATATCAAAGCTGTGCTAAACTCTGCTTTGCTTAAAAACCCTAACCTAAAAACACAAAAGCTATATAAAAGTCAACACAATAAAAATACAATCTGTTTCTCAGTTTCAACTGCTGACTTAGGCATAATTCTAGCTATTTGTGAGCCAACTAGCTATTTGTCACCTCTAAATATAACAAAAACATAAGGAAACAACCCTTCTTTTCCCATATTCCCAAGCTGTGAAGAGGCTTGCAACATACGTGAAACAAAATACATCACTGGCTTTTAGTTTATGCTGCAACACAATTCAGGACTGAAAACCAATTTGGAGCAGTAGCTAAACAGTGTCTTTCCTAATGGTGTATTACACCAGAAGCTGCATTGCCTTTATAAAAAGAAATAAAATTTTGATATTATCCCGTGAAAAAAATAAAAAACTGCCACAGATATAAAGAAGAAAAATATTCATATCTTCATTTTTAGTGTCATTTTAGTACATAAAAAGTACGCTGCATGGGAACCAAATGTACCATGGAAATAATATAGAGTGTGTTACACAGTCAACTACAGAAAGAATTTCCTTTTTCCAGTATGCTTAGTTTTTCCAAGGATGTCAATTTAAAGTTTTAAAAAGCATCTACCCTAGCTCCTTGATGGCTTTGCTTAATTAAAATTACAGTAAAAGAGTGTAACCAGTCTGTTTTCACAGTACACGCTATAATGAAGCATGAGAAAATTGCACTTTTTTTTTTAACTTTTCTCCTGAAAGGGACCAAGATCATAATGAAGGAATAAAAGATTCTCTTTGAGTGTCATAGCATGATTAAAGGTGATTATTGGTCTCGTTAACAAGGTAAAACAAGCATACATTTCGTCAAGAACATGATACATTTTTAATGAAAATAGTTTAGATTAACTTTGAAAGTAAGATAAAACAGGACTGAAATTTAAACAAGATTTATATAATTTAGACTGTAGGTGAAAAATATATATAACAGTAGGACTAAGTGTTGTTTAAATAATACTATGCAATCCAGATCATTTAAAGTTAGTATTTACAGTTACGTTATTCAACCATAATTGAAGACACTTCCACAGCCTGATTAGACTCCTCAGATTCTGAAATACTTTTAAAATGGCTACCTGCTTACACCTGACACCTCTGAGATCAGTGAGCATTACATGAGGACTACAAGATCCTTCTCTGAAAAAGGTTCTGAGAACACAGAATAATGAAAATACAATCACAGAATCTCAGAATAGTTCGGGCTGGAAAGGACTTTAAAGGTCATCTAGGTCTGCCTCGCCCCTGCCATAGGCAGGGCACCTTCCATTACACCAGATGGCTCAAAAAGAAAGCTGAAATCTCCTTTCCAAAATACACTTGGCTTTTTGGTAGTATTTTCTCCCTTAATGCATACTGATTTCAGCAACACTTCAGATGAAAACAGTTAACATATAGACAAATTATTACACTTCTTAACAATTCTGTTAGCTAATTTCAGCTAACAGAAATGTGGAATTTTTTTGCATAAAGCGTCTCAGAAATTGCCATGATCACTAGCCTCATTTCGGTCAAGGATTTGGTTTTAGATGTTGGTTTCCATCATGTATGTTTCAGTTTTCCTGGACCATTTAATTAATAAAATTTTGCAAGCTTTTAGTGTCCTTTCTACTGGAGCCTAAACCTTAAATATTAAGGCATAAATTAGGATAAACAGGCCAAAATTGTCCCTAGAATTTTAGCTGGAGGTCATGGCACATGTATTTGTGGTCCAGACTTAAGAGTTTCAACTAAGACCAGTTTGACTGACCAGCAAAGATCAAGCTGGCCTGAGACTAAAGCAATATCTTTTCATAAGAGAGCTCTGAATTATTGTGTTGGAAGATACAAAAGCTTAACAAAGACTTAAAAAATGGTGGCAGGGGGAAGATCCAGTAGCCAATTCAATAAATTAATTTCAAAAACTCACTGATCCTACCCCTGCCTTTGTCACACAGCTTGGTAGTACCAAATTACCGACATCAAAATTGTACCTATGTTGCTGACGTGTGTTTCTTATTTTCTGACCTGAAATAGTCACATCTGATTTGTCAAAGATAAACCTATTTCCGCGGAAGTAAGGAGATCCTTAATACACAGAAAAATTAAGTGTTTACTGATTTATATTTGCCACCCTCCAGTCTTGCATCTGTGAACTGGAGATAAAACCCCCTCACTTCATAAATGTATTATGAAAATAAATTCATCAAACATTTATGAGAATTTCCTACACCATAGTGACATTTATCACAGAAAAGGCCAATAGAAAATGAATTCTTTGTTCAGAAAAGTCCTGAATGTCATGCTATGTATAAGGCAGGGCTATCACACCAAATAATTATAGTATGACAGCTAATTACTAAGCATGAACCATCACAAAATACACTGAGTAAGGCAGTCTTACATAAAACAGTTATGTGAATGCAACTGAAAACTCCATCAAAACTAATTAACAAACCATTTTAAGAATACATAATCTAAGTTTATGTTGCATCTCCTAGGTTAAAATGCAAACCAAAATAGAGGAAAAGACCAACTCCATCATTTGATACGATGCTAATAGTTGTGCCATATAGATCACTATAAGACCACTGGTAGAAAATGAAACCAGAGAACTGACACTCATGGTATGAGGGATCTGAAAGACTGAGGCACCTCTTACTAGAGGGTTTCATCCGCTTAAGATCAAGGTGCCAGAAAATCCAGGATACAGGGACTTCAAATTCAGCACTGAAGAAAAGGGACTTTAGTACATGGATTCTGCTCAAAACTCTCAAACTTCCAGTCAGACTTCTCTTCTTCCTAGAGCTAACATGCACACCTCTGGTCACAACTTTACTACCGTATTGGTATCTCATTGACAGTCATTTTTCCACCCCTCTATGACAACCCTTCCTTATGCAAAGGTAAACTGTACATGCAATTTAGGTGCATCCCAACATCTTAACCCCAGTTTATCCTCAACCTCTTCCTTTCACAGGAGGCATGCATCTCTCCACCATGTTAGCTTAGCTTAGTAGCATGGCTTACTCAAGAGAGGAGGGGAAAAAAATGGATCTTGTTACAGCAGCTCAGAAGGAACATTTACATCCCCTGGCCATGTCAGACAGGCTTCTGTGATCAAAAAACTATACTCTAGGAAAGGCTAGACTTCTTTGCTAGAGTACAGAAAGGAAGCAGCGGGAGGCTGGGGGTGCAGGAAAGCTTTCAAGCATGAAGATGACAAGCATGATCAAAACCATGACATTTTTCCAGGCTTATTGCTCTGAAGTAGATCAGCTACTTAGTCTAAAAGTAAGCGTTTTTTAAAAAAATAATAACAGCATGATGCAGGACACAGCATTGAAAAATTCCGTCTGAACTATTTGACCTTAACAAAATAACTGAAGGTGATTATTTTATACTGGAAAGCATCTGGCAGCTAGTGATGTGTTACAGTTTCTACTATGTTTGTCTTCAAAGCAAAATTAAATTAACAAAACCAAGTAAACTCTTCAGAACAGCATTTTATGCATTTGTAAATGTACCCAGCCATTCTGGACAGTGCTCCTTTGACATGAACGTACAGTGTGCTGTAACAAATTGGTCCTTCTGACATTATTTTACTTCACAGATAGAGTAGATTTGTACCAACATGCAAAGACAAATTCTTAATGTCACTCCCTCATACAAGAACACTGTTTAAAATGCTGTATTCAACTACTATTACACCTACTTTTAATGGGGTATGCTGATATAACATTTCCCAGACCCTGAAATAAAGGCCAGAAGACTGGAGAGGGCGGAAACGGGGGGAAAAATTATTAGACAGGAATCTAGTCCCAACAGGGTGTTACTCACTGGCCATGGTTCCAGACCAGATGAAACCTAATCCTTCAGGAAGACAGGAAACCTTGTGAAAGTTCACTGCCCTGATGAGAGTATTAATGTGTTGCCACAAAACAAAACATGCCAGGGCACCTAATGTGAATTAATCAGAACCATTACTTCATCTTAGAACAAGGACAGAATTTATGTCTTGCAAGTAGCCTTTGTTTACTCTAAGATGAAGGGAAAAAGGAGAGGGAGATGAGAAAGAGGCATTTTGAAATATGCTTTTGGAAAATAATCATGGTCTGAAAAAACAGTCAGAGAAAATTCAGAACCACGATATATGCTTTCTGAATGATGCAATATGCAAGAATGTCATGTTTGAATATCCGAACAACAAAATATTGACAAAAGCATCCCAAAAGAAATAGAAACATAAGTATATAAATAGACCAATGAGGAAAAAAAAAGTGGGCATATTCCTTCATGAAAGTAAGAGTAGCAATTTATGATTATGAAGAGAAAGTTTTTACAGGAAGCGGGGGAAAAATTAAGAATAACAAGGATAACGAACAGCAAGGATAAACTTCAGTGAAAATCTTTCTGAGGTTGTAGTCCTGACATTTCAGATTTCTTTGCCAGACCTCACAGACATTGCTTAGATTCTGAAGACCAACATCAGTTTCCTCCACTTTTTTCTTACCTTTTTCAACTCATCTCTTTGCAGGCTCAAAATCTCTAATGCATATTACTGGAACAGTAATTTAATAACACTACAATATTGTAATCATTCTTTCATAAAAATGCTTGGTAACTAGAAGTCTTTGAACCTAGTCCACTGAATCTACTTCATTGTCCAGTAAAGTACTCCTTCACCAGTATTGGCACTTCCCGCTCCAAATATGTCCATTAACACCTGGAACATTACCACTGCTAATATTCCTGAGGGTGAAAGCAGACAAATCCTCCTCAAATCCTGCTTCAATGAAAGATTATACACACACAGACCATTTCAGACCCTGTAAAAAGAGTAACCATAGAAACCTTGGCATATAATAACAGTAGATTAGCACAGTTAGATGGAAATAAATAAATAATTGTAAAGCCCTAAATATAAAGAGGTCTTGCATTTAAAAAATACAGATGTTGACAGAAGCCATTAAACAGGACTGGCCCCATCACTGAGCCCTGGGGAACTCCACTGGTGCCTAGCCACCAGTAACTCYATTCACCACCACTGTCTGGGCCCAGCCATCCAGACAGATTTGTACTCACCAATTAGTACACCCACCGCACTCCTGGAGAAGACAGTTTCTCCAGGCAAATGCTGTGGGTGATAGTGTCAAAGGCTTTACTAAAGTCTAGGTAGAAGGAGATGCTGAAGAACAGAGATGCTTTTCTATACCTTTAGAGAACACCTTCCCCTTGTTTGCTCTCATCTTCAATGCACAAAAACTCATATTCTTCATCTYATATAGCAGGAAAATGTTCTACAATTTAAGTACATACCACCTGAAAAGAGAAGCCCAGGCGGATTGTTGATTAATTTACAGTTAACTGGTTTTCTAGATATGCAACAAGCAGCAGACTTGGGTCATGAAGAAACAGTAATGGAACTTCTTAACCAGATTTTGGCTCATGTAATACACTGTTTTTATTAATTACCCTGTCACAGAAGTTGCAAATGATCTCAGTAAATTTACTGATGCAGGAGAGCTAACAGATACTACACATGGCATGAAGTAAATCTCTCAGAAGTGGGATAAAATTCCCCTTGTGCATTATCATAATCATGAGGAGAAACTAAATATCTTTGTGCTACAGACTGGAAGTCAAGTAATTCATAGAGTTCTTTGCAGAGGGGCCATCAACGAATGGCTGCCAACAGGCAATTTCTCACCAAACAGAAATGAAACTTCAAAAGGTAACAAAATACAGTTCCAGCAAAGTTCTGATTAGATCTCACCTACAGTATTGTACACATTTCTGTGAAGAACAACTCAACCAAAATACAGCTAGAAAGGATCTGTTTCATCAAATGGAAAGACTCTAACAAAGAAATAAAAAAGATTTTTTTTTTTTTACTAATGTACCAACATACATGTACAGCTAAATGAAGAAATATTCAAGAGCTACCAGAGCTGAGTGGCAACATTAACAAAAAGAAACATTAACAATCTTGGTATTGTTATTTATTTGTCATTATTTATTTGTTTGTCCAATAGAATTGTTGGCCTAGATTGAAGAGTTTCCAGCCACAAAACCATTCTACTACAATTCCTGTCTGCATTAAATGGCAATCTGCAGTAAAAAGCATGTCATAAAATACCTCCTCCACTGGAAGAAAACCTTAAAGACATATACACCTGCTAGAGTACTACACCAGGAGAAGGCAAAATGCTGTCATCTTGTCCCCTAGCCACACAGGCTACTGGTCTAATACTACATTCTTCAAGGAAGAATTCTACAGAAGTGTTGAAAGTCTATAGTTACTGTAGATAAAGCAAGGAAACAATTTAATCTGTTCAAAATAGACATTTAATTATTACCAAATCCTCTTGATCAAGATTTACTTGCAGTGTATTAGCATTTACATAACAGATAACTTTGTTTCACTATATACGAGAAATGATGCATTAAAAGAAGACATATCATCTCAGTAATGCACACTGACAAAAATGATGCCTCATCCTTGATTAGTAAATTAAATTGAGAAATAATAGATGAACATGGCAGAAGTACTTCGCCTGTACAAAACAAGCTGTTATTAAATGAAAACTTGATTTTTAGAAAATTAGAGATCAACAATGTTCCAGATTGCCTCTGGGCCTTGCCACTCTTCCGAGAGATCGTGATAAAAAACCCAAAATCCATCTGAAAAGCTGTCACACAATACCACGGCATCAGTCCTAAAACATGAGATGTCACTGTCAGAAGCTGTGAAAACTAAACAAAAGCCCATTTCACAATTAGCAAATGATTCTCAAGATCTACAAAATCTTCTGGTTTTCATAATAGATTACTACATTTGACTCCATAATACAAAACATCAAATCAAGCTTACTTACATTTTCCAAAAGAAAGAATAAATCTAGAGGGTTATTTATTAACTTTTTATCTTAGTACAGTTTTAGGCCCCTGATTGACTACTATCTGTTGAACATACAAATTCAGAAACAATTTATATTCTAAGAGAGATATAAACTTTTAGAAAACTACGAGATTATGGGGACAATAACTAAGGTATGTTTAATATTCTGTTGAAATTATCACAAAGTAGCTCCTGTTTCAAAGATGACGTACACTGAATAAACTCTGACTGATAGAGCTGATTTATTTTTTTTTAATTCGTAAGAAACTTGAAGTAGATATTCATGATGCCTGCCAAATGCTCATCTCCTAGAAATAGTACACAGCTGTCATTCATTGAAATACAGTCTGTTTTTTTCTATGAGGATCATATCTCTCACACTTGAAATTTTGCAATAAACACTAAGAAAAGATTCATTATTGAATAGAAAGTTTCAAAACTACCTTTAAGAACTTTTAAAATTTGGAGGATATTTTTAGATTTTTCTAAAGGGCATTTCCACAAGTTACCCTATGAAAATTAAATGTAAATTTAAATGTAATTAAATATTATATTTATATTAAATGTAAAATTTCTATGTATGTCTAGCTTTAATCAATCTTAGACTACAGTTCTTTTATATGCAATGAATTTCAGGCTTAAATAAAAGAATGGGAACTTTATCATTGCAATTAAAACACATTACTGTCTATTCAAATTCTGGGGTTCTATTTTCTCCTAAAATTAGGTACGTGAATCTAAGACACCAGCTTTGCACAGAAACATCAAATGTCTGGAACGACTGGCACTGCTTAAGGACAACAGCCAAGATAATAATATAAGATGGCACAGCTCTATCAAAGCCAAAGCTGTATCACATCAGCAAACATTCTTCTTGCTAAGATTTAAGACATCTCAACAAAATAGTTAAGTAAAGTGTTTGTACATTAAGTCCTTACAATTCAAGCATTCTTTTTATAAGACTTTTTTCTTTAGTAGACTGGATCAAGTAATCACCAACTGAAAAACAAACATATATGCAAATCAACTGTCAACAGGGAACAAGAAAAAATAAGAGTCATAACCTCCTCCTTCTTTTGCTTGAGCAGGAACATCCCAGATTTGTCAAAAATCAGTTTTCTCTAAGTCTTTCAGGTTCACCTTACCACCCACACTTTGATTTCAAGGAACAAAAAGTTATTATTTCAGAAGAGGCAGATATACTTGTATAGTTTTCTAGTTGTCCAAACACTGTGTTCATACACAGGTTATTCCTTTATCCAAATGCTGTAGTGTTACTGAACCTTAAAACATGCCATAAAATTACCTACAAGCATTGAACGCCAAATAAGGCTAGACTGTACCATCCTAGATATCACAGATAAAATTCCTCAGCATTAGCAGAGACCATCTGCCATGATGAACTTACCTCATTCAAAGCGTCTCTGCAATTGCCAGTAAAAACACATAGAGAATAAAGTACAGTTTAGTAGGTAAAAAATCATTTATTTAAGAGAACAGTTCTGTATTATTTTGAGAAAAGATAACGCAAACTTTAGAAAACAATGTTAACTTAATCTACCATGGATGACTTTTGTTTCTGTAATAATAACCAGTTAACTTGAATCCAAACAACAGCTTTCAGTTTATATCCACATTAGATTAGAAACTGGACTAAAAAAAATTACTAACAATGAGCCTACACATGAGAATCTCCGAGCAGCACGCAGAAGATGTGAGAGGAGAACAACTGAGGTTCTAAAATAAATGTCAGAGTCACCTGAATTTTTTAGGACTATCCTGAAACTCTGATATAGACTTTCACGCGTCAACTTTCAAGAATGGAGAGACAAGCACTCTAATGTTTAAGAACACAGATGACGTCTGAAAGCTCCTAGCAGTGAGGTAAATAAAGTTCCACTAACACTTGAAACTGCTATGAGAGGAAAAGAGGGAAAGGGCTAGAAAAAGAAAACAAAGAGCCTCAGAGGAATAGAAAGATTGCTATGAGATTAGCACAGTGAAAATGAAAGTGAAAATTACAGAGATGGGAAAAATTAATCTGAACTGTTCACAAAGTTAACTWGAATAATTACACTGGGTTTGTCTGGACAATTTAATTTGAAGGTGGGGAAAAGGACGTATCACAGTTTAATGTAGAGATGTTATGGGAGTAGTAGCATTCCTATAAAAGCAGAAGGGGCTGCAGCCCTCCCTTCCAATCATCACTGCCTAATGTGACATACAGGCTCCAGTGGTTGCACTCAAAAACACCAGCTCCAAGTCTTGTTTTATGCATCTGTTATATTTATATAGGGATTAATACTGCAAGTCTGTTATTATTCTGTCTGAAATTTTATAAAATCCGTCTTCAGATCACAGGCAGTGAGAAGTACACAATCACCTATTACTGCAACTTTAATGAAAAAGTACACAATATATTCTTCTGCTAATTTTAAAATTTGAGCTGAAAAGGTGTTTATTCAGGGAAGCAAATGCCTTTGGCTTACCATTTTTACTAAATACATACCTCATTTTTTGAATCTAAATCCAAAATACTATTTGCAGGTCTGGGCTCCCAAGCACAAGACAGATATGAACACACTGGAGCTAGTCCAGAAAAAGGGTTGGAAAGGGCTGGAGTGTATGTTACATACTTGATTAGAAGGAGTAAAAGAGACAACAAGAGGCACAATTAGAAACACAGGAAATTCAACCTAAACACAAGACCAAAAAAAGCATAATTCAACACTAAAATGGGTAGTCCAGAAAGGTTATGGAGTCACCATCCAGTACGAAGATATTCAAGTACAAGATCCTAAGCAACCTGCTCTAGTTGACTTTTGAACGGGTTGGACAATTTCTAGAGGCCCTTTTGAATCTCAACCAGTCTGTAATCCTGTATTAAGAAATAAATATATCTGTTCCAAATCTTTGTCCAATAACTACTGAGCTCTCCGTCATTAATTTAGCTGAATATCTCAATGAAAAAGCTTACAAAGAAAGAATTACACTTTTTTTCATTACACTGCAGTAAAGAAAAAACATTACTGATTTGATGTTTCGTATTTTCACATATAATTTTATACAGAAAGGACACTGTTACATGGGTATGAACCAATAAATTATAATGGAGAAGCAAGTCCAAACGATTTCTTAATGCTTTCACTTTGTTAATTTTATAGACTCTGTATCTTTTAGGCCACATAAGCTGCCTGCTTTAACACAGAGACACCTTCAGTAAACTATGAAATGTTAGTAGATAGCAAAATTTTAAATATTTTAAACACTTATCTCATATTTTCCAGCTGAATGAAAAGCTCAAAACAAGTTTTTTGGTATCCCATTCAAGTCTTGGAGCAGCCTGCTGCAGCTCGTCTAACCTAATAAACTTAATAAATACACAATAAACTTCTCACACTATTTTCCTAGGTATTAAGTTTTATCCTCTTCTCCTACTTAAAAGGCAAATGATTACACTGCAAGTAAGGACATCTTATTCTACCTTGAAGCTCTTCACTCAAAGAACTAGACCATAATAAATAGAACGTAATACCACCATGGGTCCAATACTGGAATAATGACTGTGGATTTATGAAAAAAAAAAAAAGGAAGGGGAAAAAATGGTAAGTGTTTTAAAATTACAGGATTTTTTCACATTACTGAGAAATAATCTTCAATGAAATCTGGAAATGATTCAACATCAGTGCTCTCAGTCTTCATAATGCAATGTGGCACATGCTGCATGAAACAATGGACAGGTTTGTTAACCTTTAAAGACACATGAACACAATACAGTTTTTGCAGAAGCAATGACTGATGGTTCTGCTGCTTTTCAGAGGCAATTGCTCCTCACTGCCTCCCATCAGCTGTACTGCAACAATTCCAAACTGAACTGGAAAGCCAGTGGCTCAGCCACCAAGCCCTGTCATGCCACTCATTCAACACACACAACCTGACAGAGGGAAGCTATAGTGAGAGACCTGCTGGAGGATTTTCTCAACCCTTCCACAGGGTCTGCTTTTCTTCTTCCCCTGGATACAGTAATAAATGGCATTTTGAAGCACTGCAGGTCACTGCAGCAAGAATGACCAGTCAATTCTGTACAGAGACAGACAGGAGCTGTAAGCAGGAGGTACCTATAGGCTGTAGTCCTTTATCACACATTCATACCTAAAGAAGAAACAGCAGGTTACTTATCAAGAAAACAATGTACATTAACCGCTATTTGCTGCTTCCAATTAAAAAAAAAAAAAAAAAAAAAAAAAAAAACAACAAGCAAAAAGCCCAACTACTAATAAAGAAAAATAAAGCCCTGTACAGGTAACTAGGTTAGTGGTAACCTGCTGTCAGATACAGACTATGTGGGAAAGAAAGCAATCCATTTGCAAAATAGACCCCTTTATACTCTCTTTGCCTCACAGCAGCAACCTCTGCTGAGGCAGGAAAAAGAAAAAGGAGGAACCTTCACAAGATATACATGAGCTACCCTGTGAGGTTACTGAACATCTACTTTTTTTCACCAGCCTTTCAAAGAAGAAGTATAACATTAAGAGAAGACTATGAGACATCAATATTTTGCAACTCTAAAAGAAATGAAAACTGGAAGAGAATAGTGCTGCTCATTCACAAASGTATTGCGAAACAGGCACTGTGGGAAAGCACTCTCAGCTCAGGGACATCTGCATCTCTCCCACAGCTCTCCCAAGAGCAGTACTAATTAGTTGAGCACAACACATGTGTACAACATATGCAGCAATTTGGCTGGAAGGTTTTGACTGGAAGTAGGAGGGGTATTCCAGAACTTTGTCCAAGGTGAGTAATGCAAATAGAAACATTGTACAATTGCCAGAAGAAACTGTCAAAAATCTTCAAAGCTTCAATGGTGATGTTCAATCAAGTCATATGTTGCATAATGCACTCATACACACGTGTCGCAGCAACTAAATTCTCTAAATTTTGAAATTTTAACAAAAATTATGCAACCCAAAACTAATTTCCGTCAGTCAAACTTAGTTTTGTTCCTTCCAAAGTCAATGGAAAAAAATCAGACTGCGGCAGACTGAAGTTTGTGCCTCACTATTGCTGTTTTCTGTATCACAGTCAGCAGTAAAACTCAAACTTTACAAAAAGATACATATTTCCACTGTGGTACCATTTTTATTCGAAAACTGAATTTATATATGCTCCATTTAGCTCCTGATTGCACAATACACATTACTATCAGGAGCTCAGTATTATGTATAAGGAATGAAGTAGCTGACATGAGTTTAAAAACAAAACAGGTAGCACAAATTAGCAGTGTGCTTCCCTCTGCCAAGTATCTTGATATCAATAAACAACTACCTATAGGAACACTATTTATTCTTTTCATGGGGTTACATGATACAATTAGTAACTCTTGGTAAATATGGTTATGAATCAAATGCAGAGCAACTTCATGTATCAGCATATAAATGTTTCTGACCACCTTAACACATGGGGTTTTTTTAAGGCTCACAGTTACTTTTTTGCTCCATTAGTTTAATTGACGCTATGAGCACAAGCGTTTTATCTTAGTTCATTGCAGGTTTTATTGTCTCTAACAGTATAAATGCTTCACAGACCACAAGAAATAAATGGAAGGAAAAAATACAATACAGTTATCTGCAATGACTATTTATGGCCCTCTTTGGACCCCTGGGCAGATCACAATAAAGTTGCTGTGCGGTGCTTCTCTTACATAATGAATCATACTCTGCAGTCAAACATCCAGGTACAGTACATGATTGTATCTGGCACAAAGGAATAAGTGCAATAATAAAGCAGGGAAAAAATCTGCTGGAGAGATTAGCAACTTTTGGAATAGCAAGTGCTTTACTCAAGCAACATTTTGATTCTGGTACCCGAACTGGATCCTAATCCCAGCCACAGCAAAAAAAAAAAAAATTACAAAAAAGCTTCAGTCCCTCACACACCTTACTGACCAGGATCTGCATACGCAGACAGTGTATGCACCAAAGAAAAGTGTCCAGCAGGAACATTGTTAAGAGAACCTGCATCCTGCATCCAGGTATAAGAAGGGCATGTGCATTTAATTGGATTTCTAATGGTAGAAATACTATGCACAAAAAGCTCTTTCTTCAACTGCCACTACCCAGCAAAAAAAGAATGGAGGTTCTTGACCCCTGAACAGAATCCAGAGGCAAGAATCAGGAGTAGAAGGAATGGGTTAAAATGTTTTGCTATTTTTCTACCAGTTCTTAGATTTCCATATAGTATTCCCCATAACTATGCTGTAATAACTCCCTGCCTCATCTTCATGCAACAATAAGAATCCAAAACATTTTTTATATCGGTGCTTGCACTGCCTGCACATCTGAGATACTGATACGTCACTGACTATTGCTGCTCCTGTCCTCTTGGTGGATCAGATACCTCCTAGTTTCCGGTTTAACAGGCAAGGACTTGAAGTACCTTTTGCAATCTGGAGAGTTACTAGAACACAAAACCAGGAATAAAATGAAAAAAACTGGTGTCTGAAAATGTAATACACTTCTGCAGTCCTGATCCAGAAATTAAAACCACAGGATACATGACCACCCTTCACTTAAGAGAGTGATGACTGGCCTGCTTACAGAATCAGGTCATTTATCCCATAACAAACTTTGTCATGGTGTTTTGAGGGAGGGGGTTGGTATCTCCTAGTCTCATCATCACCTAGAAAATATTTATTAAGTAATGCCCAAATTATATAGATGATATCTTTACAGAAAATAAACACATCAGTTAGATGACAGAAGACTATGTACTCATTCTGTCAGCACGACATTTTCAAAGGATTTAAAGCAGAGGGGGTAGCTTCAAATGACTGAAAATTCACTGATGTATGTGCAATGCCTATGAGGGCTTATGTTACCCCCACTTTGGGGTATTCCAAACACTGGCAATAGCTACACAGCTGCTTCCTTGCGATAAAAGGTTGGAGCATATTTAGCCAATTAAAAGCTATGCAAATGTCTCACACAAAACTTCCAGGAATTTGTTCTGCACAATGAATTTTTATTATTATTACAAAAAAGTATTTATCAAATTATTTAGTTACGTATTTCTTTAATGAAAACAAGCACAAGACTATAAAAAGGTGTAACATTATCATAAAATGTGAAAGCAAGGAAGGCTTTAAAATTATATTATCATTATTAAGGTTATATAAATCTCTGTGCCCTGCTGCCCGCAAGTGTACGTGTATATCCCCTACAATCTCTTCTGAAGTAATCAGAGGGCTACATCATGCATTTTACAATAGTTTAATTAGCACACATCTTTTGATTTTCAATATTATATTACTTAGGTACCAGACAGATAATTATCAGTTCCAAAACACAACTTGATAATAACCGTCTTTCTAGACAAACACCAGTGAAAAAGGTCTTTTATTCAATCATCTGGAGGACAACCAAAGTTTAAGGCCCCACCAACTTAATTCTGAAATAGTCTGGACTAAAGGAATAGAAATCATTCAATCCTCTGGCACCCCTTTGATTTTTTTTTTTTTTTGAATGTTCATACAGCAACTTAATAACTTAATAACAGCAACTTAAACCATTTCAAATCCATTTTTCAATGCAAAAACACATCCCATTGTTGCTACACACTCACACAAGGAGACAAAAGAGAAAAAGCCTCTCCCAAATTAACCGCACCCTAGGGAAGACTAGCCACATGCTTGCTCAGACTCTGGACTCAGCACCACTCCATCCTTCTACATCTCCCAGTCAACCCCTTCTCCATCCCTAATTTTCTGTGGTTACCTTAGCTAAGCAGACCAGAACAATAAATAAGGGGGAGAGAGGGAGGGAAGAAAGGGATGTTGCACTTCTGAGACTCTTAAAATGTATTTGTTTTATTCTGCATGATTTAGTAACGTGCTTCTAGAGAACATTTGTAACTTCATGGTTTGCCCATCTAGGTTTAACATGACATCCTCTACTCACCCCGCAATTTCCCTTTTTTAAAAACATAAAAAAAGGTTCAAGAACTAATTTGAAAAAGGTTCAGAACAAAGGGCAGATGAAAATACATTAATGTAACTAAAACGTAAGCCAAATTTGGTAAAGCATACAAGTGCTGTACAGCCATGCTACTTACTGTTACAGAGCAACAGTTCATTTTGAAGCAACAAAATGGCATTTCATTTTGACAGTACTTTGACTATGAAATCTTAAAAAAGAAGACTGACAGATAGTAATTAAGTCAATCACAATAATTTAAGGGCTCCATTAAGAATAATTATAATTTATTTTTAAGGGTAACAAATATGTAGGCATGAAAAGAAAAAAAATGGTTTAAATCACAAAAAACATTACTGTAATACATTGTATTTTCTATATCACAACTAAATATTACTAGAACTACACAAAAAAGGGCTAAAAATCCTTCATGCCCTACACTGCACCAGTATTGAAAACTTTTTAAACAGTAATAAAAAAATTAAATGCTCTTTCCAATATACTATATTACTCATTAAAAAAAAAAAATAAAATAAAATAAAAAAGCAGAAAAGGTTGTAGCACAACAGCTGGCTGCAGCAAACACCCTGAGGGGGAAAAAAAAGGCAGCAACAACATTTCCAGAAATACAGATTTTGCAGTGAAGTGGAAAGTGTGAACTTACATCCTCTATTTCATCATTATGACTGGTCCTACAGTAGGGAACCTAAATGAAGTACAGTTATATTTCTATGTGTAATACACCAAAACTGACGATAGATTAACTTCCTGTAAGCTTTAACAAAGAGCCTGTCAATGCTTCCTAACAGTTACAAACAACTTGTGAAAGAGACTGGATATTAGCTTATAATATCACCAATTAACTCACTTTTACATAAAAAGTATTCATTGCAGTTATGTCAAGAGTGTTTGTGCAGATTTAACACATCATATAAAGGCAGACAAACTAAATGCAATCAGATGACAAACTCTTCCAGACTTTCCAAAATAATTGTCACACAAAGTGTATTTAACACATAATGATAATACTGCAAGCAAGCAGATGTACGTGTAGGCAACTCGTACTTGTTGGAGTATCAGAGCTACCATCTTTGTAAGGCATATTTGGTGAAAAGCATTTCTAAAAACCTCATGTGTAGTCCGCAACAAGATTTAACTACCCTTTTTATAAAAATGCCTTTATTTTCTCGAAACAGATGCTATTGGCAATTCTTGCCCCCTTCAATAGGTACGCAGTACTTAAGAGAGTTACAGCTTAATTTCTCTACAGGTTTCCCTATCAAGCAGAGGTAAATCCAGTTCTCTTTTACAGATGCAGTCAACCAGAACAGACAAGTTTGCTTAGATAAAACATGCCATAGTAAATGATGATATACAATCTCCACTTACAGCGATCCTATTTGCTCACTAGAAGAAAGCTAGGACTGATTATGTGCAGGGAATGATTTACATTCATGGGACAGAGCACATTACATCCTTTCTAGGTCCTGAAAATGTGCTTCTGCAGCAACAGAAGCCAGCTTACGCTGTCGGTCTTAGAAACCTTTAAAGAGCTGCTCTGCAAACATTTTTATTTCCATTTCAAAATACCTCAAAAAATTACAAAGCATAGACAGCAGCACATTAAGGAAAAGAGAAATTATAGATATATTTAAGAAAAAAAAGGAGAAACCTGGAATTGTGGGTGAAAAAAGGGCCTAACAGCTCTGATTAGTGAGCTGTGTGTTTATACATCCTTCAACATTATACACAGCACTGGGTGAATTTCAGACTGCCTCAGATTGTAAAAGACTGTTGAAAGAAACTTGTTGACAATGTTATTAAAACAGAAAACTAATACTTGATGGCAAAAAACCGAAGGTTATTATAAATGTCAAATATAGGATTATAAAGCAATACACAGAGATTCTAGACTTGCATTCTGGTGCATAATCCAACCATCTGTCGACCAGTTGTGTAGCAAAATCAAGATAACATGGAAATCTCCAAAAGGACAGCCAAATTCTTTTCCTTGAGCTACTGCATTTCCCTGCTTATGAACATGCCCGTGATAATCGCACTCTGCCTGCAGATTAACCTAGAGGAGATGACACCCGCCACCAGCACAGGAGAGATCGCAAAGGCAATCTTGCCAGATAGGGCCGATAAGCAGGGCACTCGGCTCCCGGTGAAGCAGCTGCAGAGGCTGAAGCGGACTTGGTTACGCCGGTGCAGCCGCTCCGGGCGCGGAGCCTCCGCCAAGGGCGGCGGAGCGCGGGTCCGGGGCCGCTCAGCGCTCACCGCCGTGGAGATGCCAGCGGGGCTGCTGCTGCTGCTGCTGGGGACCAGCACGGCGCCGCACCGCGCAACCGGAAAGTTAAACTCGCTGGAACGGGGTCGGTCCTGAGTCGTCTCCCACCGCCGGGACGCCGGCGCGGCTTAGCCCGGAATCCCGCAGTTCCCCACGGCACACCTTCCTCGCCCAGCAGGGACCGCTCAGGAGAGGCTCCCCCCGGGAAAAATGAAACTCCGAGGGGTGCCCTGAGGTGGGAAGTCCCTGAGTAGAGCGACCTCGCAGTGGAGGGGAGCACGGACGATCCCGGAGCGCACGGCACCCGGGACACGGGGCTCCAGCCCGTTCCGGGCCGCCGGGCAGCGCAGCGATGCCCAGCCGCCCGCCCCGGGGCACGGCCGGGAGCTGCCCCGTGCCCAGCCTGGACACCAGTTGCTCGACCTGCGGTGAAGAAGCAGCAAAACGAGCCTGGGGGCGGCAGCAGAGCTCCGGGGGAAGCCGGACCCCGGCCTGCGGGCGATGGGGCGCTCGCCCCATACGGGGCAGACCGGGGGTCCGCCCGCGCAGCCCCTCATTCTCACCTCCTTAAGTTCCTTGGCGACATCTTTGAGGTCCCCCAGGACTAATTCCAAATCCTCCACGATGATCTTGATCTGCTCCTTCACCTTGGCTTTGGAGGCTGCCGGCGGCCCCTCGGACGGCGAGGAAGAGGAGGATGCGGTCCCCTTGGACTGGGCGGACATCCTTCGGGGCAGTCCGGCGCGGCCAGCGGGGCACGCAGGTCAGACGAGCGCGGCGGCCGCCGGCCGCCCGGCCCCGTCCCTCCAGCTCCTGGAGCTGCCGCAGCCGCTGCCGCCGCCGCCGCCGCCGCCCGCCCGCCCGCGCATCCCGCGCCGGGGGCGCCGAGCCGCGCCGCGCTCCGCCGGGCGGCCGCGCTGTGCAGCTGCCATCGGCTCCCGGAGCGGCACGGGGGCCCGGCTGCAGCCCGCCGTGCGCCGCGCCTGCGCCTCGCCCCGCCCGCGCCGCCGCCCGCGCCCGACCCGCCCCGGCCCTCCCCGGCCCGGCTCGGCCCGGCCCGGGCTCCGGCTCCGGGAGGCAGCGGCGGCCGGGGGAGGAGCGCTCACCGCCCGCGGTCCTGGGGGTCGGCGGAGGCCGGGCGGAAGAGATGCTGTCCCACCTCCTCGGCGCCCGAAGCCCCGCGGGGGCGAGAGCGCTGTGGTGTGTCTCCCGGAGGGTGCGCGGTGCTGTCGCTCCCCGGAGCCCCCCGCCGTGGTCCCCGGGAGCGGGACTGGTCGCGCCGGGTCTGGCGTGGAAAAGGTCAAAACCCGACAAAACAGCACCCAAAAAGGAAACACTTTTCGTGGCTGGCTCAGTGAAGAAGACAGCAACAGTGCCTGTTTCTGGTGATAAAAGTAATTATTGGAGGGGTGACACTCACACCCCTGTACAGTTAACTGGCCGGTTTGGCTCGTCTGGAGTGTACATGGTTCCAAACCATGGTTTGGACTAAGGAATGAAGGTATAAGAACAGTGTTGTGGAAAAGCCACCAAATCGGTAAAAGGGGCGTACATGTCCCTGCTCACCTGTATAAACTGCGCTGCCAACACACAATAATCAGTAGACCCTGTACTAGTTGGGAAGTAAAAGATGCGTATCACACGTTATAGAAATAAATGAGGCACGCGAGCCGGAGTATCTTTCACGAATTTTCTGTCAGGCTCTTTCTCTGAAATACTGGCCATTTCCACTTTAGAACATATACTTCCCCTACTGCTCTTCAGAAATCCATCTGTGGAGCAAAATGTAGAGATTGTAAGATATCACTAACCTCTGGTGGGTTTTTTCCTTTTTTTCATTTTACTGCAAAAAAGCTAAAAGGAGGTGGTTTAGGTATCTAGCTATGAACAGCAAGAAAGCGGCATGCAGCCAAATCCTGCTTTGAGCATCACCCTGCATGGCTGCAGCTGACTTTGATGTTGTAAATGTTTCTGAGTTTTGGCACCCTGAGATGTTTTAACCTAGCTAAAGCAGCACAGGAAAAGCAACCTTGCCCAGAGCAGTGTGTGGTACGTGGTCTGCACATGGTAAAACAGTGAGGGCCCGACAGCCCCTGTCACTGCCTAGGATAAAGTGCAATTATATTTCCACATTTTGCTTCTATAAAATTTGTGATATTTGGCTGAAATTATATGTTAGTGGGCACAGAGTTTAATTTTTTCCCCAGGTGTCTCAAAGCCTATTCAAACAATTTCAACAGGGCTATGTTCAAGAAGAGCCCCTGCCTTTTCTCTCAACTTTTCTCAAGTCAAATGGGAGATTTCTTTTTCGTCTCATAATGTTGAAGCTCTTCCAACACTGACTTTTAAAAACATTCCCTCTGGTTATTTTTACTTAACTGTTTCTATATGAGCAACAACATCATATGATTTTTGAAGCTGGCTAAGTCAGAATTTCCAAACTGCAGTCACCACTAAATTAGAAAGAAAGCAACCCACAAGTTGTTGAATAAGTTTTAATTAATGTGTTTGAATATTATTCCTCAGGGGTATTATATGGACAGAAAAAAATAAAACATTTATGAAAAGCTATCAGAGGAGTTATCTATGCAGAAGCCAGCACACATCCAGTTTATAATTAGAGAAAAAAACCTATTTTGTGACAGAAGTTAAGGTTGCTGTATGACAGTATATCTAGCTATACATAACATGGCTTACGTAGATAAGGGGTGGTTTCTTATTGTAAAAATTATTTGCTACAGACACTGTAATTTGAACATTTTATAGATTGTCTCTGCCTAAAGTGTTGCCATATCTCACTGCTAAATATTTTCATTTTAAGAAGGAAGAATTGATTCTTGTTCTAGCTCATCACTTAGTTTTAAGTCATGACAAGACTTTACCCATAATCCTGTGGATATCCAATTCCTGTAAGCCTGTGACCATCTTTGGAGACTTCCCAAACTTTTGAAGATATAAATCATATTCACTTTCCCAATCCCTCCACTTTTGCAGTGACATTCTTCTAAGAGCTGTGCAGTGGCTGATATTTTTTATTCATTCAAGTGTCTACTGCTTAGCCCTAAAAAATACTGATGCCACTTCTAAGTCCTGAATAAAGTTTATTTTCCTATTGGTCTTTAAAGCAATTTAATGCCTTCAAAAATGTTCTGTACCTTGCCAAACCATGTCTTAGTTAACTAATAAGTCCTTTCCCACAGAAAAGTTATCTATTAGTCGTTTTAGTTCTTTTTTCTTCTGCGTCTGCATAAAATTATGTATTAGTGTGCTGTCAATTTATTGTTTTTATAATCTTTCTGTCCATACTTTCCCCAAACCTGAACTGGCTAATCAGGCACAATAAGAGTAACTCCTTACCCGAAATCTGACCTCTTTAGGGTGTTAAAGAGATGCAGAGGACCCAAGAAGTCTCCCCAGAAATCTTGGGGGCAAAAGTTATTCAGAACTTTAAAATCTTAAGACATTCAAAGTGCAGTTCACTGATTTTCCATTAACACTTGAAATCGAGGAACACTTATTCAAGAAAGACGGAACCCAACCCCCCTGCCCCACATCAAATGAATACTTAGTGAGGTACCATATCACTGTCAGCTGTGATCTCAATTATATTTGCAAGTTGAGTAAGACTTGCAGTAATTGGGAAGGACCTCTCTCTCAAAGATCTATCAAGATGCTGCAAAGTTTTGTTTTGGTGATTCAGTAGATGGCACTTTTCCTTCTGGAAAAAAACGTCCTGTATCTCAGCCAAGTCTTACAAATAGAAAGAACTGCACTCTCACAAAGCAGTGATTTTATCATGCTGTTTTATTTATGCTATTTATTTTACATATGGAGTCACTAAGATTTGGAAGCTATGCAGGAAATCATGAGTAATCATAAAATGTACATGTATCACAGAAATGATTTTGCATGAGAATCAGCCACGGCAGTAATATCAGAAATGTAATAAGTTTTAAATTGTCTCTTTTTTTTTTTAAAAAAAAAAAAAAAAAAAAAAAAAAAAAAAAAAAAAAAAAGCCCCAGAAGCTTGCCTACATGGAAGGGCTTCTTTAGTACCGTAAAACCTTTTTAGTTATTCTTGTATGAGAATAGAAACCGAAGGAGCACTTTATAGATTGTATGTGTAAAACTGCATCCGAGTTTCCTTCAGTTGTTAGTATTTCAGATAAATTCCTTTAAAAATAATTTGCTGTTGCCTGATGAAGTTATTTTGTTTGAAGTTTGGGCTGTTTGTCAAAGCCAAAAGGTCCATAAAGCCTTTTAGGTCAAATAAGATCCAAATGTTCTGATTGATTTTAAACACTGTGAAACTTTTCAACCAAAAGCGAATAATTTACAAGGCAAAAAGATTTTGTAACGGAACATCTTAATTTGGTGAATGATAAAATAAAATCTTAATATATTTTCTATCTCTCTTTAGAATTTATCCTTAAAGGAAATATTCCACATATCCACATACAAGTTAGGGAAGCATTTAAACAGCAAACCTCTCTTTTTCTTGCCATATGAAATTGTGTGGAAGAAAGCTTAGATCAATTGCCAGAGGCTTGAATGTTGGACACATACTATTTAAAATGTTCAATAAAATTCTCAAAATTAATCATAAGTTAAATTAAAACAATGGGCTAAAGTAAAGTAGAATGTGACTAACTTGTATTCCACATAATTGTTAAAGACAGCTTTTCATCTTTCATATTTTTCATCCTAAAAGAACAGTACATTAATCTCTTTTCAAAATGATTCCATACTTAACTGAATATTATGTTCTTTTCTTAACTTTTGGACAGATTTTTAATGGCTATGATGAGAAAGTCACTCTGGTTGCTTATGTTTTATAGTGTAGAGTTGCAGTTCATGTGCATAGATGATGAAAAACTTTTCAGTTAAAGGGAAAAAACCCTATTTCTGAATACGGTATAGTAAAATGACATTATATTTTTCCACTTTTTTAAAAACAGGTTATTCCTTAAAAAAAACCCCTCAAGGTCTCACAAAATAAAACCATACTTCTGAACTCAGTTTGCTCATTTCCAAAATGTAACTAGAAAACATAATGGAAGTCAGGACTGGGGCAACATCACCCTTTGCACCAATTACTTATCCCACTTCTCCACTATTTTGTTCTTGATATTGATTGAAAATCATACATACCATATATATAACATGAAAGTCATATCTTTCTGTCAATCCACAGATACTTCTCATAAAGATTTACATATTGGTAAACATGGTTCAGGATCGATTATTTGTAAAGCAGAACTCTAGGCATGGAGACAAGAAGCTGAACACACACTTTAAACTATCTTATTCTCCTTTTGAAGTATAAGTAGAGCAGAGTTTTATGGAATCCAAATCTATTTTCCTTGCATGTTGTTTGTAATGCATAAAATGAGGTTGGCAATAAAGGTTACTTTTCTTACCTGGAAAATTCTTTGTTAAGTGATATTGTGAAAAGAAAGAGCAGTTATTTTCTCCTGACTTAAAAACATATATGCAGTAATTTCTCTATTAAATATGAATAAAATGTATCCTGTGCATCACTTACGTTCAGTTCCTTCAGTCTGCTCAGGATGGAATGTCACATTTATTAACCCAGTTTAAAGAAAATCTCTATTCATGTCTCTGCATTGAATGCCAGCTCACAAGATTTACTACAGCTTCATGAGGAAGTAAGTGCTGGAAGATAAACACGTTGAAACTAAGTCCTTCTTTGAATCTCTTCTTTTCTGTCGGGCTTCCTTCATGAGCTGTGAATAATCATAACACATGAACCCATTCTGCATCTGTGATATTCCCCAGGCACTAAATTGCAGTGGGCTTTTTTCCCATAAAATTTTAACTAGTGGTAGTTCTCAAAAAAAGTCAAAAGCTCTGAAAAGTGCACAAGAGAAAGAATTTAAATTATTTATTTTTGCCAAACTAGTCCCTCAGTGGCTAGAAAAAGAAATAGAGCATCTAATAAAAAACAGTAATAATTGTATTTTTGATTTGTTTTAATTCAATGGATTTGATGTATTTAATAAGATATGATAAAAACCCCCAAATTCAGTCAGAATACAAATATCTAGAGGTGATGTGAACTTTTTCCAAATTACGTGGATTTTGTGATTTTTGCCCAACTGTATTGTACCATGACTTCCCACATTGTGTAAATAACTCTCTGTGGAATTCTTTGACTTAAAAAAGATCCACTGTATAGGCAAGCATAAAAAACAATCTAGTAATTTAATGTGGGAGAATAACAAGAAACTGAACTATATTAATACAGAGCCTTGAAAGATGCAAAAATGTAGTTGGTCTCACTGTAAGTACTGAGTTCACTGTCCTCTGCATTAGTAGAAAAAAACCAGGGAAATGGCTGTCTTAATGTAAATCAATAGAATATTACAGGGAAAAAAATATTAAATGGGTTAGGCAAGGAAAAACACACTTACCATGCTTATTGCATCTCTCCATGAATACCTACCAAAATTATTTCAAAGGAAGGGAGGTAGATAAAGAGTATTTTTTTCTCTCTTGAATATGTCCTCCATGACTACTTGGAAAGAATAAAAGTTTCCTTCACTTTTCAAAATGTAAAGTGTGGTGGTAAACAAAGTGGTAAAACTGAAAGGAGAAGGTTGGCTGAATATGTTTCTGCAATAATTGTCAACCAATAGTTTATATCAGTAATACAACATTTGTGTTTCAAACTCAGTTATAGGAAGTTATATACTTCAATTTACCAAGATTAGTTCTTTGTTTACTGGTTAACTGTCATCTAACAAATTGGTGCCTTTTTCCCCCTAAGGAGCTGTTGGTTGGTGTCAGATGCAAAGTATTTCCTGTGGAGGAATATCCTTTTACTGCTGGCATTCATTTCAGTAGTACATTATTGCAAACATCTGGAGCACAGCAGAAAAACAGTCTGGATTCTTTCCTAAAGCACCTCAGCAAGAGTAGTCTGAGTTAGAGAAATGCCAGAGTAAATGAGTAACCCAAACATGGAAAAGGACTAGAGTACAGTAGCAAGAATACAAAGGTTAAAAATGTAATTCTTTAACCTGCAGACCCACAGTGGATTTATAGAGCCTTTATCTCAAAGCCCACTCAAGCTACTGCAATTTTAAAAACTATTTATTCTGTGTCATACACCATAAAGCAAAGGTGAACATTCACACGTTTGAGGCTTTTATTTTAGATTGATGAATTATCTATTGATAGACAATGAATCTCTGCCACTTCATCCACCACTCCTCAGATTCAAATCATGTTAAAAGCCATGGTGCAAACAAAGAGAAAGAAGCCAGAAACATAAATGGGAAGGGTCCATTACTCATTGATGAACATTGGACTGGGCTGTGTGAATGCCAAGTAGTCCCTTGAATGTACTGACTGTTCTCCAGGATAAGGCACAAGAAAACACTGGTTTACACTGTCCACGCCTCACTGGACTGGACCTATAGCATTACTGACCYAAGCAGCCAGCAGCACCAAAGAAGCTTCCAAATTATGGAAAAATATTCCCATACTCCCCTTCTAAATTCAGATAACTATGCTTTTAAATCTTTGAGCTTTCCAATTTGTCATCTGTTACTCATTTAGACATTAATGTTTTATACTATGATTTTTTAATTGTTATTACTTTCAATGATATTTTCTGTAAAACAGTCTCCTTGTGAATTTCCACCATCAATTTATCTGGAATCTGTTACATCATTTCTTTTAGTCTCTCAGGACTGTGACCTTTCTTCAAAATATCAGTTGAACAATGACATATTCAGATATTCTATCTAATGCTTCTCTGAGAAGTCAAGCCAGGTATTTTCAAAGAAGTGATGTTTTCAGTGGATATCCAAATGTCCAATCCACCAGTCTAATTCAGACAAAGTGACATTATTGTTTAGCTCAGCTTTGAATTTGTTCCAGAGAATTTGCAATTCTCTGCAGCTGTGCTGGGAAAACTCACAATTCCCCTTCTCCCTAGGTAAGAACTATTGCTAACAGAAATCTTTGGAATCAAGGGCATACCATTTTTTTCCTTGATAATTACCACCAGTCCATATTTAGAACAGGAAGTTCTAGAGCCTGTGCAGTCTGGATTATAATCTCACTTGATAGGTCAAGAAAAACAACACAGTGAAAACACATGAAAATCAACATATAGACAGCTTTTTCAGGTATTTGAATATCTGTTTGCTTTCAAAACAATGGAGTAGTTTCTGATATTTTTAGCAAGCATCAGGAAACAGCAGTAGCATCCTTGTGGCAGCCAAAGGCAGTTCAATCATCCTTTTTTTTTTTTTTTTTAAACACTACATAACATCACAAAAATTAGGAAGAGAATCCAGATCAGATTTAATTTTTCCATTCAAATATAGACTTTTTTTTCACAAACAAATCCTGATAACTTGATTAATAGTAACCTCTTGATTAGTAGGTTACGTGTAGAGAGAGAAAAACAGGCTAGTTCAACTTTCAGAGAAGTCCCAGTAATTAAATTTATAACTCACATGCTTGAGCTTTATTACCTGAAGGTCTGACCTACAGTCTATGACCCTGGTTTAAACAGAGAATCAGTTTGGTCTAAATATCTGTAAAATTGTTTTGTGTCAGTCTTTCAGTGTGTCCAATCTTATCTTTTAGCAGAAATATTCAGCTCTTATTAAAGTCAGATCACAAGAAGACTGTGTCTTAAACTCCCTACAGTGTGCTCTGGTTTTGTGCCACTGTCATTTGGTTCTGTGGTAATTCAATACCGGACGCTGGTTACTGTATTAAAGGTAGCTTGTCTCGGTCAACCCAGTACGCATACGCTTCTGTTCCTGAGGTCTCAAATCTAAAATTATATTGCTGCATACTTCTATCTAACCAATAAGTATACCTAAATTAATTTTACTACAGGTGTGAAGTACCATATTTAGTAATTTGCCATATGAATCTCTCCTATATTGTTTTTTTCTTAGCATAGAAAAATGTTAAATATAATTAGCATTGAATATTCTTGCGTTAGAAGATCTTACATGGAATAACTTTATTCTGAATAGAAATTTAAACACTATAGTGCAGTGAATGAAAATAAATTTCCATATATAATTTACAGTCTGAAAGGTGGTGAAAATCCTGGATTTATACATTATTTTGTGTAGGAACAGCAAACTTAGGCTTCTTCGGTATCCAAAAATTAGTAAAGGAAGAACAACCTGATCTTTCTTTCACCCTAGTTATTACTCAGTCTCTTAATATTTGAAGATAACCTTTTGAAGTTTTTACACCAAATCAGATTTCATCTAGAGATAAAATGGTAAAGATTAGAAGGCTTAGTATAAATATGCTCATTTGTACCTCTCTGATAATTTCTATTTTTTCTGCAGTTGCTAAATAACTCATCAGTAGTGTGCTTGACAAACCCAGAAAGGCTCATTTAATTTAATTTACCCTTGTAAATTTGTGACTTCAACCTTATCACTATTTGAATGAACAAACAATCAAACAAACAACAAAGGAAGATCTACAGAGGCAACTTCTTAAAACTCTGCTCGATTTTGCAAATTGTTTGAACTTATTGATTAAAGTTTCCATAAATATTTTATAGCACTGATCTTCTGCTTCAGAAGTTACTTAAACTAGAGGCACTGGAAGCAAATACAATCCTAAGCCTTTATAATCTGATAAAATGGATGATCAAGCCAAGAGTTAGTCACTTTACAGCTAGTTTAGTCTTCCTCAGCCTACTACAGATGCCATCTTTTCTTTTTCAGTGAAGTTCTAAGTTTTTTCCTTGCTTTGACAGATACTGGAATCTGTATTCTCATTCCTAAATTTCCATGTCACTATGCCTTCTCTTAAATTCACACATGAAGCCAAGTTGTACAGAAATTGCTGAGCTGATAACTTGCATTTAGGATTTTGGGATCCAAACATTTTGCTACTGCACAAAGCTAGTAATCTAAGTATGAAGAGAGATTTCTTCTAAAAAAGACTGCATTTGTATGCTCAGTCCAGTTGGTGTAGAAGCCAAGGACCTGAAGTCCTGAAGACCTGAAGACCTGAGGTCTCAAGGCCCATCAGGTGAAGTAAGATTTTTAGGAGTGTGCTTAGACTGGACTGACTGTTCTGTAGTCTTTTAGTCTCTCTTTGGTTACCCCCAAGTCAAGGCAGAAGTCCTTTACTSTTGTGCAAGTTGCATAAGAGAATAATTTATCTATGCAGGCTCGATCAGTAGAGAGGGAAACAGAAACTTGTAACTTTTGCCTTGTTTAGGATTTTTGACACTCACTTCTGTTCTCTGTGAGAGGAAGGATGTAATTATTGTGGGTGTATATTGAAGAAGTGAGGAAAAAATGCATTCCCATTCCCATGATCTTCTCCAATGATCACTTATTCTGAAGTGTTTAAATTTTTATCAAGCCTCAGCTTTTATATGATGATGCCTTTTGAAGCTGGTAGGTCTGTTGTTATGGTGCAGGAGTTTATTATAGCTGAATTGTTTTTTGCATGTCATAAATTCTAAGTCTTTGCACTCACCAAGCTAAGGAGTAAAAAATGAGGATAAATTGTACAATAAAAAGAGGTAAGTGTAAAATATCATCTCCTTGATTTGACATCATCTTTGACAGGACTTTATACATGTACAGACACAACGAAGAGAATCTTAAATCAAGGTGCAAAAGATTTACAGAATTAACTGCTACGGCCTTCTTGTGTATCATTTGGACTAAGGTAACTCAGCTTTGTTTTTCTGCAGTACAACCAAATCACTGCCAAATCAAGCATTAGAAGTCTTGGTAATTTGGTTTCTGTTAATTTTTTTCTTACAAAAGATAAGTACGATAAACTATGAGAGTCAGAGTTTTAAGTTTTTATATTTACAATTGCTTTTTGTTTGTAATTGTTAAAATACATTCACTGTCATCACTGTGTTTTAACCCATGGACGGCTTCCTGTTCCTGTGGAAATTAAACACTAGAGGAGGGATTAGACACAGGACTTTGAACTCCTAGCAAGAAATTCTGATATATGGGATCAAAGCTGCACAAGCTCTGAACGCCTATTTAACTGACCTTAAAAATTGGCAACTGGCATTTTTAAAGTTTTAAGACAGCTCAAAAACCCCTCAGTCTATTGAAAAGTGCCCTATGGACTTGGGAATAGGCCATGTACTGGATCACTGAAAAAAAGAAGATCAACTCAGTGAGGCCAAAGGCAGCCTGAGGCCACCTGAGACAGGAGGGGACATAATCCCCATGGCAGTATGGATACTGGCACCAGGAGGTGTGCTGGACTTGCAGACAGGACTTGAGCATCTTGTGAAGTAGGCACTTGAGGATACAGATTCTTCCTTCTGGAGCAGGGCTTCTGGGGTTCCTTAGGAATAGACGCTTAGATTCCTAGCTTTCGCAAGTACAGATGGTTCAGAGGCCGTGGACTCACATTTGGGTCACACCTGGCAAATATTCTGTGTGGAAATGAGTGAAAACGAATGTTAACAATTTGTTACTCTCTTTTCCCTTAGCTTCAGTGGTTGAAATTTCTGAAATGCAGGATTTACAATTTGCAAGTTATACAAAAACTCAAACATTGTTTTGCATCAATGCATCATCATTAGGATAAAACTAACTTCATGGCCTACGCCAACTAACATTCCCTGTTAGTGGGTGAACAGTCTAGCACTTGCTCAATTTCCTTCTTAAAGAGCTGGCTATTTTTTACATTAATATAAGGAGGAAGCATCCTTTAGAAATTATTATATTCTTAAAACTTTAAAGTAGGAAACAAAACTTTATGAAATAAGTATATAATCCATATTTTTGTCTGTTGTCAAATAATTTAGATTCTATTACAACACCCTGGTAGGTTTAAAAGTTGAGAATAGTCCCTAAATGTGAGAAGAAGTCTCTCAACCCAACCATTATTCTTAAATATTTGGGTGGTTGACACTCTTAGTGGAAGGAATCTTATGAGGACTTATGAAAAATAGACGACATTGATTTTCTTTTTGCTAAAGGGAAGCAGAAGCATCCATTCTTATGCTTCTGCTTCTCTTTAATGCAAAGCAGTTGACTTGGGGAAAAAAAGCATTGGGTCTGTTGTGTGGCAAGGTGGGGTACTTGAAACTTTACAATATCATGGCATATCATTATTTGGAAGATATCCAAAGTACTCGTGTTCTATTTTGGCTGGCATGTAACATACTCCTTCCACTGTCAAGACCTGAGAAAGTTACTCAGAAAGTGCATAAAATTTTGTTGCATCAGAAACAGTCCTCTTTTTTTTTCCTTTTTCTTCTCTTTTTTTTTTTTTTTTTAGCTCTAATGACAGTATTTCTGTCTCCCAAAATTATTTTATTCGTTGGGATTTGTTCCTTCTGACCTCATTCTGATGGAATTTTAAATATTTAAGGAGAATAATAAACTTTGAGGTGTGTGTGTCCACATTGTAATAATTTTGAGAGATCCTTCTGTACATTTTTTTTCTTCTTGATGTGTTACCTCATCTCAACTAAAGATGAAGACTCATTTTACATATAAATTCTAATCTACTCTAAAAATTGAATCAATTCAGCTACAAAATCTAAGCTATAATCTCTAACAGTTTTATTGAATAAAAGCTTGTGCTTTAGACCAAGATTACTGGCTATCTATGAATGTATTATATCAAATACTGAATAATTTACAGAACAGAATATTGACAATGAGAAGCAGGTCATTGCCCTACTCTTGAGGCTGTAAAATCTTACAGCTATCTCCTCCTTATGACCCTAGGAGTCTTCTCTGTGAAACTCTGAAGAGCCTTCATGCAACTCAGAGTGACTTCTATACTCCCTTCCACAGTTCATATACCTTGGAGTTGATGTTACAAAGGGTGCTCAGATGAGAACAGATCAAGAATGTCTTTGGAGTTATTTTTGATGAAGCAAAGTTTTCCTAAAGTCTGTAGAGTGGAAACTTCACTAAGATATTAAAATGTATTGCCTTCTGTCTACCATGCAGAGATCAAATTTCAGTCTGCTGTTAGATTTTCAGTGAATTGAAATAGTATACTCTGTAGTATATTTCTATGTAGTATATTAACATAATAGTATGTTTCTATATAGTATTTGTGCATTGAGTAGAAAGATGTGTATTATAAAAAGACAGAATTGAGGATATTCTTGAATTACTAGTTGTTCTTAGCTTGTCTAAAGACACCCTCATTTTCAACAAAAGCAAGAATATATCTTTTTCCTTAAGAAGCTGTATTTATCATTTTAGAAATATTGCTTTTGTCTGCCCTCTGGCAAATTTTTGATAAGTAACACTGGTGTCTGTTTCTTTGAATTTTTGGGAAAAGAAGATAGGATTTCATTAGTAAGGACATGATGTTGCAAGCTAAAAACCTGGCTTGGTTGACCTCAGTGGACAGGGATAAAATGGCAGTGAATGACAGCAGCCAGGGAGTGTGCTTGCAACCCAGATGAGAAGATCTGAAGGTGTATAATTGACCCTTATTCTCTGTTTCTGAGAAGAGCATCTGGAAAGTTGCACCTAAATCCTGGGGCCTAGAAGGGTGATCTGGCAGGGCACTTTTGCACTTTGGGCCTTGAAGCAGGCTCAGTGAGTGCCAAAGAGGGGAAGGAAAGAGACTCTGTTGTCTGATAAAGTAGCTTTGGAAAGAAAGTACTTCTGTTTCTGGAGCTGCAAATGACAGTACAGTGGGTCAGTTTAAAATATGAATATATAGCAAAAACAATCACTCATTTCTTTCCTGTGACTAATGACCTCCGTTTCTTACCATACTGGTTTTAGAAAAATAATTTTGCCTGTTCTGTTTATACCATACAAAATTATACTGATTTCAGCTGGGAATTTGACAACAGAGCTGCTGTCAACTCCTTTAAAACCCAGGAAGAAATTGAAAGACCGGGTATCTAACCTAAGACTTGCCTCAGAAGGAGATTGGGAATCCTCAGACAGAAGGACAGTTCTAATGACAGTAAATTCTCCTATCTCGGGCTGAATGAAAGTGGGATAAGCATCTTGTATGTATGCCTTTCTTTTCTAAAGTTGTTGAGATTTTGACTTCCTACTTTAGAGAACTACAGTTTGGAGCAAATCACTGAATTCATAGCAAGAAGTAGAGAAGAATACTAAACACCTCCCATTTTAGCAAGTGAACTGTGGAGGACCAGCCTCACAAATGCCTAGTTATCCCTAAATAGAGGACAGGGAGCTTGAACACTGAACTCAAACCAGCCATTTCTACAGCGCACTAATGGTCCTTCTTTCAATTTCTGCCATGCTGAAGTTGAATTGTTTTTGCAGACCTTCTCATGACCTTCCACTGCATATTTAAACAAGCTTTTATTTAGATATGTCTTGATTTCAGAAAAATGTATCATCGAACACCATACTTACAGAAACATTTACTAAGTAAATTTAAAAAGATATGTCAAATTTAAAGTGTTAAATTTAAGACATGATTAAAAAATACTGAAAGCATTAATAGGTCTTTACAGTAATACCTAAATAATTGTGTCATGCTGCAATCGCCAAATAAATAAGTATTTAAAAATCTTAATAAGGCAAGGTCTTTTACATTTGAAAGTTCACTTCCTTAGGTTAAAATATTTTCAGCATTAATATGTAAAATATTTATGCTAGTTGAATTAAACTTCAACAAACTGTATATATTCCTTGTAAACACATATTACCAGTATTATATTTCAATAAACAAGGAATGCATCCTCTTTTCACAAAACAGTGGGTTCCAATACCTCTAGCTTTCCTAAATCACACTTACAATGATTGGAGCCATCTAATTTTCACAAAAAAGCAGTGGAAAATTAACTTAAGAACACATTTAGTTACACATATGTTTGCAATCAAATTGTTGTTTTGAATTACTTAATTAGAACAGTTTGTCATACTGGAAACTAGCATAATAGTAGTGTTGAGACCACAAAAGTCAGAGAGGGATTGAAAGGACTGTGAGTGAAAGAAAATGAACAAGTGTTCTAAAATTCCCAGAATTTATCTGGAAAAAATTAATCACCAATTCCAGTCACACATCCCTGTATATGAGCACACATGTATGTTTTCTTATGGTGAGAAATGTAAATCTGTTTTTTTCAAAATCTTTCGTCTTCAGTAAACTGTAATTACAGTGGTACCACACAGAACAAAGGAAATACACAGAGTCATTACCGTGGCTTTGCCTCCATGGGATTTTCTACTTGGAGCTTTAGTTACCAGCTGTGTTCCTCAGAAGTCCTTCCAAAACATTATGGAAGGAATATTGATGGAAACATGATGGCATGACAAACGTCAGTAGTGATGCTCAACAAAAATTTCAAATGAAAGTCAATCACTTTGACTTCTGCTGATGCTGCCAGAGCAGATTTCTCCTTTCAGACATGTTTGAAACCAGGCTCTCACCTGCAGGCTGTCTGCACTCACATTCCTAACTAGCCAGCATCTCATCTTGTGAGGAATTTTAGAAGTCTGCCAGACGTAATTTTATTTCCCCACAAGCTCACTAACTTTTATTCAAATGCATCATCTCTTATGTTCCAGTTTCAGGTTTCATAGTACCAACATTGATATATGGTCATACCACAGGGCCCCACTTCTTCAGACACATCCATTTAGATTTAGACAAAAACTGAGGTACCAAACACATTCTTTGTCTTAGTCTTCAACAGTAAGACTGGTTAACTTCAGGGCAATGAGCTCACTTAGCTGACAGACAGGGACTGGGAGCAGATTAGATCCCCTGTAATCCAAGAAGAGGTAGGTAGTGACCTGCTGAGCCATTTGGACACTCTGGGGGCTGATGCAGAGTCTTCCAAAGGTACTGAGGTAGCAGGTGGAAGAGCTCACTAAACCACCCTCCATTATTTACCATCAGTCCTGCTCATTGTGGAGGTCTCATGTGATTTGAGGTTGGCCAATGTGAAACCCATCCAACATGAAGAGTCAGAAGGAGAATCCAGGGCACTACAGGCCTGTTAGCCTGACCTCGGTGCCCAGCAAGGTTATGGAGCAGATTGTCTTAATTTCAATCATCCTGCATGTAGGGCACAACCAAGGGGCCAGCATCAACGCCAGCACAGGTTTAGGGAAAGGCAGGTTCTGCCTGACCAACCTGGGCTCCTTTTATGACCTGGTGACTCATCTGATGAGTAAGGGGAAGGCTGTGGATGTTGTCTACCTGGACCTCAGAAAAACTGTGGACACATTTTCCCAATGCACTCTTCTGGAAAAGCTGTCAGCCCAGAGCTAGGACAGACATAATCTTTGCTGGTTAAAAAAACASAGAGTGATGGTGAATGCAGCTACATGCTGTTTACGTCTGGTCACTGCTGGTGTCTGACAGGAATCACTGTTGGGCCCAGCCCTGTTTAGCAGATTTACTGACAGTAAATAATATGGATGAGATGATCAAAAAGTATCCTCAGTAAGTTCACAGGCAACACTAAGTTGGGTGCGAGTATTGTTCTGCTGGATAGTGGGAAGGCTCTTCAGAGGAATCTGTTCAGGCCACATCACCAGCCTATATCTATATGAATAGATGAGGTTCAGCAAGGCAAAGGTCCAGGTTGACACTTCAGTCACAACAGCTGCAGTGCTAAAGGCTGGGGTGATGGTCAACAGTGGGTGAACCTGAGCCAGCCGCATCCCCAGGTGGCCAGTGACATCCTGAGTTATACCAAAAGTGGCCAGTGACATCCTGGGTTGTACCAAAAACTGTGTAGCCAGGGCAGTGACCATCCCATTGGACTGAGCACCGGTTAGACCTCACTTTAAATCCTGTGTTCAGTTTTGGGCCCCTCATGACAAGAAAGATATTGAGGTGCTTTAGCAAGTCCAGAGAAAGGCAGTGGAGCTGGTGAAGGGTCTGGAGCACAAGTCCTTGAGGAGCAGCTGAGGGAGCTGGGGGTGTTTAGCCTGGAGGAAAGGAGGCTCAGGGCAGATCTTACTGCTCTGTACAACTGCCTGAAAGGAACCTGTAGTTGGGGGAGCCTCTTCTCCCAGACAAATGAGCAACACAGGCCTCAAGCTGTTCCAGGAGAGGTTCAGGTTGGGCATTAGAAGGAATTTAATCATGCAAAGGGTTGTAAACACTGGAACCACCCAGGGAAGTGGTGGTGGTTGTGCCCCTATCCTTGGAGATATTCAAGAAAGAACTGGACGTGGCATTTAGTGTCATGCTCTAGTTGACAAAGTGGTGATCAAAGGTTGAATTCAATGGACTTTGAAGTCTTTTCTAACCTAAATGATTCTATCATTCTGTGATTTATGTTTTCCATTATAGCTCCCAGTCCTCTTTTAAAGTAACTCTAGAATACGAATATCATTTGACAAAACTGATGAACAAGAAAAATACATTTATATTTTCCTTGCTCTTGCACAGACTAAGGGTATACCTTTTTCTAATTTTTCAAATCTCCCACATTTTCAGACAATTATTACTGTCTTCTGCCAAGACAGATCCCTTCCAACATGCTGTCACAACAAATTGTGTTTGTTTTTGCAGAGCTTTGTGTTCCACAAAAGTCTAACACTATTAGCATAATATGGAAGTTTAATCAAACACTGAATATACATCCAAATAATCAATGTACCTCAAAGCATTTTAAACATCAAGGAATAATATACGAAGAATACATCAAGAAATAATACATGTATTACTGGGACAGGTGTAAAAGATATTTAGATATTTAAAAAAACAAACTGATGTCTCATGACATGCTCATGTTCATTGAGAAAACTAACTGACATTGCAGAACACGAAAGTTAGAAATATCAGTGTCTTTTAGAATCTCAGTAAATACTTGCATACTAGAAATTAATGAAAAATAGAAATTTCTTCCCACCAGAAGTTTTACTATAAAGAAGTACCCTGCATTCAAAGCCAGGAGTTTCTTTGTCATTTTCTTGAACTCTTTCTTTAGTACCAGAAATCAAAAGCAGTCCCCTTTTCCCCTTCCAATTTTAGTATCTTTGAAGTAGGTTCACAATCCGTTTGTCTTAAGACCTCTTTAATGTCACACCAATTAGTCAGATAGGCAGATCGAGAGCTGGGAGGAAGCAAACACTTGGTTATCACTAAGAATGAAATTCTTCATGCTTTCCTGCCAGACATATTTTCCCTCCTGTAAATGGAAAAAAAGAAAAGGATAAAATGCAAGAAAAAGTGCAAGCTCTCTTGGGACAGAGTAGAATTTGACAGAAAATTGCCATTCAAATGCAATTTTCTTCACTTCAGACTCAATGGTGGGAATTTATGTTTTGAAACTTTATATATATGTTAACATTACCCTCTAACTTTGATTTGATTTGTTTTTTTTTCCCCAAGTGTAAGAATAAAAGCAATTTACAAGAGTCAACAATCTGGAGCTACAGGTGTGTCATTAGTAAAATGCACACCCTTGATATGATACGGAGAAAAATTAGGAATAGCACAGCCAATATCATCATCAGTCTCTCCTATGTCCTTTTTTGGCAGAAACGGAAGGTGTCTGCCAGATACTGACTAAAATATTTGAATTTTTTTGCATAGTACTCAGAATTAGTAGTGAGTTTGAGTCACAGATGGAATGAAATAGGGAACTCTTGTCTCTGTCTTAGTTACATAGGTCTTTACTAAAACAGAAATTACAGTTATCATGTCTGTAGTATGGCATTTCTTCCCATCAGCTCAGTGTTTAGATTAAACGCTTCTCTGCTAAGGAGAGATTGTGGTATTCTTCCTCCCTTTGCTCTTGTCTTTAGTCTGAATTAAAAAATATATTCTGAAGTTTACTTTTATTTTTATACCCTCTGGAGAGAGTAGGAATTATATTAGAATTTAAGTGATGGAGACCACTGGCAAGACTAAATCTGATATAAAAGGAAGAGGCTCAGGAGAAAAATACTTACATCATAAAATAAAAAACACAAACCATTCAAAACCAACAGCAATTTTCAGGATAAAGTTTAATTCTTGTATTCTCAAAAGCAGCTGTCCTTGGCCTTGAAAATTGGCCTTTTTTTTGTCTTTAGGGAATCTATCTGACTCCAAATGAAGAATTTGTGTCTCTGTTCAGTTTTGTAGCAGAAAACACGACTCCTTTTCAGTTCCTGAGTATGAAAAAGGCAAAGAGCAGCAGTCTGTTAAGGAAGAGATGATATCAAATGGAAATCAGTGGCTATTTATTCTTGAGACCAAGTAGTAGGGGATTTACAAAATGAGGAAAAAAAATAAGAAGGTTTATGTGTCAGCAGGTTGTATAATCTGTCTCCCATTGTTATGTTTCTTTAAATATATTTCCATATTGCTGCCAGTGCTCCAAGATGCATAGCTAGTCAAACAGATGAACTTTTCTGAGATGTTTATACTCAGCCCAATGTGCATTTCAAGCTTGTGAATCTTTGGGAGGCCTAAAGGTTATTTAACAAGAAATCTGGTAGAACTAGTGAATAATTGCTGTAATAAAGGACAGCTGGAGAATAAACTGGTTGTCCCATGGGCCCAGAATCATAAGCATATATTGACTGGACTGGGAAAATTTTAATCTTTCCAAATCCAATACTTTTTTTACTTGATGCTGACTTAAGAGACAATACATTAGCATGCTGTCATTGCACATAAGCTCAGTAAGCTTCAACAGTGCAATAAATGCCAGGTCCATTAAACAGAGAGAAGACTTCACTGATATGAAGTAGGTTGGTCCCCTCTCCCTGTGTCATATGAGCTCTTTGAGATTCAGGATTGTTAAAAAGAGGTGGAAAGATGATGTTATACTGGCACTCCATCTCTCTGTCTGGCCAAATCCTGAACTACATCAATAAACAGAATTGTTTCTAATTTTGATGAAGATGCCTTATGAAAATGCTTAAAGCTGTGGATACGTTCTACAAACCTCAAGTACAAGAACGTATTTCAGGTGATTATGCAATCATATGTTGATCAAATAATCAGGCATCATGTTCCTTTATTATTACATGCTATTAGACTTGTTGTCTAGGAATTGTCCCTTGTATGTAATTTTAAATGGTGGGTGGGGGACTCTTGCTTATAGCATTTTGGGTGGGGTATTTTGGAGAAAATAGATATTGTGTTGAAATTGCAGAGAGAGATAGGCCACAGGACTAGATTTCTGTATCTTTTCAAAATTTTCTCTGAAATATCTCTCTTTTTTCTTTCTTTCTTTCT